>JANAVB010029617.1:9485495-10057510 GCA_029216955.1 Iris pallida | reverse complement strand
TACCTCCCATACCATTAAAATTCAGTATTTGTAAAATTAATCTCTACACTCTCTCCTCATATAGATAGATAGACCACCTAAGCGAATAGATCATCATAAAATTACAATGATGCTAAAGATCCGTTTTGCAAACTGTAGTTACTGTACCACTTACTTGAAGTGGTTTAGATACTTGTCAATTTTGAAGATTTGGGCTGTGGTAGCTGAAAGTTAAAAGCTTTAGCATGGGTGAGCTACACTCTAAATGGCTCATCGATTCTCTTCAAATGAATTTAGCTTGTAGATTATCGATGTCGATGGATTGATCAATTTATCCTTCTAGTTCTTATTTTTTGGTAGAGGAGCATGACAGATTTAACATCTAGTTCATATTTTGTATCATTTAGTCCATCTTTGTTATTGGTGTATGTTAAGGAAGTTACTAATGCTACTTAGAAGGGTTCAAGGGGGGGGGGGGGGGGGGGGGGGATCCAGGAGCCTCAGTCCGAGGGGGCTCCTCTATGTGGAAGCACACACAAGAACAAATATAGTAGAATTGCTTAAGAGTATTAGATACATGGTTCGAGTCCTCAAATAGTTAAGTATATTTGCAAAATTTTGAATAGTCCATATATTGATATTTCCCCCCAAAATCCAGTCGGTGGGTCTTGAACCCGCTCTGGATCTTAATGGATCTACCCCTGCTACTTGGGTTTCTAACCTTTGTGTGAACGTTTGTTTATCATTGGTTATTTGGATACTAGAAGTTAGGAAGATGAAGGGTGGACCCAGAATTGAAGAGGAAGGGGGCGTGGTCTCTAAGGTGGATCCCCCTGGGAACATGGATAACTTAAGAGCGAGGTCTAGAGAGTGGTAGCTAAACAATAGCACTAAGACATAGGGTGGGCTTAAGACACATTTCTCATAGTACTAGACCATTAGACTAATAACTGTGTTTAAAGATTTGAAAGGCTTTAAAGAAATTTTACTTTCCCTTGTATCTTAGAAAAGGGTATGTTCCCTTTCCTCATTTCTGGTGATCGATACCCTAAATTTAGGCTCATGGGAGAGTGTCTTCTTAATTTGGGGGTGGGTATAATATTGGTTGGTGCGAAGGGTCTCTTATTTGACTATAGGAGTATTAATATTATGAATATAGGAGCATGAAGAGAGAATATTGAGAGAACACCTTATAGACACCTTTTGTTCTCTTATTACCATGGTTTACCAAGAACAAACCCATCATACTTTATCTTGCTCTCTTTGTCTCTTTTGGTCTGTGATGTTTCTGTATCCAAGGAGGGTGGGTGGGTGGGGGTGAAACACTAGTTTAGTTACTGCAGGCTACTAGTAGCATAGATAGGATAGTGCCCGCCCTTTTTTTAACCCTGTCTGTGAGGATTTGTGTTTCATCTTTATTCTTCGTTGTTCATGATTTAGACAGTGAAACACTGTGTATCTAGTACTTTTTTTGTTTGATTTGCACAATCAGCAACGTAGGCAGTCTTACCATAAGGACCTATAATGTGTTGTTAATTTCTTATGCCACTTGTTGATTTGGAGAATCTCCATTGTAGACAATCAACTAACAAGGTAAGGTGCACGGTTTCTGTTATGTATTTCTGTAAGTACCACAGTGCAAGTTTAAATCTATTTAACAACTGCATGGGTTGCGCAACCATATATTCATGACTAGGATTGGATTCAGGATTTCTTTCAGCGTGATCGGTTCTGAATAGGATTGTATGTGCTGTAGTTTTGTCATTCTCATTTATTCATGACTAGGATTGGATTTAGGTCCTTTTGTTCTGTTTCAGGTTTATTTTAACTTACTACTACTAGGGTTGTTTTGTCATAGGAAGTGGATAATTTATCTGAGCTGATAGCTTAGGAAGTCCTGACGGAGGTTGGTTTGCAAGCCAAGGGGAGACCATTAGCATTTATTACCTGGAAACAAATTGTCAAGTTACAATAACATGCCCTAGTATCATGTTGATGTTAACGTGAAATGGAAAGAATGAGGAACCAGATTCTCCAACATAGTACTTCTCCTTTTCCTAAAGAACATTTTGCAAGTCACATTCTTTCGAGGGAAAATATCCAGGATACTACGCCCAATGTCGTCAATGGCACATCGTGGTGCACTGAGGCACCTCGCTATGATGCCAGCTACTGTACTTCATTGAGGCGCACATCTCAGTAGCGCCATGGTACATTTAGGCGCCGTCTCATGAAACCTAACATGAACTTTTGGTTTATTTTATTTTTGTTCAATTATGAACCTATACCATGCTCTATTCTTACCTACTACCCCAGTGACACACTTTAACTGTCTACTTTCAGAATTATATTTACCTTCTTTCATCTCTCGCCATGTTTCAATTTCAGTAATCGTTGTTGACCCTCATCCCTCGATTGTAACAACCTCTTGCTTGCCAAAGGATTCAAGTTTTTTTTTTTTTTTTTCTTTGCAAGTTTCATCTTTCATGTTCTTTTTCTTATAATTTCAATTTAGTCTATGCCGATGATTTTCTAGCCCCTTGAGTGAGATTTTTAAGTTCTGCAAATTTTCTAAACTATCTATACAATAAATGATTGATTAGGATATTGCAATGACTTTTATTTTGTTATTTAGAGTTTGACAATAAAAAAAAAGAAAAAAAAGTGCGCCTCACTTCAATGAAGTACATGCCACGCCATGCACCTCAGAGCGCTATGTGTACCTTGCTCCTCACTATGCGCCTTGCGCCGCGACAACACTGACTACACCTTCTTGAAGACTTGGCTGAAGGCTTTGATGTTGATGTTATATAGTATGCCTAATTCTCAGTATACCATATAGCACTGATGCTTGTCCTAGGCTAATTTCAGTTGCCTAGACCAATCACTTGGAGGGATACTTAATATACAAAACCATATTCACAACTGCTAGTATTATTGTTACATTTGTTATATTTCTGTCTATAGCATCTATCATCTATAACCGTTCTTTGTGGTATCAGATTGTAGTAATATTTTCTTCCTTATTCCAGTGAAAACAGGACCAAGTGTTGCTGAAGCTGCTATGGGAAGGATTGCTCAGGGAACAAAAGTTATAGCAGAAGGTGGATATGAGAAGATATTTCGGCAAACTTTTGATATAATGCCAGAAGAACAACTCAGGAATACTTATGCATGTTATCTATCAACTTCTGCTGGACCAGTAATGGGAATTCTGTACCTTTCTACTGCAAAACTTGCATTTTGTAGTGATAATCCGCTTTCATACAAAGTTGGCGATAAAACTGAATGGAGCTATTATAAGGTATTTTTGTCTCATTCCTTGATCACCAGCATGTACATGCTATATGATCACCCTCTATTTTTTGAAATTAGGATACCTTGTAGGGTACTTTGTTTCTTTACCTAAAAACTAATGGCAAAGTCATTCTAATACATCATATTGATGGATGACTAGAACCTCATAACCAAATAGAAATACTTTGTTGTGGTCATCTGCTTTTTATGTTTTTTTTTACTTCTATCTTCTTTTGATTGAGTAGCTGAAATGATGTATACTTGTGTGAAAAAGAATCCAATTTTAAGAAGTTCCTCTGACTTGCAGCCTTGATTTGATGTAATTAGTTATTGGTGTGTCATATATTCTAAGACCACTGGATATTAATTTCAGTTGGATGGTTCTGATATCGCCATATCGGGGCAATATCCAGTGTGAAAAAACAATCTAGTAAATTATTAAGAAACACTAAATATAACACTTAAAGCCCGACCTAACTTGAAACTGAGCTTAATTTATTGAAAAACGACGCACTTTATAAGTTGCACTAAGGAACCGAATGCTTTTGGACAATTGAACGAGAAAGCCACAAGGATAAATGAAAAGCAAGCCTCCGGCTAGGTTGTATTTCATGAATCTTGTTTGAACATCCATATTCATTAGTACGGTCAACTCTAAATGAAAAAGGCTCTTAAAAAGTGTTGACCAAAATTTACTGCGAGGTGTCAACATAATGTCATACCACACAGACAGACTATGCACATGAGAGGGGCGGTTACAAACCCTGTGAAAGGCTAGTTTGCTGGTAAGAAACCTGAATTATTGCTCATTCAGTTTAAGCTCCGTCAACCTAGATCTACCCTTACTTCTCCTAGACTAAGAAACAGTCTAGAAGTAGGGAAAGGTAATCTGAATTAGTTTAAGAGAGATAATCCAAGGCATTTAGTAAGCCAAAGAACAAAATTTAAACACATTTCTATACTTGATGGCCATTGTGTATTTTTTAGTTTGTTTTTGAGATGGGAAAAAGTATAGGTAGTTTTGTTAAAACTTTTTGTAGCTGTTGCCATTAGTAGCTGAAATATGGATTAAATTTCAAAGAAAAGGTGACCCAAGACTACTTGTTCCACAAATGAAGGAACGGTAGTTGGATTGCCTGTATAACTCTTGTACCTGAATTGAGCCTTGACATGATTGTTTGTTCCTCATGGTTTATACTTTATAGTTAGTGTTCTAGAGATAGACATACTTAAAGGCCTAATCATCAGTAGATTTTATTATATAGTGGAATGCGAATTCATTATTGTTTACATAAATGTGAGTTTTCAGTTATTCTGAATAAGAAATTCTATTAGTTGGACCCGACCAAAAAATGTAATGAAGTTTGTGACTTGACTTGGTCATTCTAGTCAGCCCTCGAGCAATTATGAGTTGTCTGCAGAGCCACATGCTATGGTTGCTCATCTCAGATACATACTTTCACCCCCTAAACAACCATGACCTCACCCGGCCCCAATCCCAACCAATTTACTGGACCAAAACAATGTTAAATAAAGTAGTAAGTTTGATTATTGGTATCAGTTCTACAGAAAAAGTTAATCAAAGTAATGAATTATTCATACCTTATCTTAACAAAAACCATGTATCAGGGAAGAGTGGCAAATTTTATGCACAGTTGATGGAAATATTGTAAGTTAGTTTGAGTTTAATAGGCACTTAATATTATATCACATTCCCAAAGATGATATTTTGTATTAACTGTAGCTAATATCAACCGTTCTATTTTTAATTACTCTTGATTTTACATAGTGACTATTGGCTGTGGATGCTCTAGGCATTGTACTGCTTCCTGCGGTTCATTTCTTATAGATGAGCTTATAGGATAATTGGAATACACTGGTTGAAGAATCCTGTTATCTGGGTCATGAAGGAATTCATCAGATTTCTCAAATGGTGTTATCCATGAATCTGTTATTGCATTGTTGTTAAGTTTTTAAGAGTAGTGGTTGAACTGCAACTCTGCAGTTTCATGCTTGTATGATGAAAAATATTTTGTTTCGATGATATGCGAAACTATAGAAGGTGTTTGATATATGAGATGGGTCATAATCGATCCTCATATACCTTCCTTCCAACATCTTCCTTGATGGTGTGTACGAGTCGGGATAAATATTTGTTAATACTTTAGAGCGAGGTACATTTATTCATGTAGATATATCAAGCCTCCCTTTCCCAAAGGATTAAAAGACCGTAAAGATCCTTTTGATTTTGAATTTGTTCATTTGGAATCTGGCCTCAGTAGGTCATGCTGGTGATGCTAGCATTTAAATCGCAAGGATTTCCTTGTTAGATATCTTGATCGCTCTTCTTTTCTTTATCTATCCCAGGATAGTTATCTGACCTGAATCAAATCCCTATGACGAAAATCAAGATACTTATAGGCCACGAGCTATATTTCTTGTGCATTGGTGCAAGGTGGATGTGTGTTCACTTGCGTGGCTGATTGTGAGTAATTGGGTGGGGAGATAGAATCCATCGGTTTTAGAGTTTATAATGCATGCCACAAATAAACTCAAACCCTGGAAGATGACAAATCCATTCGTTAAGATTGACAGGGGAATTCCTCACATACCAAACAATCTTTTATCTGAGTGGTCACTGAGAAGATTGGATACAAGTCCTAGTCACAGCTTCAATCGTCTATATATTGTCAATTGGGTGCATTTTGTTCTTCACTGAATCTTAAGACCCTCATCAACCAATGCGATTTCTGTTCTCATTACCAATTTGGACTTTGTCGACTACAGTTCCATTTATTTCTTCATGGCGAGTCTTATATGGTTTAATTGTCAATTAATTTTGTTATATGACTCTTGCCTTCCATACAGGTGGTGGTTCCTTTGCTTCAGCTAAGATCAGCCAATCCATCTGTCGGCAAAGCAAACCCAGGTGAAAAATATATCCAGGTTGTCCGTCGATAACCATGAGTTTTGGTTTATGGGATTTGTCAGTTATGATGGTGCTCTAAACAGTCTACAGGAAGCTTTGCATAGCGCTCGCAACTTGCAGCCTTGATATCTATCGATACAGAACTTGCTCCCTCCCTAGATACATGAAACAGTCCCATTGTAACAAAGATATCGTCGTTTATGTACCTTTTGTATTTGTTATCTGGGTAAAACCGGTTTTGATACTCGATTGCCCTTTTCGTCTCAATAATTTGTACCAAACCTAAATGGGGCTCAAACATTTGCTGTTTCAGTAGCTTTGTAACCTTATCTTGATTTTAGTTGCTTCACCAGTGTATCTTCGATTCTTACAGAGCTTAGGCAAGTTGTTCATTTTGTACATTGATGCAACAATGATAGGCTAGTTCTTGTTTTTACTCAGCTTCGTGGTCAAAGTATTCTTTGTATGTTGTGCAGCAAACATAAAAGCTTCGCCAAGTTGTTCATTTTGTACATTTGATGCAACAAGATGGGCTTCTTCATTTCTTTTTCCAGCTTCGTGGTCAAAGTATTCTTTGTATGTTGCTGCAGCAAGTATTATACTAACAATCTTTGAAATATGAATTCAGCAATCAATGGGGGCTGCCAGTCTTTTTTTTTTCAGAAAATTTTATATGGGGGATAAAATTAGGTATATTTACGTAGAAAAGGAGTAGTTAACGAAAATTATAAATGGGTGCCATCTAAGATGGCGCAAAAAAATTCAAGAATCCGGCGCCATCTAAGATGGAGCCCAAAAAAATCCCACAATCCGGAGCATCTACGATGCGGCCAAAATTTTTGTAGACATTTCTTGAAGTGTCGAACTTTTCGAATATGGTGCTGATAACATATTATAAAAATGAGATTATTTACTTATTTATTAACACCATAAAATGAGAGAATGGAAAGGTTGGTGTAACTGTATAAAAGCAGTCGCTTACTCATGGTTACACAAATATATAATTTATAACATAGATGATTATTGGGTGCATAGCAACAAATAGGACCATCTTTTATGAAATCAACTACTTGTACCATCACACACTAATCAAAAATCTTTTTTGGGGATGTTGAAGGATCACATTATGTATCCACCACTATGTTTGTCTCAATCAATCCCTTTCCAATTTCCTATTGCTTTTCTTTAATTTTGTTTGCATATGAATCAAGAGGATCATATTCATGTTCGGGTGATGTGCACATTCTTCTAAGCAAAAAAAAAAAAATACTAAAGAGGAAAAAAAAAAAAAAAAGAGAGGTGACAGCTTAACACATTGGATTCTCAGGTTTTGATCCTTTTTGGACATCAGCCATCCCATCCTATTGATTTAGGAAATGACATGAGTTTCACGTGTGGTTTAAAAGGCTAGAGGAATTTTTGTTGCAATTGCAACGTATCATTCATTCTCGTGGTTTAGGTCCTTAATTATTAATATTTGAACTGTTCTTTTTTTTTTTTTCTTAGAAAACAATAAAAGAGTACTACGTAACAAAAGCTTTTATTTTTATTTTTTATAAGATAGTTTATTTTTTGGTATATTAAGTAAACAAAATTCTTCCTCTTTTCAAAAGGTCAATGCTAAAACACAACACAAAGGGTTAGTAATTGTCCATCATTTTTTGCAATCATGTTCATATTCATGATTGTATAATTTTTGGCATCTTTGCTGTGCTTAAGACTGCCAAAATTTCTGCAGTTCTGAACTATTAGAGATTGTCAATTTTGACAGTCCTAGATACGCACATAGCTGTCATTTTTTTTTTCTTTCAGTTTTGGACTGTAAAAGACCGTCAAAATATTGATATTCTGGACATGTACGTTAATGTCAAAGTTTTGTTAGTCCACACAAAAAGCTTGCCACAATTTTGACAGTCGTGACTACAAAATGGAAACAACTATTAGTACTTTACGTAGTGCTCTTAGCATTTATCTTCTAAAGTTGTTTTTGTGTACATGTCAACACTCGGAATCACTTTTTTTTTTTTGGTTAGGGTTGGGTCCATTTTGCCGTGTCTGATAGGCTTAGGGCGTTGACCGTAGAAGAAAAAGTATTCATTCATGTGACCCATCTAAATTCGATTCAAATTCTGGGTCTCCTCAAACTGTAGCTCATTTGTCTTGTTCGAATTCATAATGGAGTACCGAATCCTATTTTTGGCAACCGAGTGGTTTAGAATTTTCTTTTTCTTTTTTCTGGCTTTTTTGTTTTAACAATGGAGAGGAATATAATATATATATATATATATATATATATATATATATATATATTATATATATATATATATATATATATATACTCAAGAAAAGGACATCAAGACATCTAAAGATAACAAACTTCCATCTCATACAAGTACCAATCTATTGTACTATAATAGAAAAAGTTGGTGGTAAAACTTTTGAATTCCTAAATTGCCCTTGAGTTATTTTATGATCATGATATTATCATGTTAACTTGCATGTCATTTATGTTTAAGTGTCGAAACAATAAATTTGCATGTAAGTTTTTTTTTTCATACAATTATTTTTGTTCCAATGGTAATAAATTTTTTTTTTCCTTACCATTTTCAAAAGATTATTATTCTCAATAAAAATTTAAAAATAAAAAAAATTTGTACTTCGATCTCTTGGCATTGTAAAAAGAAAGCACACACATAAATAATCACCTGAAAAAAAGGACAACTGACCTTATGTGATTCTAATTAAAATACGTGCAAAGCACGTACATGTAGACTAGTATATATTAATCACAATATCTATTCGGTGACTATATCACATAGACAAGTTCTGATATATAAATCTCGATAATACAAGATTGATTACAATACGCTGAACTCTTTACCCTCCAAGTTCAACCCTTCACTAATCTCAAAAAAGAAGAAGATTACAATTGAAATCACTCACCCAATCCTGTGATGATCTTCCTGAACGAAGAAGAAAACTTATCGATCAGATTTTCCCTTCAGTCTGTCTAGAAAGACGAGCTCTAAGAGCAAGATACGAACTTCTCTTAGACTTTTGTGGACTTGATTATTTGAATATATTTCTTGAGCAGCCTTCTAAATAACTTCTCCTAGCCTCTTTATATAGGTTAGGAAATCCTAATTTAGGATTATTTTTTTTAAAATTAGTCCAGTAATAATCTTGGTTGTCTATATTAGATCACACGGTCAAATTATATTGGGTTCACACCTGAGCCGAATCCCGACAACTGGTATCTCGTAAGTATACTCGTCATATCTTCAGAATAGGTTCTCGAACGAATCATCCAATACCAGTGTACCGCGGTGTACCATCGATGTTATTTTGGCTCTGTTTGAGCTCCGATTTAGTTACTGGTCAATCGTTGCCAGCCGCACCTCCTGTGGATACTTCACGATGTCCCAGATTGTTCTTCCATACACATCGAAACAAGAGTTGTAAGTCAAGAAGAAGACACCAGTCTCTTTGGAGGTAGTCATGTTGGTAAAACGATTTGTTAAGCAATATGTATATATTTTTTTGGGTATATTTGATTTCAGGGTCTCACATATACATGGGTATTAGAATTTGGATCTCAAAAATGACCGATGTTAGAGTTTGGATTTCGAATTACTGTTCACGTAGGCTAATAAATAGTGATTTCGAGACCCAAATTTTATTATCGATCAATTTCAAGATCTAACTCCTAATATCTATATATATGTGAGACCCTAAAACTAAAAAACCGTTTTTTCCCTATCCTTTCAAACCAGTCAACGTTAAGCGACATATGTAATAATTAGGAAGAGTAGATCATAGTTGTCGGTATTGACCTAAAAAATAGTATCGATGTCTACCAGCATTTTAACTCACGAGCATGATCCACCAAACGCAAAGAAAATTTTAGTATCTTAACTGTTGCTGCAATTGACTTCCTGTTGTTGTATAGTTTGTATGCAAAAACAGTCTCACGTTGGAAGAAAACATACTTGATAGTGTCTTTGAATATAGATATCGAGTAAAAACTAATTATGGAGTTTGCCAAGTTGTGGGCCTATCCATGGGCTTGGCTACTATGCATTTGCCTAATCATTTAAAGTCTTTGACAGGCACTTGGAAACTTGAGGGCACTTTGAATCTTGTTCATTCAGAATATTTTTTATTTAATTTTTCGAAATTAAAATAAAAGACATTTTTGTTGGCAATTAATTGCCATTTCTTTTTGAATAGACATAATTGAACAATTATGTTTGGTGACCAAAAGACATCTCCAACCTCTATAAAAGATAAGAGTTGTTACAACATTTGGGAGATCTTAAAATCTTTTCTGCTTGATCTTTATGAAGAATTATTGCTTTGTTTTTATCCTGGAGGTTAATTTTCTATTTCTTATAATTAGTGTTGTGGGAGAAATATTATCTTTAGGAAAGTGAAATTTTTATCACGACTCAAGGCAGTATGTTTCTATCTACTAAAATATTTTAACACTTACCGTTCCTATCATAGGCGGCCCAGGCCAGGGCAGGTTGGGCGGCAATTCAGGACATGCTGGACGAAGGTCATGATCCAAAGTTATAGAAGCGACAACATGAACATTGTTGGATTGTATCTCGTTTTCGATGGAGCGCTCAAAGGGGGGTGACAATGGAGTTGGTAATTTAGTCCCACATCGGGTAGGAGGTGAGATCATGTGTGTAGATAATTGAGATTGGTTCAGGCCTTACGGAAGAATTCTCTTTTAAGGGATATGGATCCAATTCAATATCGCACCTCATGGGCCAACTGCGGTTCGGGTCACACAGCGTTCCCAACAAGTGATATCAGAGCCCATGGTTATCGGGTTAGTGTAGGCGGCCATAATTGGTTTGAGACAGATGATGCTGAACGTTCATGTGTATAATCGGATTATACAAACTCTTCTCAAAGTGGAGTAGGAACATCAACTACACGAATTGGCTTCAAGTGTGGGTTTGATGAGCCCAAGGTGGAGCAAGACATTGTGGTTGTCACACAATAGTGGTGTGGATGAACGTGTCGGTTTGGTTCTGTGGATGAACGGATCGAGATGACAATATGTTGGATCTCCTGGTTGCTCGGCTGGCGAAAACGAATAAAAAGGAGCAAGGAGTGCTAAGGTTGTTCGGCTGATGAAAACGAACAAAAGGTAGCATGGGTGCTAAGGTTGTTCGGCTAGCGAGAACGGACAAATGTAGCAAGGTGCTAAGGTTATTCGGTTAGCGAAAACGAGCTAAGGTAGAGATTGTGGGATTGTATCTCGTTTCAGGTGGAGCGCTCAAAAGGAGAGTGACAATGGAGTTGGTAATTTAGTCTCACATCGGGTAGAAGGTGGGATCATGCAATGAAGTTGGTAATTTAGTCTCACATCGGGTAGGAGGTGAGATCATGTGGTGTAGATAATTAGGATTGGTTCAGGCCTTCCGGGAGAATTCTCTTTTAAGACATATGGACCCAATTCATTATCACATCTCATGGGCTGACTCCAGTTTGGATCACACCGTGTTCCCAACAAACATATTTAGAATAGAATAATAATGTACTGTGTACCACTCTTAACTCAAAAAGAGTTGTATTGTAGTGTAGTGGTTATTATGTTAGCCTTACATACTAGGAGCCTTAGCCAACATTTTTTTGTTATATTTAATTTTATTTTAGTTATTTAATTTTTTTTAATATGTGTAGGATTCCATTTCAGAAGTTCGTCTTGCCTCCCGTTAGTTCAA
Source organism: Iris pallida (assembly GCA_029216955.1). Classification (NCBI taxonomy): domain Eukaryota; kingdom Viridiplantae; phylum Streptophyta; class Magnoliopsida; order Asparagales; family Iridaceae; genus Iris; species Iris pallida. The sequence continues at coordinate 10,045,564 of JANAVB010029617.1, read as the reverse complement.
GGTCGACCCTGATTCATGCAAACTATACATGGCCACATGTGAGTTCTATTTTGCGTACACATGCATGCATATTATTGTAAAGAATATGCATGTATATCAAAGTTGAGGGTATCAAGTTGAAAAATTCAAATAGTGGAGAATATCAAGTTGTAGTTTAGCCTTTTTTATTACAACTAATACACACATACACGTTTTTACGGATATAGGATTCAAACTCGGCCGATTCCGTTCGTGCTTCTTTCCATGAGCTACAAGGGCTGAACAGATTTGATGGCAAACTTAGTAACGAAAGGTTAAATAGGCTTATTGTGTCGGAGTGCTAATGTAAGGCGTGGGTTTGACAGGCTATAACTCTTGTTTGTGAAGTCTTAACATTTTTGTGCTTCAAATTGAGTAATATATATACATATATATATATATATATATATATATATATATGTTAGTTTGAAAATTGTGAATTATATTATTTTATTGTTTTTTTTACTTACGTCAGCAGAAAAAATAAAGCTAAGAAACTCGCAATTAAGCTAATTTGCTCAGCTTCTACAGCTGTCCGAACAATATCGCAAACTCAAGAACCACCTCTCAACGTGCAATTTTTTTTCCAAGCTTATATATAAAAACATTATATATGTATAGAAGAACTTTTATTTAATCCACTATTTAGGATTTAGAAATGGTTGTAACTTGATACCACGGAAGCGTTTTGTTTTATTTTGTTTTGTTTCATTTTTTTTATTACACAGAAAAGAAGAAGAAAAAAGAACATAACTAATCTCCAAGTAAGCTAACTTTTGTTATGCATCACCATCATCATGTCACCATCTAGCTTAGCGAGTCAGTAAGCAACGTTGGAGTAAACATTTTTTACAAACTCTTCTTGAACGAGGGACCGTGGTTTAACCACGGTGCCACGTGTTCCTCCCCTTCCGTCCCCTCCCCTCATTGGCAAACGTCAGCTCTCTGCTAACATCAGCTACACAGATCCGACAACGAGATGGGAACACGTGGCAAACGTCAGATCCATGCTTGAATATGTATTTGCTATGGTGGGACCTCCAAATTGTAAGGACCAGGTCTCCGATTTGGAAGACTATCTTCTTGGACTTTTTTATTAAAAGTAATGGGGATGCACGTTTGGTATAGTTCGATTCGATGCGTTGTTGAGCTTGCAGACGTTTTTGTTCAACGATGATTGACCGATAAATAGTTCTACTACTAGAAACACATTTTCCCTTGGGTCCCTCATGTTGGGAAGGTACATTCTTGGATTGGTATTCATGATAGTATTCATGTTAACACGAAACAATCTTGGCAAAGTAAAATTCTTTAATAATAATACGAAATTGATTGTTAGTGAGACATATAGCGACTATTATTTTTTAACAGTTGCTGTATATGTAAATGGCTGCAAGAGAAGGGAAAGGGAAGAGAGGAGTATGGCCATGGGGGGACACGGGAGTCCACCCCGCCTGGCCTGGACTGGACACAGGACACATGCATGTATATAGTAAGTGGTTCTTTACTTCTTTATGGCTTTTTCCTCTACGTAACGTCAATGTCAGAGGCTGAAGAGAGCAGCAGGAGGGAGAACAGGTAGATGCCCTACCAATCATTCACCATGTGATGATGGGATTAAGGGCGCATGCGGAGAACCCACAAAATATACGGATTTTCTTTTCTTTTTCTTTCTTAGGGTGCATTTGATTGTAAGGTGAAAAATATATAGAAAAAAAATTAATTTTATGAAATTATTTTTCTAGAAATTTTTTTTTATGGAATTTTAGAATTTTTTATGGAAAACTTAATTTGGGTGTTTGATTGTCATTATTTTCCACAAAAAATAGTTATTTTCTATAGAAAATAATATTTTTCTATATTGGAAATTGCTGAGAAATCCAATTTCGGGGTTGGTTTTTATGAAAAATTCACCCGCAGGATGGGTCTTATGAAATGCCCAGAATTATATATTTCTACGTTAAGTATTCCAAAATTCCCTTTAGATGTTCTGTATTTACAAAATTAATACCATAACTACCCCTCCGCACAAACTCATATTTGGATTGCGATTCTCGTCGTCTTCTTCTTCTTCTTCTTCTTCTTCTTCTTCTTCTTCTTCTTCTTCTTCTTCTTCTTCTTCTTCACGAGAGATCTGAATTCCATTGCTCTCATCTTCAGCAGAGATCGCAAAGATCATTCGTAGTTCACCGTACTTTTTTTTCAGTCGAACTTCGATCATCGCTCATCTTCTTCTTCTTCTTCTTCTTCTTTTATGACAATTAGGTCATGGAGAGAAGATCTTCTTCTTCTTTTTCATAAGAGTTAGCATCGTTTTGAAAGAAGAACGAAAACTCTTGAATCTTTATTCATGTCAAATTTCTTTCCACAAAACAAAAAAATAAAAAAAATAAGGTTTCTATCAACTGTTCTCCGTCGATATAACACGAAGAATAGTCATTCTCCTACATTTTAACAAGGAGAATGACATTCTCCGTGTTTCTGGCTATTTTTCTGTGTTTTAACATTTAAATGACCATTCTCCGTGTAATTTAGCACGGAGAATGGCCATTCTCATACGTTTTAACACTGAGAATGACCATCCTCCGTATTAAATGACACGGAGAATGGTCATTCTCCGTGTAAATTAACACAGAGAATGCCATTCTCCGTGTTATTTAACACGGAGAATGTCCATTCTCCTGCGTTTTAACACTGGAATGACCATTCTCCGTGCTAAATTACACGGAGAATGGCCATTCTCCGTGTAAATTAAGACGGAGAATGACCATCATCCGTGTAATTTAGCACGAAGAATGGCCATTCTCCGTATAAATTAGGACGGAGAATGCCATTCTCCGTGTTACTAACACAGAAAATGTCATTCTCCGTGTAAATTAAGACGGAGAATGGCCATTCTCCGTGTAAATTAAGACGAAGAATGCCATTCTCCGTGTTACTAACACGGAGACTGGCCACCCTCATGCGAAATTAACATTTTTCGTGTTCTAACACGGAGAATGGTCATTCTCATGTATTTTATGGTCAGTTGAAACTTTGGAGGGCCATAACTTTTGACTGGGAGGTCGAAACGAGGTCCGGTTTGTCGCAGGCCGCATGCATCTCTCTTAACCACGAGGCTATATATATATATATATATATATATATATATATATATATATATATATATATATATATATATATATATATATATAATTGGATTAATTTGTATACGGGTACTAGATTTAGGATATAATTAGACTTATTTGTCCGTTTTAGACTTTAGGTAATCGAATTCTTTTAGTGATACATTTAGTGACGAACATTCGTCATTAAAAGACTTATTTCAAAGTCAGAAATTTTGTCATTAAAATGTGTCGCTAAAAATTCAAGTATTCAAAAAATATTTATACGTGTAAATTTGTTACCCGTATACAAAATAATCTTTTAAAATTCTTAGAAGCTTTAGTTTTTTCTTCTTCAAAATTCTTAGAAGCTGTACTACTTCATGATTTTTTTTGCAAAACTTCAAAGTTACTGACGACGAGGTTTGGCCTATTAATCCTCTGAGTCTGCCCGCCGTTGGTGATCGATGCATGTGATCCCCCAACAACTTGCATGCACCTCGTACCAGCTCTTGCTGAATCCACATTGCATTTTGATTTTCTCTCTCTCTCTCTCTCTCTCTCTCTCTCTCTCTCTCTCTCATCATGCACTGCCATGATAGATTGATAGTACACCCAAGGACATAGAACCATGTCGACTGCACTGCATGAGCAGCTAGCTGCAGTCTGCAGCTATACAGGATTAATACATGCATGTGTACCACAGAGCATCTCATGATTCATCCCATAATTTCCTTCGATTTGGTTTGGTTCGCAGACTTGGGTAGGGGTGAGTATTCGGTTTATTCGGTTCCAACCGAACCGAATAATCTAAAATCGAATTGGACCGAAACCGAATAAGCAAAACCGAAATCGAACCGAATTGGTCAATAACCGAACCGAATTAAATCGGTACAATTTTCGGTTTATTCGATTTTTGGATTTATTTGTGTTTTTTTTGTTAATATATATAATAACTAAATATACCTAGATATATTTATTATATACCTATAGTATATACATATATATATATATAAACTAAATTTTCTTATTCGGTTTTCGGTTTTGGACCGAAACCGAAACCGAAACCGAATAAAAAAATTTAGTATTTTCAAAACCGAAATCGATCCGATTTTTTTTAAAACCGAACCGAATAATCCGATTTTTTTTAAAACCGAACCGAATCTCTTATTCGGTTCGGTTCGGTTCGGTTTGCTTTTCGGTTCAAAACCGAATAATGCTCACCCCTAGACTTGGGGACGTGAATTAGTGAATCCAAATTCGAATCTAGGACTACTTTTTATATTTGGCTAGAAAGATTTGCATACAAAATATTATGCAAAGTGATATGAAAAATAAATGTTGTCTACCATAAATTAGAATTTTAAAATCGTAGGGTTTTTTTGGGATATTTAGTTTTAGGGTCTCACACATATTGATCTTAGTTTTTAGGTTTCGAAATTGATCGATGTTAGAGTTTGGATTTCGAAAAATGAACAGTAATTTCGAGACCCATATTCTAACGTCGGTCAATTTCGAGCCAAAATTCTAATATTCATATATATGTGAGGACCATAAAACTAAATAACCATTTTTTAAGTGGAGCGAGAAAGTGATTTTTTTTTATTCCGACTAGTTCGATTGTTTCGTTGGATATTTTACTTCCTATATATATATATATATATATATATATATATATATATATATATATATATATATTTTGTGGTGTCATTTCTCCAAATCGGATCGTGGTTCAAGATTATCTAGCCGCGGAGGATTTGAACCTTTGTACTCAGACGGCCTTCCGCACTGCCACTAGTTTAACATTTTACAAATCAGAATAACCAAAAAAAAATATATCTTCTAACTCACCTCTAACCTTTATTATTATTATTTTTTCAAATCACCAAACGAATAATTTTATATTTTGTTCTGCTTTGTTACACTTTGTAACAATCCTTACTCAAAATATCGATTTCCGAAACATTTTTTAATTTAAGGCACTTCCCGTGGTAAATGCAATAAAATCAGGAAAGTATTTTACGAGTGAAATTTATGGAAGTACTACCGATCACTCACTCCTGCACGTGATGGGATCGAGCAATATTTAATTTAAAGAAAGATTTGGATTGGTCTGTAACGAATTGTCTTAATCATGGATTATATAATTATATATATATGACTTCCTTGGAATTCACAATCGAATACTTTCATTGGGATTTGTTGGCGAGAGGGATGGCAGCAACATGCATGGCAAGCCAAACAAACGAAGAAGTGACTAATCATCACAAAATAAATATTCTTGCGAAAAATATATATAAACATAAAGACAAAGAGCAAATGCTTCTTTCCTCTGCTCCATGCTTGCATGTTGTCGTTTTTTTTTTTTGGTTTGGTGATTCTCCTTCGTATGTTTCAACTTTCAACTGTTTGGAAAACTATACAAAACAAATTACACAAATATCCTAATAAATTAAGAATTAGAAGATAGAATCGTTGACTTTGATTAAAGAAGAAGAAGAAGAAGAAAAAATGTCCGAGCTCTCTAGCCTAGTGGTATTAGAGCGGACATCCGGAGGGGCCGGCAAGGTTCGAGCCTCCCAATTGTGTGTGTGCATATGATTTCAAAAAAAAAGAAGAAGAAGAAATCATCTGCATTTAAAAATAAATAGCCTTTTGCGGTCAGGGTCGGTCCTGGAATAAATCTGACAAGACTTTGGATTTGGACAATCCCTCTCCATAGGACAAACCTCCAGGCCATTTAGTTTTCTTAGGACCGGTCCAACAAAAATTCAAATTAAACACTTATCTTTCAATAAAGATAAAGGGCAACAAAAATTAGCTCCGGCTAAGACAACCTAAACCGTGGGGTCGGCCCTGTTTGCGGTGCATAGCTTACAGGGACGAATCAGGAATATAAATTGGAAAAGACTAGAGCGGATTCGTATAGACTAGATATAGACTAACTCCAACAACAAAAAAAATAAAAAATAAAAAAATCATACGATTTTTTTTTTTTTTTTTTTTGGAGTGAGTTGGAGTCCACCGAATGACTATCGAAACTGTTTCTTTTCAAACAGTTATCAACATATTTTTCAATAAAACTTTCTCCAGATGCTAACGAATCGAAATTGTTTCAAAATTCACGAAATTTAGATGGAAATAATTACAAATAGAGAGAGGAGAGAAATTCCATTATTTTCGAGATGGATTATATGCCGTAGTCCATAATAATATGCATTTAAAGGATCAGGATAACTAGTCATGTCTAAGTCTAAGTACTACCATTTAGAGCAAGATAAATCAAACAAATAGTTATAAAAATATTCTTTATTTAACAAAAAAAACCAAAGAAAAAAAATACATTACCATCATACCACTATGGGGATTCGATTGGACATGGTCGCATGGGCTGAAGCCTAGTAAAAAAAAAAGATAACTTCTAAAAGCACTCCACATTTTACTTCAGAACAGTCCAGATCTAGAACTGCCAACTTGTTGGCAGTCCTAACGTAAAAGTACGACTGTCAACAAAGTTGGCAGTCCTAAAGAATTTTAATTTTAAGATAGACTGTGAACGACGTTAGCAGTCCTCCTTAATGTTATGAGTGCCAACTTTGTTAGTAGTCTTAATGAGTTGTCTTGAAGTAAAATGTGAAGTGCCATAGTAATTACTAAAAAATGAGGTTATTTAGTAAAAGGGTCTTATATAATATTTGATACTATAGTTTGGTCTCCAATTGTCCGGTATTAGATTTTGGATCTTAAAATTACTGTTTATTAGCCTACGTGAAACAGTGATTTGGGAACCCAAACATTAATGTTGGACAATATGGAGATCCAAATTCTAATATCAACTATTATGTGAGATCCTACTACTAAATAACCCTAAAAAAATAATTTTTTTAGCCCGGACCAGCTCAGCCTAATAATAGGCCAAAAACAACAAGTCAACTATAGAAACTCAAATAAGAGCTAGTATAAATGCTACATGTAAACATAACTAATATCGAAAGCGTACTGTTTTTTTCTTTTTAGCTGATTGATAAATAAAAAAAAAAGGATGAGATGAATGTAATTCTACAATTTATCATGACTTAGTTTGAAAATTTGGGAACCCATGAGTTCCCCTAGAAATTTGCAAGAACAATATTTATTTAGTGACTTTTTACAAATCCGAAGGTCTGTTCTGAAAAAAGAACAAGAGAGTTGGATTTATGTCAATGTTGTAAAAATCGGACCGGACCGGCGGTAGGACCGGATACAACCGGTTTATACCAAAAAATCGATCCGATTCAACGAAAATTGGATCTTTTAAAGAACCGTCGATTTTTTGTCATAACCGGGTTCAACCGGTCGAGCCGGTTCATAATTGAACCGGTCAATCTTGGGTTTTTTTTTTTTAATTATCATGTGAAATTTGGACCATTTCTTTCTTGGCTTGGTTTTGATGGACCTTATAGTTGAACCCCGGTTGAAGTCCGGCTAAATCCGGTTGAACCCCGCTCCCGTCCGACCTGTACCAAAAAATTTCGGTTCAATCATCGGTCCAGTTTTTAAAACATTGATTTATGTATATATATTTTTATTGTAATCTACTTAAAAATAAGTTTCGGAAAATTTTAATGGTATACTGTAATGTAATCTTAATAGTAATGTAATAAAATGAAAAAAAATTCAGTACATCTAAAACCCTAAAACTGCAGTTAGGTTAAGAATTAGATCTCGTTTGATACACTATAGTATAACCGTAATCGCCAAGGGCGTACCCACTCTGTGGGCTAGGCTGGGCTGGGCTCCAGTCCACAAAAAAAAAAAAAAAAAAAAAAAATTCCATATATATATATATATATATATATATATATATATATATATATATATATATATATATATATATATGATTTTTTTTTTTCTACGAGTAAATCCATACTTAACCGACCCTCATCAACTGTAGCCCACTCTAACATGAATTTCTCGTTCCGTTGTTGACAATGGCAATATAATCTTTAAGCCCATCATTCCTCACAGGTTCACTTTCACTGTCTCCTCCTGCAGGCTGCAGTAAAAAAATTCCTGCTGTAAAAAAAAAAATTTGTGTGAACTATTGATAGAATATCACATGTGTGCATGCGTTCGAGGGAGAAGACAAAGGAGGAGGAGAAGGCTGCAACGAATAGAAATTGAAATTACGTCCGGACTTTTGCTTTTGCACGACTTGTCAACGTCCATCGACCCCTTTTCTTCTTTTTTTTTTTTCCGCCTGCAAAAAAAAAAAAACAAAAAAACAAAAAAAACCCTAGCTCTGCTGCAGGCTGCATAAAGGAGGAGAAACGGAACGGAAAAGTGGTGATCGAGCTGACCATGGGGAACGCCTCAAAAACTCCGTTGCGTTTGATTCCGTCCGTGGTCGCTCAGCTGTAGTGTTAGCTACAGTAACAGCAACTGTAGCTCTGCAACTCTCACTCTCTGAAGTTGTCTAGCTCGGAGTTTAGGGTTTGTTGCATATGCAGCTTCGGGATCCCACTTCGGCTGCCTCATTTATTTATGTTGCAGTTCATGTCGGAGGAATTGAGCTACAAAATTGTTGGCATCCCATGTTCCTATCAGAAAATTGCACCCAAAGCATTCAAGTTTCTTTTTACAATTATGCTATTTGGCTCCAAAAATATTTGGGTGATGCTATCTTCCATTATGTGATATCTGACATAGCAGCCGACATAACAGCTGACATGGCAAATTTTAACCCAAAATATTAATTATCCGAATTTTTTTAATGTTAATATTAATGTTAATATTAATTTTAATGTTAAGATTAATATTAATATTAATATTAATATTAATGTTAATTTTAATCTTAAGGTTAATTTTAATGTTAAGGTTAATCTTAATATTAATTATCATGTTAATTTAATATTATTTTTAATTTTAATATTAAATTTTAATGTTAAATTTCTCCATGTCAGCTGCCATTAGGGGTGAGCATTCGGTTTATTCGGTTCAAACCGAACTGAATAACCCAAAACCGAATTGGACCGAAAACCGAATAAACAAAACCGAAACCGAACCGAATTGGCCCATAACCGAACCGAATTAAATCGGTTCGGTTTTCGATTTATTCGGTTTGTTTGCACTTTTTTTTGTTAATATGTATAGTAACTAAATATATCTAAATTTATTAGTGTAAACCTATAGTATATACACATATATATATATTTAAGGCTTAATTGCTACTTGATACCCTCAACTATTACCGTTTTTCAACTTGGTACCCTAAACTTTTTTTCGTAACAACTTGATACCCGGATATTATTTTGGACAAAAATCCCCTATCCCTAACACCCCTCCCCCCTGCTAGCTTCGCGCCCCCCTCTGCTTGCTCCGGCCGCAGCTCCCCCCCCACCCCCCCTGCTCGCTTCAGGCCACCCCCTCCCCCCCCTCTCGCTCTGGCCGTCCGCCCGCTCCCGCCTCTCCCCTAGGGCTCGGCAGCGGGAGGAGGGGGGGCTGGGAAGGGGGGTGCGGGGCGGAAGGCGGGGCGGGAGGCGGGGCAGGGGTTGGCCGGAAGCGAGGAGGGGGGGGGGCGCGGTTGGCCGAAAGTGAGGAGGGGGGTGTAGTGCCCCGTCCCTACATCGTGCCCCGTTGTTCGTCCACGGGGTGCGCGAGAAAGGAACACTGTCGCTATCGACTCGGTCGGGACCGATAGGTCGGGATCGATCGAATCGATCGAACGGAAACGGTTGAATTAAGATCCATTCCCCGTTATGGAATGGTTTCTTCGGAACCAAGTCCCATATTCAGCGGGCTGCGCCTCAAGGATTGACTCTGCGGCTGAGTCGGGAGAGACCTCCCGTTGCTCTGCTTTTCACGCCGCTTGCGTTGGTTTTGGCTTTATTTTCTGAATGCGTTTTCGAGAATGTTTTCGATGGTTTTCATGGCTTACGTTTCGAACTTCGCATTCGTATCGAATTTCCTTGAATAACACAGTATTCTAATCGGTTGCTCGTGCGATTTCAGGTGATCGCGTAGGCAACGTCTAGCGCGGCCAACCAGTTTCTCGCCTCAAGTAAATACTAAGGTGAGTGGCTGACCCTACTCCCCTCGACCCGCTTCTCTAATACATTATCAATACAAGACATATGCTATGCTAGATGTAATGCAACGACATGAATGATATTCCGATGAACGGTCACACGATGTCCCACGAACACGAACATACAGATGCTTGTCATATAATACTATCGTGCTTGCAGTTATCAAATCATATAGAACCGTGCTAAGAATGGATGAATCGATTTAAATGAATGTCGCAACGATACTATAAGAAGTGCTTTGAAATAACAAATTAACTTAGCACGGTCATGGACAACTTGTCGACAAGGGCGATTGTTTCTTCGGACGGTATCCCGAGGCCACGGGACCGTTCCGGCCTAGGAAGAAACACGGATAGCTATGCCGATGCATGCCACGGTAGGCAGTGACTTTCAACGGGGCTCGCTACCCGCGCTGAAGGACCTTTGTCTACCAAGCTATATGTCCAGGATGGCTTGTCATGCCAGTGACCTTCACGAACGCACTAAATTACGTATTTATCAACATGACAGGGAAGAACATGGTAAGTTTACGCTACGTCGGCGCGCTCTGCCGGGGGTAAGATCATACGTTATTAATCGATTGTGCTTTCAAATATAAGTTTGAATTGAGTAGGATGGCTAGCAACTTCATTAAATATTTGCATGCACGCTCACTTGAATTCTTCAACAAATGAGAGCACGGGATTTAAATTGCCACGCACCAGCACAAAGTGTAAAGTGCTGACCCTCGCTCTCAACAGGTACTCGGGACCAGGATAGCGTGCCAAGGAACTAAAGGCGACGCTCCTTTCTTTTGAAGCCTTGCTAGAGCGAAGGCTAGCTCTGCAACATTTTGAAGACCCCGATCCAACTGCAGCATGAGTCACAAACTCTCGCCGATCCCAGGTCTTAGAGAGTCATTTTGATGTTTGTAAAAAGGGATGTAAATGTATGGAATGACTATCTCATCGATGTCGGTTGTAAGCCCGCGAGGCCTCTTTTGTAACCGAGTCTGTAATCTAACATATTATAAATGAAAATGCAAGTTTCCTTTTATAAATCAATGTGTTCAATTTCTCTGCGTACTCTTAATATGCTGTTGTTTCGGATAACCTTATGAACCGCCTTGTGCAAGCGCAACTTAGGCTTGCACGGCATCACGCCCGGGGGACGACTATCGATTCTAACGAATCGGGGCGTGACAAGAATGGTATCAGAGCACGGCTTTACGTCCTTGGCCTCCAGTGTCGAGTTTTTAGTCTGAAAATCGTTGGTCCCGTGTCGATGAGATATGTCGTTCCATACGAGTGAGCCCGCAATAGTTTGGTGACTAATATATTTTGCCTTCAAAATCCCAGAAGGCACGTCGGTGAACGTGGCGGCGAACGAAGAAAGTGCTTCGAGCGGCTCGAGTAGCTCGAGACCTGGACCCTCAAACAATGCCATGGAGCGGATGTTGCGCATGCTAGAATCGCAACAACGACAAGCTGAGGAGAGTCAACGCCGGAACGAGCAACATCGACGGCAGGCGGAGGCACGTCAAACTCAGTTCGAGGCCCGATTCGAAGCACAATTCAAGTTGCAGCAGAAGCAGCTTGATACACTCCAGCAGATCGTTCAGACGGTGGTGGCCAACAACAACAACAACAACAACAACAACTCCACGACAACTCCTGCCATAACCGAGCCTGCGGTCAGACAAAGTGAAGTCGATCCGGAGGCACCCGAGCTTACACCTGCAGCACCGAGAAGTTCCAACTTCGACGTGTCGAAATTCACAAAAAGTTGCCGTACTTCCTTCAACGGTACGGAAGACCCCTCCTTGGCGATCGATTGGTTAGAGGAACTGGAAGACAAGTTCGAGCTGCTGGGCGTCGAAGAGTCCAAGAAAGTCGCATGCGCTCAACTTCTACTCCGGTCGAACGCGCACGACTGGTGGGCCATGCAAAAGCGAGCGATCAGACGCGACGACGAGACAGCAGCAATTTCTTGGGCCACCTTCCGTGAGGCGTTCGAGATCGAGTACCTCCCCATAGCCATTCGACAAGAGAAGGAAAATGAATTCATGCAGCTAAAGCAAGGAAACATGACGGTGCGGTAGTATGCGACGGAGTTCAACAAGTTAGCCAAGTTTGCTGGAGAATTCCTGCCCTCCCTGGCAAGTCGTGCTCGACGGTTCGAAGTGGGTCTACGACAATCCATCTACGCCCATGTGTCCGTTCCACAATAAAAAACGATGGGGAAGTCTCTCAACCATGCCCTCCGCCTTGAACGCCAATATCCTCCAGGTGCTGCCGGCGCTGTGCATACCTACAATCACAAACGCCCTAGCCACGCAGGAGGAAACAACGTGACCAAGCGTCCGAACAACGGGCCCCAGGGAGGACACCAGGCGCGGAACCAGGGACCTCACTGCACAAAATACAATCGGAACGGACATCTCACCGTCGACTGTGAAGTTCAAAATGGCGGATGTTTCTTTTGCGGGAAAAGGGGTCACTTTCATGGAGATTGCCCGAAGCATAGAAGAAACAACTTAGACGCGCCTCAGCATCCACAGCACCGTCCAGGGAATCAGGTTCCGGCACCTCGAGCACCTCAACCCGCACTACAAAATGGCCAAGACCGTCGCCCCAATGCCCAGGGCCGCATCTATGCCATGTCTCGAGATGAAGTACTTGCGTCAGATACGGTCGTGACAGGTATACTTAGTTTTAATAATGTGCCTGCCCGTGTACTATTTGATTCAGGTGCTTCGCATAGTTTTATATCGGCGGACTTTGTCGCCGAGCACAAATTTTCGATAATATCACTAGAACTCGACCTTAGCGTGAGCACACCTTCGGGCACACCGATACTCACTAATTTAGCCTGCGCCGACGGGATTATCTGTATCGGCAGTCAAAAGATCGGTCTTGACGTGATAGTCCTAGACATGAAGGACTTCGATATCATTCTGGGAATGGATTGGCTCGGACCGTGCAACGCAACCATAGACTGTGCCAGAAAGACGGTCACCTTCTGCATTCCAGGGGTGCCTAAATTCTGCTTTTCGTGTGGTGAGGCGTCGTCGACCTGCATGCTAATTTTGGCGATTTCTGCTCGGAGGATGCTGCATTCTGGGTGCAAAGGCTATTTGGCGTCCGTCCGAGACATGCGACAGGATGGTGCAAACGCGGGTCAGACCGACGTTGTGGCAGAATTCCCCGATGTGTTTCCGGACGAGCTATCCGGCATGCCCCCCGATCGAGAAATCGAGTTCAGCATCGATACATTTCCCGATACTCGACCGATTTCTAAGGCCCCGTACAGAATGGCTCCCGCCGAGCTGAAGGAACTCAAGGTCCAGCTACAAGAGTTACTCGATAAATGGTTTATTCGGCCTAGTGTTTCACCGTGGGGAGCGCCCGTATTGTTCGTGAAGAAGAAGGATGGGTCAATGCGTCTGTGCGTCGATTACCGAGAGCTCAACAAGGCCACCATCCGGAACAAGTACCCATTGCCCCGCATAGACGACCTATTCGATCAACTGCAAGGCGTCTCGGTATTTTCGAAGATTGATCTCCGCTCAGGCTATCATCAACTCAAGATCAAGTCAGACGACGTGCAAAAGTCCACCTTTCGTACTCGGTATGGCCACTACGAGTTCCTGGTGATGCCATTCGGCCTGACGAACGCTCCTGCCGCCTTTATAGATCTGATGAATCGGGTGTTTCGACCCTTCCTTGATAAATTTGTGGTAGTCTTTATTGATGATATTCTCGTCTACTCGAAGGACAGGGCGCAGCATGCAGAACATCTACGGGCCGTGCTCCAGACACTTCGAGAACATGAGTTGTACGCGAAGCAGAGTAAGTGCGAATTTTGGCTTAGCAGCGTATCCTTTCTTGGTCACGTCATTTCGTCCGAAGGCATTGCAGTCGACCCAAAGAAAGTGGAAGCTGTTGCTGATTGGAAGCGTCCTGCGTCTGCTAGTGAGATTCGAAGCTTTCTTGGTTTGGCGGGATACTATCGACGCTTCGTGAAAGACTTCGCGAAGATTGCATCGCCACTGACTCGCCTCACTCAAAAGGGAGTCACGTATGAGTGGTCGAATGACTGTGAGGCTTCATTCCAGGAGCTGAAGCAGCGACTAATTTCGGCACCTATACTCGCACTTCCGGATGGGCCAGAGGGTTTTCAGATATTCAGCGATGCTTCAGGACAGGGCTTGGGATGTGTGCTCATGCAGCGAAACAAGGTGATATCCTTCGCCTCCAGACAGTTAAAGCCGCACGAGAAGAACTATCCTACGTACGACTTTGAGGTTAGCGGCGATTGTGTTCGCGTTAAAATTGTGGCGTCACTATCTATATGGTGTGGCGTGCGCGATCTATATCGACCACAAGAGCCTCAAGTATCTCTTCACTCAGAAGGAATTAAACTTGCGACAGAGGCGCTGGCTCGAACTGATCAAAGACTATGACTTGACGATCGACTACACTCCGGGCAAGGAAAATGTTGTGGCGGACGCTCTGAGTCGGAAATATCTTGCCTCGCTATCCATCAACCGCAGACTACTTCAAGATCTAGAAGAAATGGGCATCGATCTCCGGGTTCGATTCAGGGATATACGGCTGGCGCAGCTGCAGTTAGAGCTGAGTTTGCTGGAAAAGATCATGGCCGCTCAGAAGGATGATCCGTACCTGAAGAAAGTGCGCGAGCGAATTTCGACAGGTAGTGCGACCGACCTTGCGGAAGATAAGTCCGGCGTGCTGAGAATGAATGGCCGACTATGTGTTCCGGATGATTCAGAACTACGAAAGGAGATAATGTCGGTGGCGCATTATGCGAAATATACCTTGCATCCAGGCAGTACCAAGATGTATAAGGACCTCCGTACGACCTTCTGGTGGCACGGGATGAAGAGAGATGTGGCGCTCTTCGTGTCGCAATGCATGGCCTGTCAGCAGGTGAAAGCTGAGCATCAGCGACCGGGCGGAGAGATGCAGAACCTTGACATTCCATAGTGGAAATGGGATCATGTCACGATGGACTTTATTGTTGGCCTGCCAAAGACACCACGGGGGAGCGACGCTATCTGGGTCATCGTCGATCGACTAACCAAGTCAGCGCACTTTATTGCCATCAAAGTTACTTGGAGCGTTGATCGCCTGGCGCAGATTTATCTTGACGAGATAGTACGGCTGCACGGAGTTCCAGTATCCATCGTCTCTGATCGGGATTCACGGTTCATGTCGCGGTTCTGGAGTAGCCTTCAGTCGGCACTGCGTACCAAGTTGCAGTTCAGCTCAGCTTACCATCCTCAGACCGATGGCCAAACGGAGCGAGTTAATCAGATTCTCGAAGACATGCTACGGCTCTGCGCAATTGACTTCAAATCAAGCTGGGACGTCCACCTACCGCTGGCGGAATTTACATACAATAATAGCTATCAGTCCAGCATCCAAATGGCACCGTATGAAGCTTTGTACGGTCGGAAGTCCAGATCGCCCATTTGCTGGGATGAAGTCGGGGAACGGCAGATACTCGGCCCGGAGCTGGTGGAACAGACTGTGGAAAAGGTCAAGCTAATTCGGGAAAGACTGAAGATTGCACAGAGTCGACAAAAGAGCTACGTCGACACCCATCGAAGACCGCTTGAGTTCCTGGTAGGCGATCATGTGTTCCTGAAGGTATCGCCCATGCGAGGAGTTACTCGGTTCGGCGCGAAAGAAAAGCTGAGTCCGAGATTCGTTGGGCCGTTCGAAATACTCGAGCGGGTCGTCCCAGTAGCCTATAAAATTGCCCTACCGCCGGCGCTTGAAGGTGTGCACAATGTCTTCCACGTCTCCCAGCTGCGGAAGTACGTGCACGACCCTAGCCACGTGGTGGATTTTGGCCAGCTGGAGCTAAAGTCCGACTTATCCTACGTTGAAGAGCCCGTTCAAATCTTAGAACGCAAGGATAAGCTGTTGCGGAATAGGGCGATCCCCCTCGTCCACGTACTCTGGAGGAACCATGCGGCAGAAGAGTCGACATGGGAACTCGAGTCAGAGATGAAGGAGAAGTTTCCTTCATTATTTTCGTAGAGGTAGGTTCTGTTCTTAAGTTTCGAGGACGAAACTTTTTCTTAGTTGGTTATGGTGTAGTGCCCCGTCCCTACATCGTGTCCCGTTGTTCGTCCACGGGGTGCACGAGAAAGGAACACTGTCGCTATCGACTCGGTCGGGACCGATAGGTCGGGATCGATCGAATCGATCGAACGGGAACGGTTGAATTAAGATCCATTTCCCGTTATGGAATGGTTTCTTCGGAACTAAGTCCCATATTCAGCGGGCTGCGCCTCAAGGATTGACTCTGCGGCTGAGTCGGGAGAGACCTCCCGTTGCTCTGCTTTTCACGCCGCTTGCGTTGGTTTTGGCTTTGTTTTTTGAATGCGTTTTCGAGAATGTTTTCGATGGTTTTCATGGCTTACGTTTCGAACTTCGCATTCGTATCGAATTTCCTTGAATAACACAGTGTTCTAATCGGTTGCTCGTGCGATTTTAGGTGATCGCGTAGGCAACGTCTAGCGCGGCCAACCAGTTTCTCGCCTCAAGTAAATACTAAGGTGAGTGGCTGACCCTACTCCCCTCGACCCGCTTCTCTAATACATTATCAATACAAGACATATGCTATGCTAGATGTAATGCAACGACATGAATGATATTCCGATGAACGGTCACACGATGTCCCACGAACACGAACATACAGATGCTTGTCATATAATACTATCGTGCTTGCAGTTATCAAATCATATAGAACCGTGCTAAGAATGGATGAATCGATTTAAATGAATGTCGCAACGATACTATAAGAAGTGCTTTGAAATAACAAATTAACTTAGCACGGTCATGGACAACTTGTCGACAAGGGCGATTGTTTCTTCGGACGGTATCCCGAGGCCACGGGACCGTTCCGGCCTAGGAAGAAACACGGATAGCTATGCCGGATGCATGCCACGGTAGGCAGTGGCTTTCAACGGGGCTCGCTACCCGCGCTGAAGGACCTTTGTCTACCAAGCTATATGTCCAGGATGGCTTGTCATGCCAGTGACCTTCACGAACGCACTAAATTACGTATTTACAAACATGACAGGGAAGAACATGGTAAGTTTACGCTACGTCGGCGCGCTCTGCCGGGGGTAAGATCATACGTTATTAATCGATTGTGCTTTCAAATATAAGTTTGAATTGAGTAGGATGGCTAGCAACTTCATTAAATATTTGCATGCACGCTCACTTGAATTCTTCAACAAATGAGAGCACGGAATTTAAATTGCCACGCACCAGCACAAAATGTAAAGTGCTGACCCTCGCTCTCAACAGGTACTCGGGACCAGGATAGCGTGCCAAGGAACTAAAGGCGACGCTCCTTTCTTTTGAAGCCTTGCTAGAGCGAAGGCTAGCTCTGCAACATTTTGAAGACTCCGATCCAACTGCAGCATGAGTCACAAACTCTCGCCGATCCCAGGTCTTAGAGAGTCATTTTGATGTTTGTAAAAAGGAATATAAATGTATGGAATGACTATCTCATCGATGTCGGCTGTAAGCCCGCGAGGCCTCTTTTGTAACCGAGTCTGTAATCTAACATATTATAAATGAAAATGCAAGTTTCCTTTT
Source organism: Iris pallida (assembly GCA_029216955.1). Lineage (NCBI taxonomy): Eukaryota > Viridiplantae > Streptophyta > Magnoliopsida > Asparagales > Iridaceae > Iris > Iris pallida. The sequence continues at coordinate 10,027,753 of JANAVB010029617.1, read as the reverse complement.
ATAAATCAATGTGTTCAATTTCTCTGCGTACTCTTAATATGCTGTTGTTTCGGATAACCTTATGAACCGCCTTGTGCAAGCGCAACTTAGGCTTGCACGACATCACGCCCGGAGGACGACTATCGATTCTAACGAATCGGGGCGTGACAGGGGGGGTCCGGCCGGAGCTAGCAGGGGGGGTGGCTGGAGTGGGGGAGGGGGTGGAGGGAGGGAAGGGATAAGGGCATTTTGGGGTTTTTTAAAATGTTAGGTATTAACATGAAGAAAAAAAATAGTTGAGGTATCAATCTGTTACGAAAAAAGTTTAGGGTATCAACTTGAAAAAGTGTGATAGTTGAGGGTAGCAATTAGCAATTAAGCCTATATTTAATATATAATTATCGTAATATATAGTATATACCAATATATATATATATATATATATATATATATATATATATATATATATATATATATATATATATATATATATATATATATATATATATATATATATATATATAAACTAAAATTTTCTTATTCGGTTTTCGATTTTGGACCGAAACCGAAACCCAAAACCAAAACCGAAACCGAATAAGAAAAATTAGTATTTTCAAAACCGAAACCGAACCGAATTTTTTTAAAACCGAATCGAATCTCTTATTCGGTTCGGTTCGGTTCGATTTTCGGTCCAAAACCGAATAATGCTCACCCCTAGCTGCCATGTCAGCAACCATGTCATATGTCACATAATGGGAGATGGCATTATCCAAATATTTTGAGAGCCAAATAGCATTTTTGTTCTTTTTTATTGTATAAAATATATATAGTTTATAAAATCTACAAATGGAGCACAAGTTCGTGTAAGTTGGATTTGCATACTAAAAAATAACGTAAGTTTTTATTATTATTATTATTATTACCTTCTTAAGCTTAAGTTTGCGGACGGAGAAATTAAATAACGATTAGCAGCTTACGCCCTCATGTTTGGCATAAGATCCGAATTTATGCAATTTTTAGGGGCTTAAGCTGCTAACGATTTGTTAGCTGAATATAAAAAATTTGAATATAAAAAATTTGAACATGTTTGGCAACTTACGCCCTCATGTTTGGCATAAGATCCGAATTTATACAACACCACCCCCGTCCCCACCCCTCTCCCCGCCGCCCCGCCCCCACCCCACTCCCCGCCTGCACCCTCCCCCTCCGTCCCCCCTCCCCTCCACCCTCCGGCCACCAGCACCCCCTCCCCTCTCCCGCTCCCTCCCCTCCCTCTCCCGCTGCCCTCCTTTCCCGACTTCACCATCGTCGGAGGGGGGGGGGGGGGGGGTGTTCGCCGCCACGGGAGGGGGGGGAAGGTGGTCGCCGGAGAGGGATGGGAGGAAGGTGGTCGCCGGAGTGGGAGGGGGGGAGAAGGGGAGAGGGAAGGGATAAGGACATTTTAAATTTTTTTAAAAATTTAGGTATCAAGTTGAACAAAAATAATAGATGAGGTATTAAGTTGTTGAGGAAAAAAGTTTATGATATCAACTTGAAAAAACGAAATAGTTGAGGGTATCAAAGTGCAATTTAGCCGAAAAAAATTAACAACTTACGTCATTTTTAGTGCACAAATCCAACTTACGTCCTAATTTTGGACGATCTTATGCTCCATTTGTATGTTTTATAAAGTATATGTCTTTTAAACAATAAACAGAAACTTAAATGCTTTCGGTGCAATTTTTTTTTTTTTGGTGAATGGACGGGAAGTAAGCAACCCATTTACAAAAAAATAAATAAAGTTGATTAATTTTGTTTAAAAAATAATTAGTTGTTTAGGGTTATTGAGTTTTTGGGTCTCTTGTAATATTTAAAATGAATATTTAGGTATTCCTATTATCCAAAAGACGAGGCGGGTATCGTCCCGACCGTTGACTTAGGTTGACTGTCCAAAATGGAGACTGAACGAATATTTCGAATATATAAGATCTTAAAACAAAACACTTTGAATATTATGGAGACCTAAATGATATCTAACGGTCATTCCAAGTCTACCGCTAGGATGAGACTTATACCATCTTTTGAACAATATGAAGATGTCGGTTCACATGACGGTTCTCACAAAAATCACCCTCCCTTGTGTTCACCATTTAAAATTTTGACCAATGGGGGACCGACACATAATGTCGGTTCACATGACGGTTCTCCTTTCGATTTGTCCAAAAGTATTGTAGATTTTACATCCCCGGATGAGTTATGGTTTCATATACTTAACATATTTTAATTTCATACAGCCCATGACAATTATGATGGACACCATGTATAAAATCTTCGTTTGTTACGCATGCAGACATATTGTTAGTATAAGTACGTGCCATCAGAATCTGACGCAGCGTGATAGCGGAACGAGCTTACCTTCGTGCCTGGCAATGGCCAAGTCGACCGGTGATGACGATAACTGGACCACCGTTGCTTGGTGAGAGCGAAACAGTGCCGTAAAAACTTCGACGTATGGCCTTGTGAAGGGTCCGCACAAAGGTTGTTTGAAAATCTCAAGCGAGTGACTTTCGAATCTACGAAATAGTCGAGTTCACGACCGAGAAAAGAAGGGAACAAATCTCAAACTTTAAAGAAGAATTTTTATTGATTAATAGTTGTTCCCCAATTGCATACAGAAGGTGCCTATTTATTGGACTTTTATGACAACCTAATCCTACTCAAATAAAGATAAAACCTATCCTAATAAAATAAAGATAAAACCTATCCTAGTAAAAGATAGATTCAAAATAAGATTCCTAAAAGAAATATGATTTTTATCAACTCTTACAAAAGATAAATCAAAAGAATCCAAAAAGGACTCGGAGTTGGAATTTACGCTACATCAGTCTCCCCTGCATCAAAAGAACTCGTCCCCGAGTTCTTCTCAAAATAAAGCGGTTCGCAAGGTAAAAAATATTTGTAAAGATCGGAGATATTGCTGGTTGGGTAGATCTGTGTGTCTTCATGCTGAAGTTGCGGATGAATCGTCGGTAGAAGTTGGCGAGAACATATAAGCTTTGAACTTCAGTCAATGTTTTTGGTGTAAACTGTAATGACCATTGTTCGTATTTCATATTTTGCTATACGTATACGTATTTAGACCCGTGTTGCTTGTAACCTTGTTTGGTTCGGCCCGACTTGACTTGGTTTAGCTTGGTTTAGCATGGCTCAATTTTGCTAGATTTTATGTGGACCAAACCACTCCCACCTACCACCACCCTCTTCATTAAATATCCCACCAAATATTTCTCTCTCCTCATTAACTCTTCTTCTTCCCCACCATTACTTCTCCACCAACCTGAGAGAGTGGAAGGTTTAGGCAAGTGCACCTTGCTTCATGGAGGAAGTCCATTTTATTGTTCCATTGTCTTCCTCATGTGTTTCTAACCCACTTTAGTATTTGGTATTTTTCATTTCCATGGTTAAATTCTTGTAAATCTAGCTTTGTGGTATTTTCGGTTTTCGGGAGTTCTGATCTATCAAACTTGCATATTTTTGCTAGTTGATGATCCCATGTTGAAGAGAATTTTGTTTAGTCCAAATTTGACCTATGGGATTTTGCTGAGCCGCATGGACATTTCTAGCAATTAGTTGCAGGGCTTTATATAGACTTGTATTATTTAATCTCCTATACATCTATAATTGCTTACAAATGTTAATTGTAGCCGCATGGGAATACACATGGCCACCTTAGCATTAAATGCATGCACGTGGGAGCAAGCTTAGCATTAATGTTTGGCCACATTATCATGGCTTAGCATTTAATGCTGGCACCCATAGCTTTGCATGCATCAACATATAAGGAAAAATTATTCTTGGCCGCATGGGGACCATTTTCAGCCGCATGAGAAAATATTTATGGCCGCATGCGCATGCTAAAAAAAATGGGCCGCATGTAAGCAGGCATGTTATATTTAATGCAATTTGTCACGACCCGCACCCACTGTTTGGGTACGAGAACGTAACAACGCCCAGCCTACGCCGCAGTGTCGACGGTAGAACGCTGTCCTAGGTCTCAATGCATATAACAGTATAAGACTAAACAGTTTATACTCCCCGAATGGGGGTGACATAGCAGATACAGTCTCAATCACATCTAGGGTAGAGCATAATAAAGATAGATAAAACATGAAATCCAAAAGAGATACAGGAGATAGAAGTCTAAGTGTCTAAGATACATAAACCCATAAATACATCTCAAAACTCAATACAGTAATCCAGAAAGTAAAATACAACTCCAGACAAAATGAAATAACTATCTAAACAACCTCTACTGTGTTTCCTCTAGGCTAGCAGGCAACCTCCAAGCTATCTGTAAAATTTATCAACAGGTCCAGTCAGGACTGGAGCGAGTACAGTACATCTCAACAGATCATAGCAGGTTAGAAAGTAAAAACATGCAGTAAAGTAAGATACAGGTACTAAGGAAATGCGGTATGTAAACAGGAAGGGAACTGTAATATAAATATCTACTATACATAGAGAACTAGCAGTGACTAGTGAGTCAGAGTACAATATGAACATGTAATACTCCCCCCGTACCCCCGATCAATACACAAGGATCCAACCAGGTTATGTTATATGATGCTATGTAACAGACCCCGAAGGTGATAGACCCCGAAGGTGATAAGCCCCCGAAGGGTGGTAGACCCCGAAGGTGATACATAATAGTCCCATAAAAATAGGAATTCTGGGGGTAACCCAACAGTGTAAGTTCCATAAAAATGGGAATTCTGGGAGTAACCCAATAGTGTAAGTCCCATAAAAATGGGGATTCTGGAGGTAACCCAACAGTGTAAGTCCCATAAAAATGGGGATTCTGGGGGTAACCCAACAGTGTAAGTTCCATAAAAATGGGAATTCTGGGGGTAACCCAACAGTGTAAGATTCCAGGAAGACTCTACGATCATGAGGGTACATGTCGTAAGTGATCAAAGAACCAAGAAGCATATGTTACATTTTGAAAGTGAAACGCACAGAACATAGAGTACCCGATGCTCCCTAAGGATAACATCTCAAGAAAGGATCCATATAGTACCAATCCGTGTGACCAACGTGACAGTACAAGTAAAGTAATCTACTGCAGGAAATAATTCTAAGCAGGATATGAAATGATCAGAGAATGTACTCGCCTGATATCTGAATGTCCAAGGTAAAGATACTGTCCGAGGAGAGGTGTCTGGCTCCTAATTAGAACAGCACAAGTCACAACATGTCCAGAAGGGTAATATAAAGCACTACAATGCATTCTACATGAATTTAGGTCAAACTAGGCCAAAGTCAACCCTTGGTCAACTCTGGTCAACTGCACTAGTCAAACTAGGTCAAACTAGGTCATGTCCTAACCCAGCAAGTCTTACTAGGCCTAACCAAGACTATCCTAGCAAGCACACATCAATACAAGGCTATACAAGCCAACATACACCCGACTCTATATAGCATGCAATTATTCAATACTCAAATAGGCAAGAATTCACATTGGATATACACTAGGTAATCTATTACTTTAAGCTATATATGTCTACACATATATACACATGCATATATTAGTATTCAATATTAGGTCTATAATCATGGCATTTCAAATGGTTATATAAACTTATATATATTACAACACAATATGCTAACATATATATAATATACATACATAGCTAACTTAACTATATTCATAAATACTTATTTAAGAGGCTATGTGTGTGTATGTGAACATGGCAAAGGGGCAAGTGAGGGTTAAATGGGTATACATAGTGTATACATATCAAAGAGTGTCAAAGTGTAAGTGAACAAAGTGTCAAGTGTGATAGTGTCAACATAGTGTAAGGGGTACATGAGGTAACATAGGATTTGTGTTAACATAGAACATTACATCTCATTAACTTGTATATTGCATACATTATATCTATTATTACATTACATTCATGCTTGCATTCATTCATCATTCATTTATTCTCTTGCACTACTATATGCACCATACATTACATACTATGGAACCTACATATTCATTACAAGCCATACTTATACATGCTTACATTAGATAGAATACTTACACCTCGTACATCATTTATTTAACCATTTACTCATGCTTGTATTCTCTATTTAGTTACATAATGTATATACATTAACATGGGTTAAAATCAATTAGAACATTATATTACACACAAGGGTGCACAAAATGCATATGTCGAATAGTAACTCATACTAATAATCAATACTATACCATCTCAGCATGAATTAAAATTTAGGATTAAAATATGTTATAGATCTATGTGTTAGCTTTCCGAAACTTCAAACGGATCGCATTTTCGTTTTCGGAAACTCCCGGAATCGCGGAAACACCGAGAACGCATTTGTCTTTCGTACAGCTGACACTCAAATAATTCTCCAGAAAGTTACAGAAAGAATTAGGCCTATTAATACATGTTTTTGGAAAGCTAACTTCAATACGCTTCTTTTGAAAAAACGGGAGATTAAACCGAGCTTTGAGCTAGAAGTTATGACATTTCTAAGTTAGGGCTGAAATTAAAAACGTGGATAAAAATCATGACGGATTTAGATAGTTTGAGCCAAAAGAATACACAATATATATCCTAATTATCCACAACAATAATAGCAATAATAATATGAAGAACCACACTCACAAACTTAATTATATAATCATCATGAACCATTTATTACATATATAAATATAGATACACTCTCATTACAATATATATATATAAATCTATATATGTAACATGAACACATCCACAACACAAAGGACACTCCTATGACCTCCAAATGGACACAAAATGGACACAAATGGAGATACAACCATGGGGGTCATTCCTATGGGTTCAAAATAGACCTATATGCATGAGGAAATGAAAATGAGAAGAGATTATACCTCCCGGTAGATCGAATCGAAGAAAAGCCTTCCCGGAGCGACACCGACACGTAGAGATTCCAAAAGGACACGAACGAGCTCCGAATCCTCCCAAACTTGGGTAGCTTCCTCCTTGGCTAGAATGGAGAAGGAAAGAAGAAGATTTGGTGGTGAAATGGAAGGATTTGGTGGAGAAATTGCTAGGGATTGCTCTCTAGGAATTTGGAGAAGAACAAGAGAGAGAAAAATAGATGGATAATGACAAATGGGAGGCTCAACCCTATCCTTATTGTGGCTGGCCATAAAGGTGGTTTTGTCCTATTAGGAAAAGTCCAAAAGCCCCTACTAACCTATTCTATGAGTATTAGGAAAGGGCTAATTGGTTGGGGCTAAATTAGTCATTCTAAAGTCTCTAATCACACTAACCTTATCCATAATAATTAGTCTAACCTCTAACTAAAATATTTCTATCATGTGGACTAAAATTAATATCATGTGGGCCATGCCTAACTAGTGTGTGGGTCCCACTAGAGTCAAACTACCCCCGGGTCCCCGTTTCAAGTCGGATTGAGTTGAAATTCGAACCCGACTCAAATAACTCCAAAACAATATCATAAATAATAAAATAACATCAAAATAATTCAAAGAGGTCAAATGCAAAAATATTCTTAGGCCAAAAATGACATTAAAATATCATAATCACATGGTTAGGCTCTAGGTCAAACAGTCTCTAGGGTTTCACTAGCAAAACGTCAAAACCACAAGTCATTGATTTAAATAATGTTAAAATGATTTAAAATCACCAAAAATCATATCATGAATTAAATATCATTATTAAAATAATTATAAACACAAATTTTCAAAATTATCCTCATTTGGGAAACTGGGTGCTACAACTCTACCCACCTTAGAAAAATTTCGTCCTCAAAATTAAAATGTCCCTACTCCCTCTAGGTCAAACCCCCACAATCAAAGTCCCAGAACTTAAACAAATCATACCATCAAAAAAAGACAACGTCCAGGGTCATGGCATACGGTGGTAGTGAAAGTCTCATCTAGGTATACTAGTCATACTAACTGATTCGGTCATAGGGTATCAAATACACAAGCAGTCTAGGGTGCTAAACGAGAAAAGTTACAGAAATAACAAATCATCAAAACTGTAAGGCAGTCTACCATCTATATAAAAACTTATATCATCAAAATAAAATAAAAATAAAACGAGGGTAACTACCAATTATCTGAAAGGGGTACTAATCAAAGAAAAATCAAATAACAAGTTTAAGAATGAAAGTCAATTTCATGGAAATCCAATCAAAATATATATTAAGAACATTTAGTCTCGATACGAGGTGATGGCGGAAGCCCACAGTTCTCAGTATTCGATTCGTTTCGGTGGCACGAAGATGTACCGTAATATTCGTCAGCACTTTTGGTGGAATGGCATGAAGAGGGAGATAGCTCAGTTTGTCTCTCGGTGTTTGGTCTGCCAACAAGTCAAGACTGAACATCAGAGACCAGCTGGACTTCTTCAGCCCTTGCCAATTCCAGAATGGAAGTGGGAGCATATAACCATAGATTTCGTGACTGGATTACCTAGGTCCCCAACTGGTCGAGATGTTATTTGGGTTATAGTTGACAGGCTCACAAAGGTGGCTCACTTTCTCCCGTTCAGAGTTGGTCAGTCGACAGCTCAGCTAGCAGAGATGTATCTCCGACAGATTGTCAGATTCTACGGTGTACCAGTCAGTATCACCTCGGACCGGGATTCAAGATTTACGTTGTACTTTTGGCATAGTCTGTAAGAGAGTTTGGAAACTCGCCTCCAGTTCAGCTCAGTATATCACCCGCAGACAGATGGTCAGTCGGAACGCACGATCCAGACTCTTGAGGATATGTTGAGATCTTGTACACTCGACTTCGGGGGTTCGTGGGAAGATCACCTGCACCTGGTGGAGTTCTCATACAACAACAGTTTCCAAGCTAGTATCCAGATGGCACCGTTCGAGGCCCTGTATGGAAGAAAGTACAGATCCCCACTAGCCTGGGATGATGTGGGAGAGAGGCAGATGCTTGGTCCAGAGATGATCGCTCAGACAGTTGAAGTGGTCAGGAGAGTTAGAGATCATCTTCGCGTTGCACAAGATCGTCTGCGCCATTGGGCCGACTCTTATCGGCGCCCCCTTGAATTTTCTGTCGGCGACCATGTATTCCTGAGGATCTCGCCTAACCGTGGCGTCATTCATTTTGGCGTACGGGAAAAGCTTAGTCCTAGGTATATAGGGCCGTTCGACATTTTGGAGCGTGTAGGAGATGTATCCTATCGTCTTGCTCTTCTGCCGTGTCTGAGTGAGGTGTATGATGTGTTCCATGTATCCCAACTACGACGGTATATCCCGGACTCGAGTCATATCTTGGATCATTCGAAATTGGTTGTGGGTACCAACCTTTCGTATGAGGAGAGACCCGTATCCATATTGGACCAAAGAGAGAAGATACTCAAGAACAAGACTATCAAGTTAGTCCGTGTTGCTTGGGGTCATCACTCTTTGGGAGAGTCAACGTGGGAGCGTGAGGATGATATCCGATCGATATATCCCGACCTATTTGACTCGTGAGGTATAATATCTTTTTTATGCCTCATGCCTTCGATTCCTTGCTTGCATGAATAATTGCTTGATTGTTTGACTAGTACAGCTTGCCTGTGAGTAGTATAGCTTGTCCTTGCATCTCTGGCTACTTGATTAAATTTCGAGAAAGGAATTCGTTTAAGGTGGGTAGAGTTGTAATGACCATTGTTCGTATTTCATATTTTGGTATACGTATACGTATTTAGACCCGTGTTGCTTGTCACCTTGTTTGGTTCGGTCCGACTTGACTTGGTTCAGCTTGGTTTAGCATGGCTCGATTTTGTTAGATTTTATGTGGACCAAACTGTAAGCCCCCTGAATTTCAAGGTTTATTTTAAATTTTCTAAATGAATTATTTTCGATAAGTATTTTATATTAATTTTAATACGTATTTTGCAGCGTATTTCGTATTTTCTTGGCATTCGTAATGCTTTAAAATTTTTCCTAACTTATAGATTTTTCCTTGGCCGGCATACCGCCAGTATACCGGAGTATACCGACGGCATACCGCCCGGACATGTTTTCTATACTTTAGATATTTCGGTTTCTGATATTTCCATGAATAGTATTTTTGATATTTTCGTGAATAGTATTTTGGATATTTTGATGAATAGTGTTTAGATATTTTCCTGAATAGTGTAGATGCACCCTATTACCCAATGGATAATTGGTTTTGTTTGGAAAGCCATGATTGACCTAGACTTTCACATGGATCACGATCCGACGGCTAAGATTAATTCCCCCTTCTATATATACCCTTTCACTTTCTCTCTCCTCTCTCTTTTTATTATCTTCACTCTCTCTTCATTTCTTCTTCCTTTCTCTTCCCTTGGAGCTTGCCAAGAGCTTGGCCTTGAGGTCTAGAGTGTGGTTTCGTACCCCTCTTGGTGGAGGAGTAGAAGATTAGGCTTGGAGCTTAACCTAGGCAAGTGCATCTTGCTCAAAAGTGACATGACCATACTTTATTTTTGTTTTCCATAGAAACTAAAGTTTTATTGGCCAATAATTTGCTTCTTTAAATTGTTAACATGTTTAGTATATAGCACTTTTAGTTTTGATCGACACTATTGCGTAGATCTGAGTTTCTAGATATGATTTTTGAGTATTTTGAGGTTTTGATCTATCAAATGTTTTGATTTGTAAAAACTAATACTTCCATGTTGTAGGAAATTCAGTTCTATTCAATTTTGACTTTTGAAAGTCCGAATTTTGATTTAAAACGAAGTTTTTATGACCGAAACAAGTTTTGAGTTCAAAAATCAACTTTCTGCGACGGTTCGGAAAATCCGTCGGAAATCCGTCGGAAAATCCGAACTTGCACCACAAAACTTGCTGTGACCCTTCGGAAAATCCGTCGGAAATCCGCAGTAATCCGCCGGATGATCCGGTAGGCTGTTTTTGAATTTTTATATATGTTTTAAGTACTGTAATAATCTAGAAAAAATTATATTTAAATACTATATTAATTTAGCTAATTTATTATAATTTTTCCAGCATTTAATAAGTACTTTTGGTATTTTATAAAAATAGGAAAACGTAGCTCATTTTCAGGATATATATGTTTGTTGATTTTTAATAAATATTTATGAAGGTTTATAAATTCCAAAAAAATTAGTATAAATTTCTATAATTAACAAGGATAATTTTGGTACTTTATTTCATAAAAAATTAAGCTTTTTGTCTATCTCAAAAATTATTGGAACACAGTGTACAGTTTGATTTATTTATTGAATAGTTACGACTTGCAAAGTTTTGTGTTGTTTTGAGTTATTGTAGTATTGGACCACCCCCTACACCAGTGTAAAGACCCTAGAAAGTTAGTTTGGATATAGTATCACCCTACATTGGACTTGGAATTGACCGGAGTTGACCAGTTGACCAAAGTCAACTATAAGTCAACCTCTGACCCAGTTTGTCTTAGTTTGCCCTAGTTGATCTAGACATTATAGTATGTATTTTCACCCTGATTAGCTATTGTATTATCTCATCTTTAGGACTGTGGCTTCACTCCGAGCCTTGATTCATATTGATAGCAGGATCCCAGGCAAGTATATCTACAAACTCATTTACTGTCTTTTAATGCTAGAACATGTATTAACCATGTTAAAATACTAATCCTTGAGGTAGCAACTTATGTCTTCACATGTTGTATTACTATCAGTACCTGCCATGCTTAGGACAGTTCTTATATCTTCACATGCTTCTTACTGGTTCTCAGTACATGTTTCACTATACTATATACTGCTCCGAGTATTCACATGTTTTATACTGCTTCCAGTACCTGCCATACTTATACTGCTCCCAGTATCTCTCATATGTTTTTACTGTTCTCGTATCTCTCACATGTTTAAATAACGGGTTAAGGGAAAACTGTTAGTATTGTACGTGAACATGACCCCCTTCTCCGTATGTACTTACCGCGCTCGGTGACATTCTATATGTGACCTTGCCGTATGTTCTGATCTCGCATTTGTGTATGGATATACACCGATGCCGTTCGTGCACGTATGTGCATACCAGAAAACTTAATATGTACCGCTGTACATCCTATTCACCTATTGACCGATTCACGTACATACTATGGTTTTAAACTTTTAAACATTACATATACATCTGTCTCTATGACATATGTATCCTTGTCATGATAGATTATGAGTTATACCATGATTCTAGATATGTTATGTTTCCTGTGTTACTATGATATTATGATCCCAGTTGTACCATGAGGCCATGTTTCCAGTATTTCCTGTTTTATAGACTTATCACACCATGTTTCTTATTGTACATCTCTTTCATTATATATTCAGTACTTTAGTTGTAGAGGTTGTACTTGCTCCCGTCCTGACAGGATGACGTTGTAGGTTTACTTTCTGAGGAGGAAATGCTATGTGATTCATATTATGGCACTAATTTTGAGGACCTGGCCTTAGCTCCAGAAGAGGCCCCAGCGGGGAACCTTGCTTAGTTATCTTTCTTGTGTTTTGAGACTTAGACTTTGTCTGTACTTATATTTGGATACTGGACTTTGTCTCCAGTTAGATACTTTGGTTTTGTATTATTAAATCTGTACTTGTTTATCTTCGCTTATAGATGTTGTGTTGTGATGAACCTTTAAATGTGATTTTAGAACTGTTAGCAGCTTAGATCCTTTATTGTCTATTCTTAGAACAGCTTACTACGCTTTAACAAGCGTAGGCTGGACATGGCTCGGCCCGGCCCAACAATTTGGGTAGCGGGTCGTGACACAAACCACTCCCCTGCTACATCAGTCTTCCCTGCATCAAAAGAACTCGTCCCCGAGTTCTTCTCAAAATAAAGCGGTTCGCAAGGTAAAAAATATTTGTAAAGATCGGAGATATTGCTGGTTGGGTAGATCTGTGTGTCTTCATGCTGAAGTTGCGGATGAATCGTCGGTAGAAGTTGGCGAGAACATATAAGCTTTGAACTTCAGTCAATGTTTTTGGTGTAAACTGTAATGACCATTGTTCGTATTTCGTATTTTGCTATACGTATACGTATTTAGACCCGTGTTGCTTGTAACCTTGTTTGGTTCGGCCCGACTTGACTTGGTTTAGCTTGGTTTAGCATGGCTCGATTTTGCTAGATTTTATGTGGACCAAACCACTCCCACCTACCACCACCATCTTTATTAAATATTCCACCAAACATTTCTCTCTCCTCATTAACTCTTCTTCTTCCCCACCATTACTTCTCCACCAACCTGAGAAAGTGGAAGGTTTAGGCAAGTGCACCTTGCTTCATGGAGGAAGTCTATTTTATTGTTCCATTGTCTTCCTCATGTGTTTCTAATCCACTTTAGTACTTGGCATTTTTTATTTCCATGGTTAAATTCTTGTAAATCTAGCTTTGTGGTATTTTCGGTTTCCGGGAGTTTTGATCTATGAAATTTGCATATTTTTGCTAGTTGATGATCCCATGTTGTAGAGAATTTTGTTTAGTCCAAATTTGACCTATGGGATTTTGCTGAGCCGTATGGACATTTCTAGCAATCAGCCGCATGGCTTTATATAGACTTGTATTATTTAATCTCCTATACGTCTGCAGTTGCTTGCAAATGTTAATTGTAGCCGCATGGAAATACTGTCACTCCCCAGAACCAGAACACTGGAGAGCGGGGGAAGACATAGCCAGCTACGTATAATAAAATGGGATCCACTCCACTATACGGTTACGGCTGTCTAGATATATCAGGGTTTATCTACAAGCCATCAGTCTCTTATGGTCAATAACAAGCCTAGTTTCTCAATCACAAGCAAGCAAGTAAAATTACAAGATGTAAGATCATCAAATATACAATAGTAAGACGTCCCAAACATTACATATTCAGCTGATCATGAAGCTAGTCGTTACAAAATGTGAGGACTAGCAAGAGTTTTAGTCATACATGATCAACCCTAGGTTGCCAATCATGTTACAGCCCGTAGGCAGACAGTAAATAAAATGTACACGAGCTAACACTTGCTCGGCGACTAAATGCCTCAAAAGAATAATTTTACAATAGAGTGGAAGAGCCAAAAATAACCCACTCGTTGTCCGGATTCCGTCTAGTGGTCACCATGTGGCTAAAAGACAGGTGGATCCTCTGGTGCTGCTCCGGTATCTGGCCATACAAAACCAGCTGGGTCAGACCCCAGAAAGAGCAAGTGCCACAAAGGAGGCTTCACTTATGTCACGATCCGTACCCAGATATACGGGTACGAATACATGGGCCACGCCCAGCCTACGCCGCAGTATCGGCGGTAGAACGATGTCAAGTATACTATACTAACTACAATATCTAAAGATCCATAACTAGAAATGTACTCATGTCACATCACAAAAATAAGGAAGATAAGACAAGATATAATAACAATATCTCTAGAACAACTAGAATCTATAATGATCATAAGACAAGAAAATAAAGAAGGAACAACAAGACTAACTAAGGATAACTACCAGGCAACTCACATAGAAGAATAGTGAGATCCACCTCAGCTAGCAACATCATGAAGTCCAATACTCAGGGCACAACTACTCCTAAAATTTGTCAACATATCCAGTCAGGATGGAACGAGCACAAATCTCAAATAACAGTTCTAATTATACGATATTAAAAATGTAGCAGTAAATAGAGAGAATATACAAGAAATCATGAAATGTACATGTGAGTATCATGGCAAGGTAAGCTGTAAATCTAGAGCTAGAACAAGGCAAGTAAACTGATCATGGCATGTACAAGAATCAAAAATCATATATCTAGGTGTGTGAGTACTAGCTACAACATGTAGCCGGCTTGGGTCTGCACAAGGTCTACTGATCAGCCAATCCTACGTGGAGTGTAGGATTGGTAGCATTCAAGGTCTACAAGAATAAACAAGGCGGATAATGACCACACATCTACACTAATACTCCCCGTCCCCGACTAGTATAGTGGATCCAACCATGACACATCATGACGCGCGATTCTCTGAGAGGGTAGCTAGCCTTCGTAGGAATCGTGTCTATACAATGCACAAGGAACAAGAAAGACTTGCACAAGATATACCAAGGAAAGCGAAGAATAATATCTCATGACGGGATCCAGAGAAATACCAATCCTTGTGAACAATGTGTCAAGAGAGCAAGGATATCTACACTAAATACAAGAAACATAGACGATATCATAAAACAGAAATATTATCAGAGAATGTACTCGCATGAGATCTGGTGAAATATGTCAACTGGTCCAAGAACAGTGTCTCGATGACCTATAGATGGAATACTGTATCAATATAATGATTTGGAAGTGAAACTAAGTCATACTGAGTCAAAATAGGTCAAGACACGCCAAACTAAGTCAGTCTAGGTCAAATAAGGTCAAACTAGATTGTACGGGATCAATCTAAGCCATATTAGGCCTAACAAAGTCATACTAGGTCAAGACAGGTCTAGTTAGGTCAACCTTGGTCATAGGAGAACATTGGAAGTCAATCCGAATCAAACTAGGTCAAAAATTGACTTACAGTTGACTTTTGGTCAACGGGTCAACTCTGGTCAACCCTAGGTCAATGGTGACTAACAGTTGACTTTTGGTCAACCGTTCAAGTCTAATGGAATTTGGGACTAAATTGGGTAAAGTGTTGACCCATAGTTGACTTTTGGTCTAAAAAGTCAACCGTGGTCAACCAAGGTCAAGACTAGGTCTAGGCGACTATTTCTAATCATTACCAACCCTTACAACCCATATCCGATTCATTCTCAAACTCCTATTCTTCTCCTTCTCCTTATTCCTATTTTTCTTCTTATTCTCCTCCTCATTCTCCTTCTCATTCTTCTCCTCATTCTCATTCTCCTTCTCATTCTCTTCCTCATTCTCCTCATCATTCTCCTTCTCATTCTCATTCTCCTCATCATTCTCTTTCTTCCCTCATTCTCCTCCTCATTCTCCTTCTTCCCTCATTCTCCTTCTCATTCTCCTCCTCATTCTCCTTCTCATTCTCCTCCTCCTTCTCATTCTCATTCTCCTTCTCATTCTCCTCCTCATTCTCCTTCTCATTCTCATTCTCCTCCTCATTCTCATTCTCCTCCTCATTCTCCTTCTTATTCTCATTCTCATTCTCCTCCTCATTCTCATTCTCCTCTCTCTTTATATATATATATAATCTCACAACACACACACACACACACACACACACACACACACACACACACACACACACATATATATATATATATAAATACATACACACATATCTATATATATATATAAATACATACACACACACACACACACACACACACACACACATATATATATATATATATATATATATATATATATATATATATATATATATATATATATATAAAAATATATATATATATATATATATATATATATATATATATAGACACACACACACACACTCTCACACTCTCACACATACACTTTCTCACACCGCCACCACCACTCTCCTCTACACACACATACACAATTACATATATATAAATACATACACATATATATATACATGTATACTCCTCTCTAAAGGAAAACCCCCAATTAAATCCTTAAACTAGATTTCTAGGGAAACCTAAAAATTCTATGGGCAAAATGTAGAGGGTGGTCTCCTCCTCATTTTTGGTGAAGGAAAAAAATACAAAAGAGAATTAATGAAGGTTTTAAAAGCATACCTAATTGATCTTCTTGAAGGAGAAGAAACTTAAAAAAAAAAGAAATGGAATGGAGAGAGAGAGATTGCTTTGGAGTGAAGCAAAGGAGAGGGGGTGCTGCTCCATACATGGCCGGCCATATTTTAGAGGGTTGGAGGCATTTGGCAATTTACCAAAATGCCCTTCAAGTCAAAGAAATGAGTGGTTTTGAGTTGGGGTCAAAATAGTAGCTTGAAAACTCTAATTTCAAGTTCTAAATCTAATTCTAATCCCTAATCCCACTAAAATTAAATGTGATTAGTCAAATATAAATATCTGGGTTTGGTCATGACAAGTTGGTCGGTTCCAGTTGGGTCCCGATCAGAGTCTAAGCTACCCCGGGTCCCCGATACAAGTCTGAATGAGCTGAAATTCGAACCCGACTCAAATAACCCCAAAACAATATCATAAATAATAAAATAAATTTCAAAAATATTCATAAGTACAAAATGGCAAAAATACCCCTGTTCATAAAAACTGGGGGTGACAGGTTCCAAGAAAATGACTGGTCTGGTGCTCCTAAATTAAAAGTCATGGTAACGTGTTTATGAGGATCAAGGAAAAGAGTGAGAAATCAATTAATAATTAAATGGTCTAAATTGACCCGAACTTGCACGATACAAAAGGAGCACAAGGGAACGAGTTTGGATGGGACATGATATATCGACGTGAAGGTAATCTCGTCTACTACAAACTTCAAGAAGAAAGTTTCCAGAGACTGGCATCCCTGATGCTCTAGAAATCCAAGTCACGGTAAAGAGCATTAAATCAAATAATAATTAAACAATAATATATTTTACAACTAATTGAATTATAAAATTGAAAAAAAATAAGCCCTAAATTCAGAAGCTTACAACTTAGGAACTAAAACCAGCAATTAGCACAAGAATAAGATTACGTAATAAAAGACAGTAATTAAAGAAAAGAATGACAGGTGATATACGATGAGATAACCATGGGACTATTCAGATAACCAAGTTACAACCCGTAAACCAAACAAGGACCGGGGTTGTAATCCTTCATCTGAACAGAACTTGGTTTCTCCCACCATTTATCGGCAAGATAAAATATAAGAAATCAGGTCAAGCACTACTAAAATATGATCTATTAGCGACGTAATTTAGCGACGGCGTAAAATTACGTCGCTATATATGGAAGTCAGCGACTCCTTTATATAAACATCGTAAAACGTCGCTGAATAGCGACGTTCAGCGACAGGTATAAAATTACGTCGCTAAATAGCGACGTTACGTCGCTGGATTATTAAAATATGTCGCCAGTTTACGACGTTTAGCGACGTCCTCATGTGACGTCGCTAATATTTTTATTTAGGGCACAGCGTTTCGTTTTTCCCACTCACTCGAAATTTCCAATTTTTCCCACTACTCCTTCCCCCCCTCCGGCGATTCCTTCGACGACCCCTTCCCCCCCCCCGCGACTCCCTCCCTCTCCGGCGACCCGTACCCCCCCCGTCGAGCTCCTCCTCCTCGAGCTCAGGTAAACCCTAACCTAACTCCTCCGCCTCCTCCTCCTCCTCCTCCTCCTCTCCTACGGACACACACACACACACGGACACACACGCACACACACACACAGACACACACACACACACACACACGCACACACACACACAGAGACACACACACACACACACACGGATTACACGGACACACACACAGATGGACACACACACACACACACTGGACACACTATGTCATGTTGTGGTGGACACGAGATACTATGTTGGACACGTACACATAGCCTAGATCCTTTACCAATCATTTATTTTCCATTTTAACATGTTTTTATATATCAATTTCTAAATACCCTATGTTGACTGATACCTTGTTAATTTATTATATTTTCTAATTTTGAAAACCCAGTTTTGACAACCATTTTAACCTAGTTTAATGCTTTAATTTAGATGTTTAAAACCTTAGTGTAGTGTATCTATATGTGTGCTGACTGAGTTTCAAGTTTGGGGTGATTTGGTTAGAGTTCTGGTTATCGATTTGGGTTTGAGGTGAATGGATCTGAAATATGTTATAGGAGTATGTAATGTTGTGTGAAATGAACTGATTTCCTTTCTTTTCCTTTCCTATTTGACTGAACACGGTAAATCCCCTTACTATCCAGATTGGACTGACCTATAGTTCATATCACTCACTCACTCACTCTTGCCTAGGTACACACACGCATATAGCCTAATACAAGCATGTTAGCCTCCCTCATATACACGTATATGTGACTGTCACATGTAACAGTCAACACACTCACCCCCCATTCACATGTGCATGTACACACACCACCCACTCTCTACTTCTCTCTCTCTATATATATATGTTTGATAGATGGTATTGTATACATATATACATAACTATATCATGTAACTCATATGTGATATAGGCATATAGCCTATGTTAGAGTGTCTAAATATATGAATGCATGAAAGTTGCCTTGTCTTGTAATATAGGCATATAGTATATACATGCCTATATATATATTATATGTATATATCTATATAGATATTACTTGTGTGTATGAGATAGCTTGAGTTGACTTTGGTCATTATTGGTACTTGAATTGATCGGAACAAAGACCCCCAATGTCGGTATCGGTCAATATTTGGTATCGGTCGGTATCGGATCGGAACATGCCAAACCGTATCGGTATCGGCCGTATCGGATCGGTATCGGCCGATACTTTAAAATTATATGAAATAGTAGTCACCCCCAAGGTTGACTATTTTTACTGAAAGTCAAAGTAGAGTAAACATCTGACCTAGATTGGACTAAGAGTTGACAAAGTCAACTATAGGTCAACCCTTGACCTAGTTTGACCTTGTTTGACTTTGTTTGACTTAGCTTGACTTTGTTTGACTTTGTTTGACTTTGTTATCTTCATGTTTGTTAAATGACACCCAGATACTAGTTTTAGTTGTTTAAATGACACCCAGATACTAGTTTTAGTTGTTTAAATGACACCCAGATACTAGTTTTAGTTTCAGTTTGCTTTGGTAACTCACTATTGCTCATTACTTGGTACTAGTTTTAGTTGATTGTGTTTTTTTCAGACTAAACAAATGACACCCAGATATTACTTGTGTGTATGAGATAGCTTGAGTTGACTCTGGTCATTATTGGTACTTGAATTATAGGTTAGGCTTGTATAGCCTTGAATGGTGTGTGCTAGCTAGTATTGGGATACCAATAGCGATAAGGTAAAGGATACCTTGGTAGGTCATGACTAGAAATAGGATATTTGACTTAGATTTGACCTTGTTTGACCAAGGTTGACTATTTGACCTAGTTTGACCTTGTTTGACTTAGCTTGACCTTGTTTGACTTAGTACAACCTAGTTTGACCTAGTTTGACCTTGTTTGACTTTGTTTGACTTTGTTTGACTTAGCTTGACCTTGTTTGACTTAGTACAACCTAGTTTGACCTAGATTGCATATCATTGTTATTAGTAACTGTCCGCTACTAATGTGTGTCCCATAATAAGACATAATATACGAATTTGTGCCTGTTGGATAATGTGTGTCCATCTTTGCAAAATTATTTTCAAATAGATATGAATTACTACTTGCGGAATCGTTCATGGATGTACAATCGTCGTCCTGATGATATGTATGGTGTGCAGGATGAATACATAGCGGGAGTAGAGCAGTTCCTGCAGTTTGCTAAGGCGTTCCCTCAGTACATGGACGGCACCAAAATTAAGTGTCCGTGTGTGAAATGTCATAACGTGAAATATTATCCAGAAGTGAAAGTGACATATCATTTGTACTCGAGGAATTTCACGCCTAATTACTATCAGTGGACCGCACACGGAGAACTTGTGTCTTTAGCATCAGAGCCGGAGCCTTATGTTGAGCCGTATATGCACGCGGGACCTAATTTTGTTTCAGATAATCATGCATACGACGACGGGTACGTGAACATGGTTTTCGACGCTGCGGGACCTAGTTTCGTTCATGATGCACCTGAGGAGGCACCGAACGCCGATGCTGCACAGTTCATGGAGTTGTTGGAAAATGCAAGGACTCCATTGTATCCTGGTTGTGAGGATCATTCACCGTTGGAGGTGGTTACAAGACTGTTGAGCATTAAGTCAGATTTTAACATGTCGTAAGAATGCTACAACCGAGTGTTGGAGTTGATTATAGAGATCTTGCCGGCGGATGCTAAGTTGCCTAAAGATTTCTACCGGTCTAAGAGGATGGTGATATCGCTCTGGATGAGATACGAGAAAATCGATTCCTGTCGCAATGGGTGCATGCTGTACTACAAAGACGATAAGGACGCAGATGTGTACAGATTTTGTGGTGCTGATCGCTATAAGACAACTAGTACATGAAGGTCTACCGGTGCAAGAAGACCGACCGATTCAATGCACTACTTGCCTTTAACGCCGCGGTTGCAAAGATTATTTATGGTGAAAGAGACGGCCGAAAATATGAGTTAGCACATGCGAGAACAGATTGAAGGAGTGTTGGATCACCCATCCGATGGAGAAGCGTGGAAGCACTTTGATCGAGTGTATCCAGATTTTGCTTCAGATCTGCGAAATGTCAGGTTGGGACTATCTTCTGACGGTTTTACTCCTTTTGGTCTTTCGGGATCCCAGTATTCGTGCTGGCCTGTGATTGTCACTCCGTATAACCTACCGCCTTGGATGTGCATGAAGACTCAGTACATGTTTCTAACCGTTATAATTCCTGGTCTGAACAATCCCAAGAGGAACATTGACGTGTACTTACAGCCTTTGATAGATGAGTTGAATCAGTTATGGGAAGTAGGCGCTAACACGTACGATGTTTCCAGGAAGCAGAATTTTCAGATGAAGGCAACCCTTATGTGGACCATCAACGACTTTCCGGCCTATGGAATGTTATCTGGATGGAGCATTCATGGCCGTCTCTCATGTCCGTATTGCATGGATCGTAGTAAGGCTTTTCGCTTGAAACACGGCAGAAAACCGTGCTTCTTTGGTTGTCATCGATAATTTCTGCCAAAAGATCATCCGTTCAGAAGGAACATGAATGCTTTCCGTGCCGGCGTTGTAGAGAAGGGTGATCCACCGCCAAGGTGGTGCAGAGCCACGATATGGGAGGAGGTTAAAGATTTTCCAAGTGCTATAGAAGATCCTACAACTGGGTACAAGTGCGATGGATTTGGTAGAGTTCATAACTGGACAAAGAGGAGCATATTCTGGGATCTGCCATACTGGAGTACCAATCTGATCAGACATAATCTTGATGTCATGCATATTGAGAAGAATGTGTTTGATAACATAATTAATACTGTGATGGACGTAAAGGAAAAAACGAAAGACAATCCCAAGGCCAGGTTGGACTTAGAGAAGGACATTGCGGTAATACTATGCAAGCTAGAGAGGGTGTTTCCTCATGGATTCTTCGACTCTATGGAGCATTTGCGAATTCATCTATCCTATGAGGCACGTATTGGTGGACCCATCGAATATCGATGGATGTACCCGTTCGAGCGATATTTGAATCACCTAAAAAGAAAGGTAAAAAATAAGGCACGGGTCGAGGGTTCTATTTGTGAAGCCTATGTTCTCGAGGAGATTACAAACTTTTGTTCGATGTATTTCAAGCCTCATGTTGCAACTAATAGAACGAGAGCTTCCAAAAACGATGAGGGAGATCATGAAAGTAATGATACAATACTGAAGGTATTCAATGCTCCAGGAAAGCCATCGGGTAAGATGAAAAAGAGATATCTGAACGATGATGAGCTAAGGGCTGCTCAGGTGTATGTATTACTCAACTGCGACGAGAAGGAAGTAGAAAAACTGGAGGGGTAAGTAATTAATACGTCTATATTATTTTAATAGTGTTAATTATTATACTATTACATTAATTGAACGATGTTGTTTTCAGCATATTTAATGATGATGTGAGGTCGGGTAGGCCACACATAACAGAAGAAGAACTAGAACAAGAAATGAGGCGTTATTTTCCATCATGGTTGAGTGCATATGTAAGACTTGAGAACTCTGTAATTACCTTTTTGTATATGCACTTGATTGAGAATGAGCTTAATTGCTTCTTTCGTGGTATTTAGGTCGATCGTCCATACGCAAGACTTGAGAATGAGTCTATTAGAACGCTAGCCAAGGGACCAATTTATGCTGCAAAAATATGGCCAAGCTACTGTTTTAATGGGTTTAGGTTCAAGTCAACAACTTGCCCGATCAGAGACAACTTTGGGGATCTCGATTCCACCAAAAATAGCTGTTTGTGTATCAGATCTTCGAACTATAAAGATGTTGATGCGGGCAACGATTTCTATGGCGTGTTACGGGAGATCGTGGAGCTGACATATAGTTATGGAATAGAGCCTGCTAAGATTGTGTTATTCGGGTGTGATTGGTTCGATCCGATTGAAGGTCAAGGTTGGAAAGTAGACAAGCACGGTCTTGTTGATATAAACTATCGACGTCGATATCAAGCCTATGAACCATTTGTCCTATCAAGTCAGGCTCAGCTCGTGTACTTCACAAGTTATCCTAAACGGGGAACAACAACAAGGTCGGACTGGTGGGCAGTATGCAAGACCAAAGCTAAAAATACCTTTGAGGTTGACGATATAGCTTATCAACAGGATGAACTACCTCTTGTAACAAATATTATAGAAGTGGACACGACGAAAGTTCTCTATTACACATCTAATTGTGTAGAAGAAGTAGAATTATCTGAAGAGGAAGATGCAGATGAAAGTGAAGATGTAGAAGAAGAAGAAGAAGAAGAAGAAGAAGAAGAAGAAGAAGAAGAAGAAGAAGTAGATGAGCTAAACGAACTAGATGAATTTTCAGAAGAGGATTAAATCTGTACGTTTGTTTTATCATCATATTTGACACTTTAGTGACACTTCTATCATATAAATCTGTGACACTTCAGTGACACTTTATTGACACTTTTATTGACACTTCAGTGACACTTTTTGACTATGATATTTTTCAAAAATCTGTGATGTCTATCATATAAATATGTTTTTTTGTTTTATTGTCATATGTTTTATTGTCAGGTATGACTAGACCATCTGGACGACGCGGAGGATTATATATTAGGCAGCCCCGTCAGCCTCGGGCTGGGGATGGAGAGGGCAGTTCTGTACCCTCATCCTCATCTCCGAGTACGCTAGTGTACCGTTCTGTTCCCGGTCCATTACCGGAACAGGGCAGTTCTAGCAGGTTGGCGACTCCTCCCTCGTCGTCCAGCCTTCCTGATCCCGCGTCCAGCATCCCTGATCCCCCGTCCAGCATTCCTACGGTCGACGGCTCTATGGAGGGAGCCCACGTCGATCATATGGAGGACGGCGATCAGACTGATCCTGCCCAGGCAGGAGGTGAGAGCGACCCTCCATGCGCTCCCCTGGGCGAGACGCATATGGAGATTTGGACGGACGGGCCTATGAAGTAAGTTAATTAATTATTATATATTTCTCAAATGATTATATGTACATATATATTCATGAAAATATATTATTGTATAGATATCGGCCTTCTGCAGTACAGAGACAGCTGGGGACATTTGTGAGGCAGAACTATGGTGGGCCTTGGCTCAACTACTCAGATGCTCCCGCAGATAGGAAGGCCTTTTGGTTCGCCCACTTCAAGGTAAAAAAATTGTTTATTTTTAAATTTTAATAATCATTTGTGTATATTATACAACTTTTGTATTTTACTTCTTGTAGAGGACCTATTTCTATCCACCACACCGGGCGGCGAGGATCGAGGGCCAATTTTCTGCCGTCATAGCCAAGCTCATCCGTGATGCGATCGACGACCAGAAGCGTCGTGATCGCTCCGGACAGCCGATCCAGGGTTGGATTACGCCAGAGCAGTGGACTGCGATGAAGGCTAGATTCAGCATGCCCAAGTACCAGGAGCGGTCTGAGAAGGCCAAGGTGGCGCGGTCGAGCGCCGGTAAGTGGTGTGGTGGCTCCATTCCGATGACGGAGCATTTTCGTCGTCTGGTACATTTTCTATGACGGACATTAATTTATATATAGTTCGATATAATGTTTAATACTAATAATAGATAATATATTTTAACAGGTAAAGAAGGGTGATGACCCGAACATGGTGACCGTCTTCCTGGTCACCCATCGGAGGGCTGGGGACTTCATTGACGAGAGGGCGACGCAGGCATTTGTACGTTCTATTCTTTATATTAAATGACTATAATTTAGAAAACAGGAAAATAGATATCAATATAGACTTTAGTAAACACTTATACGTTAGAAAACATGTTCTAGGCCGAGTTTGTTCGGCTACAGAAGGAGGCGGCTGATGCTGCTGCTGCTGCTAGTGCGCAACCAGAGGAAGGGGCTGGTACTTCCTCCCAGCCACCTGCAGAGCCATCGTCGGACGAGCTCTGGATGACCGCCGTTGGCGGTCTTCAGAAGGGTACGTACTACGGTACGGGATCCTACGGCGCGTATTTGGCTTCGGAGTCATCCCGGGCCCCCTCTGTCAGTACGCAGTCTCCGGCTACGCAGGCGTCGTCACGAGCTGAGGATGTTCGTCGTCAGATCGAGGAGCTGCGTCACGAGTTGCAGCAGCAGATTTCTGATGCGGTCGAGCGACGATCCGACCCTCCGATCGTCACCGGACAATTTGATGCGGTCGAGCGCAGTATACAGGACCTGATGAGTCTGCATCAGGCTGCAGCTGCCAACTTGCAGACGCTCACCGAGTCTACGCAGCGCACAGAGCCTAGACAGGTCGAGCTGGAGGGATCGCAGAGGAGCCTATCTGCCTCACTCGCTCAGTATACTGAGAAGGTGGTGAGTACCCTTGCTGCGCATGGTGAGCGACTGCGAGAGCTGGAGCAGGTACATCCTCTGGGTCCATCGACGGCGCCGACTCTAGATACTGTACTGCCTCCGGCGCCGACTCCAGACATTGTACTGCCTCCTACTGCCCCTACGGTACAGCTCACCCTGGAGCAGTATGACTACATTCTATCCCAGTTGCGCGGCAGGGGTCCGCAGTAATTTTATTGGTTTTTTTATGACTTGTATGTATTGGCCCTATGGGCAAATTGTTTATTCATACACTGTTGTTTATACACTTGGTGGGAGACTTTTTATCATCTTTCATTTTTATTTGACTCTATTGGATGTTTGTGAGGATGTGTGTCTGTGATATTTACTTTGCACTGCCTCCTATTTTTATTGTAATATTTACTTTGTGATATCTGCGACGGGATGACAAATATACCTACGCTGGGTTATAAGCGATGATCTGATATACAAAGGAGGTGCTGCCAAAATTTAAAAAAATATATTGTGTATTTTTGTTATGATGTGTGTCTGTGTTTACAGTGAATATGAAATGCAGTGTTCGGAACCATCGACAGTTTCGATTACTGTTGTATGTTTTATCTTGGATAGAAATAGCAACAGTTCAGGGTGCACTTCTGAGAGCTTTATTTTCACGTCCTTCACTTTCTCGGACGTCGTAAAGGTTCCCGAGAAGGTGAGGGACGTGAAGAGGAAGCTCTGAGAAGTGCACCCTGAACTGTTGCTCTTTCTATCCAAGATAAAACATAGAACAGTAAGGAAAACTGTCGATGGTTCGAACACTGCACTTCACACACACTGTAAACACAGAAACACAGCATAACAAAAATATCAATTATATTTTAAAATTTTTTTTTAACATTAGCGACGTACTGCGACGGCAAATAGACGTCGCTATACGTCGCTAACTAGCGACGTTACGCCGCTCGACGTCGCTAATATACGTCGCTAAGTTGCCCACGTGGCCACGTGGATGCCATGCCTCGTCATCATTTATAAACTTTTGAAGCGTCGCTAGTGGTCGCTTTACGTCGCAATGTTGGCGACGTACTAATACGTCGCTCTCTGTCGCTCATTTGGCGACGTCTAGCGACAATGGACGCCGCGTCGCAAATAGCGACGTTCGGCAACGAAAGTATCATCTGCGACTTGCCTATAAGCGACGTACGTTTTGTCACGCCTCGACCCGGGAAATCGCTCGTCCTCGCTAGATTTTACCCGAATCATCGTCATCGCTGGGGCGTGATGCCGCACGAGCCTGGAGTTGCGCTCGTGCAAGGCAAGATAACAGGTTCACATAGAACTATCTCAAATCGATCACATAAGCAGCGGAAGAAGACAAAGAATAACATAAGAATCTCTTTTATTCATATTAAACTGAAGGTTACAAAGGCTCTGAATAGCCCAACATAAAATGCCAATTGGCTACAACGCTCATGATCTCTCTAGCTCACAAAGGATTACATTGCTCCATACATTATGCCTCTTTATAGCCACCAAGTAGTCCTCGGCCGAACATCTTCATGTCTCAAGTCCGAACGCACATGCGGAAGCTCCTCTTGAACGCCAAGGACTCCATGCCTCGGCACGTCCAAGCCAAGCTCCGCCCCGAGCTGATCATAACCTGAACCTGCACATAAACTAGTGGGGGTTTAGTGCTTTCGTCCTCGCTTCGCACTGATCAAGACCCGCTTGCACCCAAACCAAACACTTAATTCATTTAGTGAACATGCATCTTACTTTGTGGTCTTTCTATTTAGCCTTAGGATCAGTTTCATGGCAAAACTTAACATAGCACATTATTATAATGTGTCACCACTTCCCGTGTTCCTGCAGCAGATACAGTTAGCCATAACATAAACGTAAACATAGTGTTCGTGCTCATGCCGTCCCATTTTCCTTAGCCTGTAGTGGTTAGAACTTAACATAAGCAATCATACGATTCTCGTAAACAGCCAATCATAAACATAAACATATGCATAATGGGTGGCAGGCCCTGAGCCTGCACCCAGCTCTTATCTCAGCCCACCGGCCCTATCTATATGAAGGTCACGGTGTGTCGCACCGTAATGGACTTGGCATCTCATATGTGTAAGCCTACAATCGCTTCGATACGGGTTGCTAGCCCAGTATCCGAAGGATCCCAAACTTACGGATATCATAGCTTATCATAGCACTGGACGGTCGCAATCCGTCCGAATATTGTGCACGATAAATACCACACATAATTCCCTCCTAGGCCGAACGGTCCCGGCGCCCCGGCGTAACCGTTCGAGGGAAGCCGCACCCGTGCACGGGCAATCCGAGTCCATTGACCATGCAATACGTTCCATATCATACAATCCATAGCATACCAACCGATCTCGTATTCCATAAACATAGTGTCGCACATAAACGGTTTCTCGTGCCATAAACGGTTTCCCGTGCCATAAACATAATCCACCATAAATATGGGGAGCTCCGTCGGCGTTATGCCCCAACACATCCATATTAATGCACGACGTCCAACGGCTTAGTCATCTCGTACTCATAATCATGCGTCCCGTTCATAATGTTAATCGCATAGCCTACTTCCGTATTTACTTAGTCTTTTCGTAGCATAAGTGCACAAAGGCACGCTCAGCACCATAATCAATGTTCTACGCCTAGAGTTCAATGTTCTCGGAGCCGTGCACCTGATGCACATCTCGATATCATCTTTCAATGTTCTACCATCATTGCCCTACCGCGACCCGTACACTTGATGCACGTCGCTTCAATTGTTCGATTGTTCAATGTTCTATCTTAGTGTTCGACACATACTTAGACCTTTCGTCGCCGAGCCACGCTCGCTAACTCGATAACATATTACGCATACCATAACATATTTTATTAGACGTGAAGGAATAGGGAGAGAGAGTCAAGAACCCGCCCACCTTAAGTCTTACGCCTTGCCGTTTAGCTGAGTTGAAGCGGCTCGCTTCCATAACTCGATCGCATAGCTAACTCCTGGACTTAGCCATTCCTTTGAGCTACTCGATTGATTTGGCCTATCGCGCCCCTGCCACAATCCGTTACAAGGCCACAATTTGGTTTCGCGGACACTTCATTGCATAAGGCAAAATGCCGACCTCTTATCGTCCAGCGTAGAAGCATAGCCTGCACACCAGATCAACTAAAATCAGCATTTGCTCAAGCGGGACTTACTTTTTGCATCGATTCAATTCATAGATTCCAACCGACTCAAAGCTTACCTTTGGCCAACGCAACACTTGCATCGATTCGCATCGATACCTTATCGGGTCAACGCAACTCTTCGAGTCAACGACTCATCGTAATGCACCGATGCGGAGAGGGGCATTACATAATATACCACTCAAAATCAGGTTCGTCCTCGAACCGAAACCAACACTTAATCCAAGTGCCTCGCATAGATCACTTCACGATCTCGTGCTACTATCGTTGGAATCATACAACTCAGTCTGGATCATACACATATTTTAGGCGTCCCACCAATATATGCATTTCAGCCAAGCTCAGTTGTAGGATATCGGGACAACTAACAAACTCAACTTAAATCCTCAGGCATCCATCGGTCCGTACTCGACTTAGCCAAATCTTAGCACCTATTCTCAAAATATTCTTCGTATGCATCATCCCATAACATGCGATCATCTTCCAACATCTTGCACATAACTTAATTCAAACCATAACTTCGATCTCACAAGTTTCTCGCCGATCATCTAACACTCGCATTGCATCAACTCATTGCGCATCCGATCACAACAATTCTCCGCAATGCCTATTCGCCCAACCGTTTCCTATCTCTCGCATATCTCGAGTCTTTTGTCCCATCATTCATAACATTTAGCCTTAACGACATGGACTACGTCCACATGTCTCAAATTTCTTTGCCTACAATCCGTACTATGTTTTGCACACAACTATCCCAACATGATCCACGTTCTCGAATTACCTACGCATCGCGTCTGGGGCTACCTCCGCTAGGTAACTTATCCAGACATCGTGCTCGCGCTCTCCCGACACAAGAGGTTAACTTGAGTCTACGATGCTCAAAGGCAACAATCTTTCCGACCCAAGGTCTCTTACGATACGCTCATCCCCGATTCTCGACCGAGTACAAATCCTTTACTCAAACTTCGATTCAATCCCGACTTGTTTGTTTCATAACATAGATCGCGCGCTTAACACACATAGCCTAACCGTTACTCCAATTGATCTACGATACAACTCTTAGGGTCGTTCTACTATCCGTTACTCTCATACATTGCAAAATTCTTGCAATCGCCTTACCGCGTCACTACGCTAAGCATGTTCCTCAACATCCACTTGATCCATCATAGACTTTCTGACCACATCGATTCTAGTACTCGCTAACTTTCGAGACACGATACTCACTCTCTTACACTTATTCTCGACATGCACTACCTCATTCCTTATCCTTCTTATGCGACTTCTTTAGGGTCATCCTATGAGACATCAACATTTACTTGATTTGGCGGTCAAGTCTTCTAGGGTCATCTGCCCCGAAACTACGCTCGATAATTGAAGATCATCAACGAGGGACAGTTACAACGAACCATGCTATATCCTATTGCGGAGCCAAATCAATTCCCGACATTTCCTATTCGACTTTTACCCAATCCGACATACCAATCCATAATTTGTCTACCCCCGCACAACTGATGTGCCGTTACTACTCGAGTCACTTAGGCACTACCGTTGACAATATCGCACAATCCTCAATTCCACCTTCGCATCAAACCACAAGTCCATATCAAATTTGCCACGCCTCACAAGTTCGATCATGCCCACTGGATGAATCACCATACCAGTGCTCACGCGGAATGATCGTCCAAATTTGACGTGATGCATGTGCGAGGCTGGTGTTGCACTCGCTCAAGACAAGAATGTCAACATAGTGGTGATCCGCAAAACAATCCAGACACTTTCGTTTTCTTCCGAGTAACATCTATCGACTCTCAAATTCTCCGAAGCATTCCTACCGCTATTATCCAAACTGCCATCAACTTAACTTGCATCTTATTCATCCAACAACAATGCTCAACATAATTTTTGTTTATTCGATCAGAGTATCTCCGAGTTATTGCATATCGTCTTTGATACGCCTCAATACCATCGTCGATATGCATAACTTGAACATCTTCCTTTCTCATAAGCTCAAACCCGTTGCAATCATTGCCATTATCCGAACACGAATACGAATCAAGTCTCGCACTTATCAAGATCCATTCGGTTGTAACTACTTAACATCATCGCGACACAATTTTCAATTTCACATATCCATTCTCATATCCCTAACTCGCACTTCCAATCGTGCTACCGATCCATCGCGTTAACCCAAATTCATTCGTACAATTTCTCCGTACTTACTCAACATGTTTCGAAGAAGTCTCCGTACTAACTCAACATAAGTTCGACCGGGTCGACCATTTCCTCAACGTAACATTCATTCGCATATGCTCGGCCTATCGTTCGACTTATACTTAGCGAATCCTCGTCCGACGTATCCTCCGTAGGCACGACTTCACGCATAATCGTTCGACTCAATTCATCGTAGCATACCCGCATCGACTTCTATCAAGTCATTTCTACTCGAGTCTCGGTACTACTTCATCTGTTGCGGACAAACCTATCATAACAACATAATCGTCTCCACGTACTCTATCGCAAGTCACCAACCGACTTAACATCGCTATCGCTAAGTGGTATCCCATATACCACTCAGGATCGAGCCTATCGTTATCGATACAATACTTCGCTATACTTGCTCGCATAGTTGGTATTGCATATACCACTCGAAATCAAGTCATTACTCGACATCACACTTCGCATAGGTCCGACTTCTGTCTCATCTTAACCGTCCCGTATGGTGATCCTTCCGATCCCAGCTCTAACGTTAGCTCAAGTTTGACATACATTCAATCTAACCGTACCATGGCGATCATCATCGATCCCACCCGTAACATTCGCTTATTCAAAGCTCAACGCGACATACGGCCAACATACACGTTCGCCTACTCAACTCGACTTAGCGACCAACTCGATTCGTTACTATCGCATCCACGATCTTCGAATCCCGCACGTTGCAGCTCGTGCAACAACTTAGTCTCGATACTTAAGGTCTTTACTCAATCTCGAACAACATTTCGCTATCCATCCGCATAGCCATACTACGCACATCATACCGTATCGACTCGTTGTACCGATGCAACGAACGATCCACGACTTGCTGCACTCCGTGCAACCGATAACACATAACCATTTCCGTAGCATATAATACGTATCGTCTCACATATCGACCCGTTGCACTTCGTGCAACCAACAACACATATCACTCGCACTTCGTGCGACCAACAACACATATCTCTGCACTTCATGCAACCAACATCGCCATATTCGTTGCACTTCGTGCGACCAACATCTCATTACCCGTTGCACTTCGTGCAATCAACACTCGCCGATGGCATCCTAAGATCACGTAATAGTCACGACATACTTGTGGCAGACGTATGCACTTAATATAGACTTATTGTATGGAACATCCAATGTAGTGTCGAGCAGATCCATGAGCCATGCGGTTGCGGAAACAACTTAGAGTCAACTGAATTCGATAGCAAAGCAACTGAGGGTCAAAGAGATTCACGCACGGTCCAAAGGAAGGAACCGCTCTGATACCAACTTGTCACGTTCCGACCCGAGAAATCGCTCGTCCTCGCTAGATTTTACCCGAATCATCGTCATCGCTGGGGCGTGATGCCGCACGAGCCTGGAGTTGCGCTCGTGCAAGGAAAGATAACAGGTTCACATAGAACTATCTCAAATCGATCACATAAGCAGCGGAAGAAGACAAAGAATAACATAAGAATCTCTTTTATTCATATTAAACTGAAGGTTACAAAGGCTCTGAATAGCCCAACATAAAATGCCAATTGGCTACAACGCTCATGATCTCTCTAGCTCACAAAGGATTACATTGCTCCATACATTATGCCTCTTTATAGCCACCAAGTAGTCCTCGGCCGAACATCTTCATGTCTCAAGTCCGAACGCACATGCGGAAGCTCCTCTTGAACGCCAAGGACTCCATGCCTCGGCACGTCCAAGCCAAGCTCCGCCCCGAGCTGATCATAACCTGAACCTGCACATAAACTAGTGGGGGTTTAGTGCTTTCATCCTCGCTTCGCACTGATCAAGACCCGCTTGCACCCAAACCAAATACTTAATTCATTTAGTGAACATGCATCTTACTTTGTGGTCTTTCTATTTAGCCTTAGGATCAGTTTCATGGCAAAACTTAACATAGCACATTATTATAATGTGTCACCACTTCCCGTGTTCCTGCAGCAGATACAGTTAGCCATAACATAAACGTAAACATAGTGTTCGTGCTCATGCCGTCCCATTTTCCTTAGCCTGCAGTGGTTAGAACTTAACATAAGCAATCATACGATTCTCGTAAACAGCCAATCATAAACATAAACATATGCATAATGGGTGGCAGGCCCTGCGCTTGCACCCAGCTCTCATCTCAGCCCACCGGCCCTATCTATATGAAGGTCACGGTGTGTCGCACCGTAATGGACTTGGCATCTCATATGTGTAAGCCTACAATCGCTTCGATACGGGTTGCTAGCCCAGTATCCGAAGGATCCCAAACTTACGGATATCATAGCTTATCACAGCACTGGACGGTCGCAATCCGTCCGAATGTTGTGCACCATAAATACCACACATAATTCCCTCCTAGGCCGAACGGTCCCGGCGCCCCGGCGTAACCGTTCGAGGGAAGCCGCACCCGTGCACGGGCAATCCGAGTCCATTGACCATGCAATACGTTCTATATCATACAATCCATAGCATACCAACCGATCTCGTATTCCATAAATATAGTGTCGCACATAAACGGTTTCCCGTGCCATAAACGGCTTCCCGTGCCATAAACATAATCCACCATAAATATGGGGAGCTCCGTCGGCGTTATGCCCCAACACATCCATATTGATGCACGACGCCCAACGGCTTAGTCATCTCGTACTCATAATCACGCGTCCCGTTCATAATGTTAATCGCATAGCCTACTTCCGTATTTACTTAGTCTTTTCGTAGCATAAGTGCACAAAGGCACGCTCAGCACCATAATCAATGTTCTACGCCTAGAGTTCAATGTTCTCGGAGCCGTGCACCTGATGCACATCTCGATATCATCTTTCAATGTTCTACCATCATTGCCCTACCGCGACCCGTACACTTGATGCACGTCGCTTCAATTGTTCGATTGTTCAATGTTCTATCTTAGTGTTCGACACATACTTAGACCTTTCGTCGCCGAGCCACGCTCGCTAACTCGATAACATATTACGCATACCATAACATATTTTATTAGACGTGAAGGAATAGGGAGAGAGAGTCAAGAACCCGCCCACCTTAAGTCTTACGCCTTGCCGTTTAGCTGAGTTGAAGCGGCTCGCTTCCATAACTCCATCGCATAGCTAACTCCTGGACTTAGCCATTCCTTTAAGCTACTCGGTTGATTTGGCCTATCGCGCCCCTGCCACAATCTGTTGCAAGGCCACAATTTGGTTTCGCGGACACTTCATTGCATAAGGCAAAACGCCGACCTCTTATCGTCCAGCGTAGAAGCATAGCCTGCACACCAGATCAACTAAAATCAGCACTTGCTCAAGCGGGACTTACTCTTTGCATCGATTCAATTCATAGATTTCAACCGACTCAAAGCTTACCTTTGGCCAACGCAACACTTGCATCGATTCGCATCGATACCTTATCGGGTCAACGCAACTCTTCGAGTCAACGACTCATCGTAATGCACCGATGCGGAGAGGGGCATTACACGTTTTTCGTCGCTAAATACGTCGCAAATCATTTTTAGCGACGTATTTTCTGTATTTAGCGACGTCTCCTGACGTCGCTAATCTGGGTTATTTTATTAGTAAAGTAACAATCTTGCACATGATCAATACAAGACTAGACTGATTGAACTCCATCCAACAATCACGGCCAAGCAATGAGTACGGCTTGATACTTTAACTAACTAGGGTTATCACAGGCCTAATTACTACCAAGATGCAAAGAGATTTCTAAGTCCAGTTACCCGCCTGCTGCTACCTGAGTGACCCCAGCAAAAGAAAAATAAGTATAGCAGACACACTGTAGTGAGATACATGTATCCTAAAGAGTTACCCCACTCGACGGCAGGCTGAAAATGTGCTCATCATGACAGATAGCTCCAAGTCCCATGTATATATATATAAGGCCGGGATCAAAGGGGCAACAGGTAACTGGGAAAGTCTCTTCATGAAATACTGTATTATTCTAGTTGTTATCCTTAGTCGATTTCAGTGGGTGCCTCCAACCGTGGTACTCAGGGGTCCCCGTCCTAGACATGATGCAAGACAAGACGGGTCCATTTGTACAAGCACAATCGTCCACGGTGTCCAGGTCATTTATTCTTGTCAAGTCGTGTTAGCCGTCGCAACAGCATTACGAGAAATATCATGTCAGGTTATCATGTCAAGAGTACGCCACGGCGGGCCAGTATCAAGAATTATCATGTCAAGTTATCATGTCAAATTATCATGTCAAATTATCATGTCAGGAGTGCACCACGGCGGGTCACTATCAAGTCATGTCATTTATCAAGGAGGAGAAAAACTTGCACAATTAAATAATAACATATTTATAATATATATATTCTTGAAGCCAAGAAGAAACTCTACAACTTTCATGTTGGGAGTGGGAAGAAATTCTGACCACAATTCAGGCAAATAAAATATTTAAACAATCAAAGTGGATCCCATGCGGCCTAAAAGTGGGAGAACACACATGCGGCCAAAGAGAGTGGGAGGCCACCCAAGCGGTCAATATAACAAGAGAACATGAAATCAAGTAAGACAAAAGATAGTGGGACTCGCAGTAATTGCAAGCTCTCACTTCAGCAAGCAAGTCAACTAAAATAAGCTATGTGGGACCCCCCACAATAAGGGCAGCAAGGAAAAGATACACGTAAACCTTTAATTAATGGTTCATGTGACCGAGAGAAATAAATATTATATGGCCATGCGGCCAACACCAAAATTTGTCACGCAGCAACCATCAAACAAGGGCCATGCGGCCAAAATATTACGTAGGCCATGCGGCAAAAATAATAATATATAGGCCATGCGGCCACAAGGTAAGCTTGCATTTAGCAAGCAAAGAAATGTCATGGGGCCCACAAAATACAACTGTACAAATATTGCTCTGCGGCCTAAGCAATAAGGTCACGTGGCCAAGCAATTATTTTTATGCGGCAACTAAAGTGCTGGGCCAGGTAGGCAATTTAATGCATGTAAGCAACTGATAAATTCCCATACGGCTACAATTAGCATTTGCAAGGAAACGTAAATATATAAGAGATTAAATAATACACCACTATATAGAGCCATGCGGCTCATTATTCTTAATGCATTAAATGCCAGCTAATGTTATACGGCCCAGAATACAAGCGAAATAATAACACATGCATTATTATGCATCCAACACAATGCATTAAATAATGCATGCATATGCAACAAGTGCATGCATTAGGCTTACTTGTACGTAAGCATGCATCCAACAATGCATTATTATGCTTTAAAGCATTAAAATGCATTAAAGAATGCATTTGCTAATTCCTAACCATATGCGGCTAGTGTAGAGAAAGGCATTAAAGAATGCATTTAAGCAAATGCATTAAAAAATTTCATAAAGGGATGCATCAGTGAATTCCTAAGCCATATGCGCCTAGGTTTTAGGAAATGTATTAAAGTAATGCATTCTTGAATGCATTAAAGTAATGCATTAAATGCATTCTTGAATGCTTATGCGGCTAAGTCGCTAGCAATGCATTATTTACACCATCTAACAAATGTATTTAATAATGCTTCTAACCCATGCATTAAATGCATGCAAGAACACCATCTCACAAATGCATTAATGCTGTACGTAAATTAACATGCACCATTAAATAATTTAGCATACAAGCATTTTGCCAGGCCATGCGGCTCACCTTATATGTACATGCGGCTCACTATTGCAAGCTAATGCATAAATGCATGAAATAAATAAAAGGAAAGGCCATGCACGTGAATGCTAAGGTCATGCATTAAAATATACATGGTAATGGCCTATGCGGCTCAGAGCAAGCATGCTCATGCGGCTAAGCAACTCAACGTTGCATGCGGCCAAAGTGCAATTTATGACTCCCACAGAGAACATGTCCATAAAAAATACCATGACCTCCATGCTCCTCCAAACAACATCAGGAACCCAAATCCGAACTCCCGTAGGTCAAATTTGGACAAAATAGAATTTTTTACAACATGGAACCAGCAACTAGCAAAAATATGCAAGTTTGATAGATAAAAATTCATGGAAACCGAAAATACCACAAAGCTAGATCTGCAAGAAATTAACCACAGAAATGAAAAATGCCAAGTACTAAAGTGGGTTAGAAACACATGAGGAAGACAATGGAACAATAAAAATGGACTTCCTCCATGAAGCAAGATGCACTTGCCTAAGCTCTCCCTCTCTCTCTGGTAGGTGAAGAGTAAAGATGGAGAAGAAGAAATGAGTAATGAGTAATAATAGAAGAGAGAGAGTGGGATTGATATTTATGGTGGGAGTGGTGGTGGATGGGAGTGGTGGTAGGTGGGAGTGGTTCTCTACATAAAATCAAGCAAAATCGAACCAAGATAAACCAATCAGTGAAATGCCAAAATAAATCAAGTAGGGAGTCATGCAATACGGGTCAAAATACGTACACGTATTCCAAATACGTAATACGAGATATGGGCATTACAACTCTACCCACCTTAAAAGAATTTCGTCCTCGGAATTTAATCAAGTGGCTAGATATTGCAATGACAAGCTATACTAAGCAATCAATCAAACAATCAATCATGCAAGCAAGGAATTGAAGGCACGAGAAAGAGGGAAGATATCCTGCTAGAAACCTCTCTGCCGGTTCTGAATCTGAGCTTGGACCAGGGCATACTGCTGGGGTCTCTGCTGCTGAAAGACTTGACCCTGAGGCAGAAATGGCCTCGAAGGCTGGTACTGCTGCTGCACTGGTGCTGGTGCTGGTCTCCTTACCGAGGGACTAGTTGTTGACACAAAGTCACAGTCAACCAAATATTGATAACATTGACTAAATAATACTTGTGATAATTCAAAATGACGCACGACGACTATATTCAGCTCAAGCCAGAAGACTGCTCAGTGTTGGAATTGCAAGTTGTTTTTCGCGTCTGTACTTGTATATTTATTGAGTCTAGAATGATTGTAAGCTGAGTTATGCTGGGCTCTTGAGACTCAACCCACAATCTACCCAAAGCCCATAAAGCTCCACATCCAAACTTAGCCCAATCCATCCTTGGACCAGTTCTGTGCTCTGGAGACAGAGTTCGGGCCGAACTCTGCCTCCACACAGAGTTCGGACCGAACTCTGTCCCCTAAAAATTAGTATCCTAATTTTTAGGGTTGGCTGGTTGCTAGTTGTCCAACGGCCAAATTTTTGAAATTTCTACCAGAATTCTGGCCGAATTCTGCCTGATAAAAACCTATAAAAAGGCCTAGAATTCTCTCATTTCAAACCATCCAATCTTCTCTTCTCTTCTCTCTTAAGCTCAATATAAGCCATACCCTTCTCATCTACTAGCCACAAGTTTCCTAAGTCTCGACTGCTCAGCATCTCTCAGTTAGGAGTCTTGTACAAGAGTTCAAGAAGTCGCTTGGAAAAGTCTAAGCATCGCCACTGCGATCCTCTGTAAGAAGTTGACGTGCTCTTCTGAAGTAAAGGCACGGGTTATAACTATTATTTCAAAAATAGTAGATTTAATCCTGAGCTAGAGTTCTCAGGCCTGGACTAGTCCTCCACGAGGGAAACCAGGTTAAAATCGGCTGTATTTGCGTATGCTCTCTTGCTTCTCACTTTAAATTCCGTATTTACTCTGATTAGTTTTATTTGTGATAGAGTTGATTTTTAATTGGATATTTTCTCTATAAACTCTATTCACCCCCTCTAGAGTTGCCATCTGTTCTTCAATTGGTATCAGAGCTCTGTTCTCTTTACAAGGACTTACATCCTAGAGCTGATCCATGGCAACCACACAATCCTTGATTTCCAATCACGGTGAAGGACAGTCCACTCATAGGCCTCCCCTATTTGATGGAACTAACTACACGTATTAGAAAACAAGGATGAGCTTTTATCTCAAGTCGCTAGACTTTGACCTGTGGACTGTCGCCACTGACGGTTACAAAAAGCCCGCCAGAATAGTTGTCAACGGTGATCTTGTTGAGAAATCACATGACAAGTATTCTGACGAGGAGAAGAAACAGGCAAGTCTAGACGCGAGAGCTATTAATGCTTTATTCTGTGCTATAGACATGAATGAGTTCAACAGGGTATCTACATGCACCACATCTCACGAAGTGTGGAAACTCCTAGAAGTGACGCATGAAGGAACCACCCAAGTCAAGGAATCTAAGATAAGCCGTCTCACTCAAGAATACGAAGCTTTCAAGATGAAGCCAAACGAGACGATCACGCAAATGTTCACAAGATTCCTCGACATCATCAACCCCCTGTCTTCACTCGGCAAGCAATATTCAAATCACGAGAAGATTTGCAAGCTACTTAGGGGGCTACCAAAAATTTGGAATCCTAAGGTGACAGCCATCATTGAAGGAAATGATCTCACAACCATGTCCATGGAGACCTTGATGGGAAAGCTAATAAATCATGAGCTTGACCTCAAGGACTTCGAAGAGCCTGCTCCTAAGGCTAAGGAGATCGTACTCAAAGCTCACCGACGGAGGGTTGAACCCGAAGAGACGGATGACGACAACTCAGAAGACGATGATCAAGCTCTTATGGTCTGCAACTTCAAGAAATTTCTTCGCTTCAATCGAAGAAAGAAGGAACCTCAAGAAGATGGCGAAGAAGAGCCAACCTGCTACGGTTGCAAGAAGACTGGATACGTCCGAAAAGACTGTCCATTCTTAAAGAAAGACAACCGCTATGAGAATCCATACAAGAAGACCTCCTCAAAGAAATATGCCAACACAAGTATTTGGCATGAAAGCGAAGCTAGTGACTCCGAGGAAGAGAAGGACTCTCCTCAAGATGCGGCTAATGTGTGCCTAATGGCGACGTCCGACAAGGTATCAAACGAAACTCTTGACGACTTCTCTTTTGATGAACTTGGCGATGCTTTCACCGATTTACTCGATGATCACAAAAAGATCATTGGTAAATACAAACATGCCAAGGACAAAATCAAAAGTCATGAAGTCGAAATTCAAAGACTTTCTTTATTGCTTGATAATATTAGAGACACTTCACCTACGGAAGTCACAGATGAGGTATCTAAGCTTAAACTAAGCCTTCATGATGCCGAAGCACGTATTGAGCAACAAACACAAGAAATCACAACACTCAACACGATGCTTGCTGAAGAAAAGAGTAGACACAAGATTTCTATGACTAAGATATATGGTTTAAATGCTAAGGTTACTGAACTGCAGGCTGTCTCTAAGAGATTAGAGACTAAATTGGGAAAACAGGTTGTTCAACCTCAAACCCAATCACATGAGACACACACAAAGCATAACATTTCTCATACTAGTCTTCCACGTCATCCACCTACAACACGTAACCATGCTTTCATGTACACACACTTCCATAAAACACACAAACCACATACACGTAGAAATAACTCTCATATGATACACAATCATCATGCTACACATAGATACACTCATCACAATGCTGCACAAAGACACAATCAACATCATTCTACATATAGGCATCATCATCATACTGCTCCATATAGACGTTATTACCATACTACTCCATATTACTCTGATGTTCCACATAGACAATATCACCATGCCACTCCACATCACTCTATGCATAGTCATCATCACCATGCTAATCATCATACTTCTTCTCATTATAGACATCATCAGCATGCTCCTAATGTAAATAGAAATGCTATATGTACTTATTGTGGTTTACATGGACACATATCACCACAATGTAGAATTAGAAGATTAGTAGATAGAAAGATATATGCATGGTTTCCAAAAACTAACTTTTCAGGACCCTCAAGAACTTGGGTACCAAAGGTCACATCTACTCTTGATGTAGGTGGACCTTCCCTCCTCAACTAAGAGTAAGTGGATTCTCGATAGTGGATGCTCGCGGCTGTAGAAGCATAGAATTTCACAACCAGAAAGACCATGCGCCAGATACTACATGCGCCAGAACTCAAACAGCAAAGTCAATAGCCATAGACATTTGAAGAAGGACTTTTTATTTATATATAAAAGTCTATTACATGTCTAGAAAAGGTTGTACAAAGGAGAATTTCTACAAAGGAAAGATCCCAAGTCTACAGCCAGCGGCCACCATGTACCTCCAGATAGGCGCAGCAGCCACCATGCGCCTTCAGATAGGTGCAGCAGTCACCATGCGCTGCCAGTTAGGCACAGCAAATGTCATGCGCCTCCAACCAAGCGCATCCTGCCATCTCTTCAGCAGCTCAGTTATGTGCATCCGGCTCAGTTATGTGCATCCCTTCAGCAGCCCAGTTATGTGCCACTCTTCCAACCAGGCTCACCTGGCCGAACCCAGTTATGTGCCGCTCTTCCAGCCACGGTCACCTGATAAGTGCTTCGATTACACAAAGTATTTAACCCTCTGGCTGGAACCAAGGAAGAGAAGAGCACCGCAAATCTGTAGCCAGGGGAGGCTTCGAAAGAGCCTCCAAAGACCAAGAAAGACCATGATCGAAATCACGGCGAAAGGAGCAGCTTTCAACACAATCAGAGTGGGCAGCACCCACTTTGAAGGAAGAGAGAGCCTAGCACCGCAATTCCGATCTGCGGCTCTTCCGGAATAACGGAGACGAGGCCCGAGCATTCCCATCTTTGGATGCAACAGGCACCTTCCGCCTGCCTCAGAAGCCCTCGACTCCGTCTTTTAGATGTAACAGACACCTTCAAGAGCATCAACGACGACATGGCGTCTCATCTTCACCCTCGGGAGCACTTCGTCAACAAAGTGCACCCGAATACTCAAGTTCATGTCAGAAGTACGTGAGGGAATGAGAAGCAAACCTTTTCTCCATGCCACTATTTATAGGCCGGGCAGATCAAACCCACGCGCCAAGTGGATGGCTCTCCGAATTCTGTGCAATGAACTCACATTAAATGGAGGAACCGAACGCCTCGACTTCAGCCAAACGGCTATTTAAAGGCACTCGAGAAGCGAAACAGTCGCATCATTAAAGACGTGTCGGATGCGCCGGCTGGACAGCGTATCACACCCCTTCAAACATCAAGCGCCTCCAACAGATACACCTTGTACCGAGCGCATCACAGGGGATGCGCCCCCATACGTCCCCATACGCTTAGTGGAACGTCAACCGACGCGCCCACTCAGCTGTCCATCGAATGTCACCAACATTAAAGGCTGAACTGACAGAGTTGGCAGCACGCCTTCCCAAGTCTGAACGGCTGATAGCTTTTGCAGAAAACGAAGCATCCACAACGTCAGCATCATCATGACTTTACCCCGACGGCTACTGCCACGTGGCCACCCAACCATCCGCATGCGCCTCAAAAGCCATGCGCCTCAGACCCTTCACTGATCCCTAAAGACAGAAGAAGAGTCTCCAGTTGAAGCTTTGCATGCGCCTCAAAAGCCATGCGCCCCAGACTGATCTCTAATCCCGAAAGACAGAAGGAAAGTCGCTTGTATGCGCCTCAAAAGCCATGCGCCCAGAACCGCTCGTGACTCCTAAAGGTCACGAGCCAAAGTCTCATCATGCGCCCAATCCAAGGTGCATCCCACCAAATCATCCCCCCATCAGATCCGAGATCTTCGAGCCATGAGTCGACGACACATGTCCTTTGACTCAACTCATCCAAGATTTCAGCAACAGAAAGATCTTCTCCTCTGCTACGTGCCGGCTCACAACAGCAGCGTAAAGAATTCAACCCCTGGAGTAGGGCACATCATCCATGCGCCTCCATCAGCAGTCTCCACGTGGCGTCTCCACGTACCGGCACATCCTACATATGCGCGCATGAGCAGCCAACCTGCCCAGCTATAAATAGAGGAATCATTTTCTTCTTCCATACACATATGGACAATACAGACAGATATCACCAGAGAGGCAGATACAGACACTCAACGTCTTCCTTCTCTCAGCAAGCTCCAGCACCCAGAGCAATCTACACCTTCAGAGAACCGATAACCGTCGTCAGCCCGTCAACGGAGTCAACGCATTACCACTCGCTCCATTGGCACTTAGGACCCAGATTAAACAAAAGTGTACTCCTAGGACTACATCTAAGTCCTATATTGCAACACTGTTCTGTTTGTATTAAGATTTGCAATCAAACGATTTTAATGGCAAACAAGCTGGCGACTCTGCTGGGGACTTCTTTCTCCTCTTCCGAGAAAGTCGTGTCACAGGCCGACGACGTGAAGGTGGG
This sequence comes from Iris pallida, assembly GCA_029216955.1. Taxonomy (NCBI): domain Eukaryota; kingdom Viridiplantae; phylum Streptophyta; class Magnoliopsida; order Asparagales; family Iridaceae; genus Iris; species Iris pallida. The sequence continues at coordinate 9,984,661 of JANAVB010029617.1, read as the reverse complement.
CTCCTCCCACAAGACGCTGTTCGTGCGCCTCAATCAACAGGCGTACGAGGAGTTCATTTCTGAAGGAAGCGCGAGTCCTTCGAAGCGGCTGCCGAAGTCGAAGAAGACCCGCCGTGTCTGGGTGCGCAAGGTCGACGCCTCGGGCACCACCACTGAAGGGGATGCGCCAATCCAGACCTTCCTTCCTGCTGACGTCCTCAGCAACCAAGGTGCGCCCGCTGATGCAGCGCATCTCTCGGGGAAGCGTGCGGCTGACCACGTTCCCTAGCCATCTTTCTCTCAGGCGAGGAAGATGCGTCGACGGAGCAGGAACGCAGCCAATGCCCCGCACATCACCTCTGATGCGCCACAAAAAGTCTCTATCTTTGACAGACTCACTCGCTCTAATGGCGAGGAGAATTTGGATGCTGAGTACTATGCGCCCCAGCGGGCTAGTACAAAAAAATCCAAGACGGCACGGGCCATGCACCACAAGCGTGCTATGCCAGCAGCAGGCCAGAGGCACGTGCTCACAATCACGCGCGCTGCCGATGGCAAGCTGTACAAGGTCGGCTCAGGTGCTTCGGCACCAAAAACGAGTCGATCTTCAAAGTCCTCATCTCACTTGGGCACATCTACTGCGTGCATAACCAAGTCGAGTGTGGCAAATTCAGTGGTCTTGAACTCCCGCGCCTCCTCTGGTTGTGCATTTGAGGTCCGTTCAAGTCACTTCAAATGTTGTTGTTCCCCCACTACTGATCATGATGCCTGCTTGGTATTAAATCAGGGGGCGCAGCACTCACATGTCCGCCCCGGCATTTGGCCTTGCCATGCGCCTGAAGGGGGTGTGAAGGTAGCACTCTCCTCCAACGACCTGCGTAATATGATCGCTCACAAGCGTCGGTCAGGAGAGTCGACCAACAAGCACAATGAGCCTCTCACGGGGCATACTTGTACGGTGGTCACTATCAACTGCTGTTGCAAGGCAGCAGTACCACCAAGGCAGTCAGTCTTCCAGCGGCTGCAGTCATCGACACCCCTCCGACATCGCCTTGGGGAGAAGGTGTCAACAGAAGAGGAGCCAAGAGTTGCTTCATGCAATGTGGTCTCCAACTCCTCATCACTCCGGAAGACGACTGGTAATTCCTCGTCTTCATCCAAAAGCCAGCCAAGGAAAACCAAAGCAGCAGTCTCGACCTCTGGGGTGTTCGAAGGCACTCGGTCGAAGAAGAAGTTCTTGGAGGAAGCTGGGGGTAGTCAGACCCCTGTTGAGCCTCCTTCCGAAGACCAAGATGTCCAAAGCACAGCTGCAGCAGATCTTCATCCTTGAGGCGAAGTCAGCCTCCTAGAAGCACCTCGAAACGAGGATGTCCCCCAGGACACAGCTGGGGGTAGAGACGAAGAGGCCCTTCAAGACGGAGCTGAGGACAATCAGGCCCTTGCGGATGCGCCCGTCGAGAATGACCTCCAGAATGTGGCTGGGGGTGGCCAAGGAGAGGTGACTCCCCCACATAAAAGTGAGGTCGAGAGCGAAGCCTCAACCAATCCATCCACTCCTGGCCGTGTCAGGACAGTATACATGGCTGGGGATGATGCCAAGTCTGATGCGCCACCGCAGGACATTGTTCAGCGCATAGACTCATTAGAGGGAGGACTCAAAACCCTCTTTGCCTCTATGCAAGCACTGACTCAAGCAGTGTTTGATATTCGATCATCCTTGACCAGAATACCTTCAACCGGTCCCGACCCAGGAGTTAATGGGGAGTCGAGTGTACCCCTTCAACGGGCACCCTCCGACACAGAAGCACCTCGGACGTCGGAACCCTCAAACGCTCCGCTCCAGATAGTGCCACCTTCTCCGACTCCTAGCTCCACGGAGGATGTGGTCGAAATGATCAAGGACCTGCGGGAGCACTTCGAGTCCAAAAAACAGGCAAGAGGAGCGCCAGAAGATGGGCATTCCCCAGCCTTATCCCCTCGAGTGGAACAAGGTGGTTTATCCTCCAAAATATAAACCACAAACACTCACACCATACGATGGGAAGGACTCTCCGCGTCGATACCTGACATATTTTCAGTCACAAATGGGGCATCTTCCAAAGGAGGACGCGCTCCTCACCAGCATCTTTGTTGGGGCCCTAAAAGGGGTGGCGTATGACTGGTACTGCAGCCTCTCCGACAATTCTATATCGTCCTTCGACGACTTGATGCGCCTCTTCTTTGATCGCTTCTACGACGGCGGGAAGGACATGACGATGGCATCTCTCATAGAGATACGCCAGAAGGAAAAAGAAACGGTTCGGGTGTTCATCGAACGCTTCCGACAAGCCTGCTTCCGGCTACCTCCAGGCATGCCAGAACATGCGCTCCTCTCCTCTTGCAGCATGAACATGCTGCCCGCAGTGAAGCTCTGGCTCAACTCTACTCCCCCTCCCGACTGGAGCTCCCTGATCATTGAAGCTGAAGCCGCAGAAAAGAAGGCGGCCAATGCACGTCTTCTGGGTGTCAGCTTCCCCGCCTTTGATGATAAGAGGAAAAGGTCAGCAGCCAACAACTCCGGGCGAGAGGCAAAGGGAAAACAGACATTGACTATTAATGCCTCGAAGGGCGCATCTGTGCCTACTCAGAAACCTCCACTGGCGCCGAGACCCAAGGAGGTGTATTCATTCAATGACGAAGACACCCTGCAACTCTTTGAAATACTGAAGCAGGGTGACAAAATCAAACTTCCGGACCCAAAGCGGCCCGATAAAGTCGGGAAAGTGGACAACCCGAGGTACTGTCACTACCATCGGTTTGTCGGACACCCGACCAAGGACTGCTACGTCCTCAAGAATTACATCCAGCGTATGATCAATGCGGATGTAATCTCCGTCGACTACGAAGAGAAGACGGTGTCAGCCAATGTGGTGTCACTCCAATTCGGTACCTTGTCGCCAACTACCACACAAGATGGCGTCGTCCCTATCCCTAAGGCGACCATGGAGATGGTAAACTTGCCACCTACCCGTGACAATGCGAGTGGACTCATTCCACTCACCACATCTCGAGGAGAGGTCCTCTGGGTTCATTCCGACCTCGTCTCCGAGGTGACTCAACCGGAGGTACGCTCTACCTCCAAATCAAAAGGCAGGAAGATCAAGTCTTGCCGCACGGTCTCTTCTTCAATGGAAGAGGCACTTCCAGTGCAGACGCGTGCACAACAGAACGCTCAGCCCGGCGAAGCTGCCGCCGAGGTGGTACCTCCTGGCACCATCCCTGAGGAGGGCCCGTCTAAACCCTCAGCAGCCAATAAGCAGAAGCAGGTGGAGGCTCGTTTCGACAGACCTCTACGGAAGGAGAATGCTTCGAGGCTAGCCAAGCCCCACAACTTTGACATACTGGCACAACTGGCCAGTACTCCTGCACGCTTGTCTTTGTTTGAGCTCCTGCGTCTTTCCAAAGACTCCCGAGAAGCTCTCTGCGAAGCTCTGAAGGATGCTGAATCCTTTCTCAGTCAGGTCAAGCAGCCTGAAGACCTCCCAACTACTTGTGTGTACTGTCATTGTGCGGATGAAGTTATCCCAAACATAACTTTCACCCAACAGGACATGCTGCTCAAGCACCACCGATATAACCGACTGCTGTATTACACAGGGTACATCGGTTCAGTCAAGGTGAGCCGGATTCAGATCGATCCAGGGTCTTCCCTCAGTATTATCCCGAAGACGCTGTTATCAAAACTGGGGATCCCAATATACCGGCTGGCGCCCTCCAACACAACCATCAGTGGCTTCAACGCTAGCAAAAGCGAGCCACTGGACAAGATCCGACTGAAGTGTCACATAGGCAACCTCAAAACTGAGGTGACTTGTTATGTGGTGGATGCCGAGGTCAACTACAACATCCTGCTCGGCCGACCATGGCTACATGAGTACATGGTGGTACCTTCCATGCTCCACCAATGCATGAAATATGTATCCACTAACGGCGTCATCCGGACGGAGTTCGCAGACATCGATCCTTCCAAAGGGATTGAAGCTTACTTCACCGATTGCGACTTGTACAAGCCACTTGACGAGGAGGAAGCCAACGATACTGATGATGAGACAGAGACGACAACTGAGACGGACACAGAGCCTAAGATGAATCCAGATGCCCCACTGAAGATCCGACTGAAGGGCAAACCACCCCAGAAGGTGCCTCCAATGAGCATCAAGCTATCAGGGAAAGCACCGACTCCTGAGGCTCCCCTGAAGATACGCCTCAAGGGAAAGCCGCCTCAAACATCGGCTCCCCTGGTGGCAAAATTACAGGGGAAGGCACCACTCACAGGAGGCGCAGTTGAGGCACCTTTGAAGGTACGTCTTAAGGGCAAGCCCCCGCAGTCATCCAAGATGCCAGAGAGGGCTCACATCGCCCTCTCAGACCCCAAAGTCAAAGCTGTGGTGGATTCTCCTGATCCGACCCCAGTGCTTATAGATGAGGAGCTTGGCGAATATATCTCTGCTGATGTAGATGCACCCTCCTTAGACAATGTAATCCCACGGGATAAGATCTCGTATTTTATCAATAATAGAGTGTCTTTTAATTATTCTTGTCTTCCACACTGGAATGCCATGTATACATTAGATCACGCTCTATGGTCGTTGCAAACACAAATAACGACCGTAAATCATGTAAATTGAGTAGTCCCGTCTCAAGGAGTCTGTTTCATAGCCCCTCCACGAAGCCGAGACGAAGGATCCATCATTTTGGGCAAAGTCGAGCGTCATCAAGACCTCCCGCCACTCGAGCCTGAACCTGATACCGGCAGAGTACAAGTCTATCGGTATACGGATACGGCAAAGCACATCATCCAAAAGATGGGCTACGACCTAAACAGCAACAAAGGCCTAAACTACGGCAAAGGTCGACATCTTCCTCTCCGATTTCCAACTTCCAAAGGAAAGCCGCAAGATTACTACAACAAAACTCGACGGGGGGTAGGCTATGTCACGCCACCATCAACTCCAGAGAGTTCAGACGCAGAAGACGTAGAACATTCCCACTCGTCCGAAGCGTCGACTTGTTCCGATACTAGTATCGGATCAGTTTTCAGGAAAGTGCTGTCAGCTAATATGACGTCAGCACAACCTCAAAAAGGTGAAGACGAAGACCAAACGTCGGAATCCTTCGAAGAAGAACCCTGGGCTCAACGCCTCGGAGAGCAATGGAAGTCTCGTTTTGAGTTACGTGAACCTCCCACCGAAGACGAAGTCGAGCAGATCGACCTTGGGGACGGATCTTCTTCCAAACCCATCTTCATCAGCAAAAGCCTAAAAGGAGAAGACCGAGAGGCTTTAATCCAGCTGGCTAAAGAGTATATCGACGTCTTTGCCTGGAGCTATGAAGACATGCCAGGACTCGATCCACAGATCACAATGCATAGGTTGAACATCTTACCTAATGCCAAACCTATCAAACAACAACAGCGACGTTTCCGTCCGGACATCATGAATGTCATCGATCAGAAGGTGGACAAACTCTTGACTAGCGGCTTCATCCGTGAGGAACAACACCCAGATTGGGTAGCCAACGTCGTACCTGTCACCAAGAAGAACGGAAAGATACGAGTCTGTATCGACTTCAGGGACCTCAATTCTGCTTGTCCGAAGGACGAATTCCTGCTTTCGATCACCGATGTGATGATCGACAACACATATGGCTTTGAACGCATGTCCTTCATGGATGGGTATTCAGGCTACAATCAAATCAAGATGTTCCCCGATGATGCGAAACACACGCCATTCAGGACTCCAAAGGGTGTTTTCTGCTACACAGTAATGCCCTTCGGCTTGAAGAATACCGGTGTGACATACCAACGAGCTATGAGCACCATCTTCCGTCAACATCTTCGCAAGACAGTCAAATGCTATGTTGACGACATCGCAGTCAAGAGCCGCCTCAAAGGAGATCACCTACAGGATCTGAAGATAGTCTTCGATCTCATGCGGGCACATCAACTCAAAATAAACCCCGCTAAATCCTTCCTGGGGGTTTCTAGCGGCAAATTCTTGGGCTTTATCATCACGGCGAAAGGCATTCATGTTGATCCCGAGAAGACCAAAGCCATCCTTAACATGGACCCTCCGAAGAATCTTCGAGAACTTCGGGGCTTACAGGGACGTCTGGCATACATCCGGAGGTTCATAGCAAACCTCTCTGATAAATGTCAACCCTTTACTCAGCTCATGAAAAAGGGAGTCTCTTATGTCTGGACAGAGGAGTGCCAAAAGGCTTTCGACGACATCAAAGCCTACTTGACGAGCCCACCAGTCCTGGTGGCGCCTGTCGCCGGCAAACCATTTCTCCTCTACGTCCGTGCCATGGATCATTCTCTTGGCGCTCTGCTGGCTCAAAACAGCGATACAGGCTATGAGTAAGCAATCTACTACCTCAGTCGAACGCTCATCGGGGCCGAACACCGGTACAACTCCGTCGAAAAGGAGTGCTTGGCTTTGGTGTTTGCCATCCAGAAGACCCATCATTATATCTCTGGCCAGACAATTCATGTCATTTCTCGAGTCAATCCACTCAGAGTCCTCATGACGAAGCCAGGATCATTGAACTCCCGGCTAGCCACATGGGCGATTTTGCTAACACCATATAATATGGTGTTTGTCCCGCAAAAAGCTGTTAAAGGTCAAGCTCTGGCTGACTTTTTAGCTGTACACCCCATCCCAGAATCCTCATAGCTCTATGAAGATATCCCGGATGAGATCCAAGAATCCAACGTCACCGAAGGAAGCTCCGTTTGGCGGATGTTTTTCGATGGCGCTTCGAAAACAGGCCCCAAAGGCCAAATCATCGCAGGAGTGGGGGTAGTCTTAGTCTCCCCCGATCAGTTGGTCATCCAGCGTGCTTACTCACTTTCGAAGCCGTGCTCCAACAATGTTGCCGAGTACAACGCACTCGTCATGGAACTCCAGCTCGCACAACAACTAGGGGTCGACCATCTGGAAGCCTACAGTGACTCAAAACTTGTCGTAAACCAGATTCGGGGGCAATACGAGGTTCGCTATGAAGATCTGATCCCTTACCATGAGGTTGCATTGAACATCATTTCAACCTTCACCGGATTCTTCATCGAACACGTACCTCGTCTGCAAAACTTGGAGGCTGATGCTCTGGCTGGCCTCGCAGCCTCTTTGGCAACGCCCTTTGGGACTCAATACTATGTCACGGTAATAGGCCGAGACTTGATTTGTCCTAGAAACAACCTGTGCTTGCGAGTGGCTCATGCCATGCCAATGAACACTGGTGTTAATGTTCGAGACTGGAGGTTCCCGTTCATCGACTTTGCTGTCTATGGAATCCTTCCAGAGGACCCGAAGAAAGCCGTCTCAGTCAGGAGACGCTCTCTTCGATTCTACTACGATACAGCTACTAAAACGCTATACCGACGCTCCTTCGATGGGCTCCTCCTTCGATGCCTGTCCAACGAAGAAGCAGCCGAAGCTCTTCAAGAAGCTCATGACAGAACTTGCGGAGCTCATCAACCCGGTCCTAAGTTGCAGGATCGACTGCGACGTATGGGCTACTACTGGCCAACCATGGCCGCCGACGCTGTTGAATATGCTAAGAAGTGTCACGCATGCCAACTTCATGCAGACTTCATACATACACCGTCTGAACCATTACATCCTACAGTCGCCTCCTGGTCCTTCGAAGCCTGGGGCATGGATATTGTAGGACCTATCACCCCTCCTTCATCAAGAGGACACCGCTTTATCCTAGCCATCACCGATTACTTCTCCAAATGGGCAGAAGCACCCACTGGCGGAAGTAAAGAGCTCCAGGGTGGTCAGCTTTATCAAACACCATGTCATTTACCATTTCGGAGTACCCCGGCGGATCATTTATGACAACGGTCCTCAGTTTATCAGCCATATTTTTAGCAGGTTCTGTGACAAGAATCGCATTCAAAATGTGGCATCCACCGCCTATAATTCGGTAGCAAACGGGTTAGCAGAGGCGTTCAACAAAACCATCGTCAGGCTGCTCAAAAAGGTCGTGTCTTCCAATAAATACGACTGGGACGAAAAGCTTGGCGAATGCCTTTGGGCCTACCGCACAACGGTACGGACCCCAACAGGCAACACACCATTCTCTCTTGTCTACGGGAGCGAAGCGGTACTGCCTCTCGAGATCCAGATACCCTAACTCCGCGTAGCAATAACAAACAAACTCACAGAAGAGGACAATCAACGTCGTCGTCTGCGGGAACTGGAGGCACTCGATGAGAAGCGTCTCCTAGCTCAACAACGCATCTAACTCTACCAAGCCTGTATATCACAGGCTTTCAACAAGAAGGTCAAACAGAGGACTTTCCAAGTTGGCGACCTGGTTTTAGCAGTCAGAAGGCCAATGGTGTTAACTCACAAGATACCAGGAAAGTTCGAGCCCAAGTGGGAAGGACCTTTCATCATAGAGACGGTATACTCAAACGGTGCTTACCGCCTCGCCAAACCCAATGGAGACTTGTTTATGATGCCCATCAACGGCAAGTTCCTAAAGAAGTATTATTCTTGACATCCTTCAGACATGTACTTCCCCAAAGGGGATCTGTGGGCCCAATCATCGGGACTCACAAACAATCTCCTTCCACAAACTCATCCGCTTCTGGAACCCAGCTGTTCCGTGGCTTCCTTCAGTAGAAAGACAACCACGTCCACATCACCTCTGAGTTGTTCCTCTACACCCTACAAAGCGGAATCTTACGCTACGTAAGCCGACGCTACCCTTCATGTTTACCACGTCCACATTACATCTGAGTAAACATCTCGTACAAACAACCCCTGCGTTGTCGTACATTGATCGCCGAACTTCCACGTCCACATCACCTCTGAGTTGTTCAGCGTATCCCTCAGGATCATTCATACCACGTCCATCACACCTCTGAGTAGGATGATTCTATCATTTGAACCCTAATGATTGCCACGTCTACATTACCTCTGAGCAAACATGTCGGTTCCTTCAAACTTATTATCTGTGCCTAAAAACCAAGGTGCGCAAAAGATAATAGGTCCACACAAATCATCAAGTTCATAATAACAAAAATGAACACATCACAAAAAGTTGCGTACTTCTTTATTTTTTGAAAGAGAGAGTACAAAAGACTACACTATCCCTCAGCAAAGGGTTGCAAAAGAGCATAAAAAAGGGGAAAAGCTACAATCCCTGAACCTCCCCAGGGTGGGCTGAGAGCTCCCTGACTCGAAGTCTTAGGTCGGCTGTACGGGCCTCCACAGTCGCCAGGAATCGTCGCTCAGCTTCTTGACGCATCAATTCAACAGCCCCAGCGGAAGTATCGCTCTCATGCTTCTCATCAAGCTGTTGTCGCTGCTGCGCCAAGGCAAGAGTCCACTGAGTAAAAGTCGCTTTTTCCTTCTTGAATGCTGCATGTTCAGCCCGGACACGCTCGGCATCTAACTGGAGTCGGGCCCGTTGGTCCTCAAGACGGCGCATCTGGGTGTCGATCTCCGCGATATTAGCATCCAATGCAGCTCGAGTTTCCGCCGTCGTCTTTATGGACTGAGACAACTGTTCTACCGCAGCCTCAGTCTCAGCCACCTCGTGCTCCTAAATGCCCACAGTGGCCTGGTATGAAGACTCGATCTCGGCAATCAGCTTCCCCTTCTCCGCATCTATCAGGACGGAGAGGTCGTTTCGCTGGATGCGCTGAAGTTCCGCGAGCCGCTCGTCCAGCTCGATTACCGAAGCCTCCAGAATTTTGGCCATATGGTCGTGGCCTTGGTGAATGCGGATCAGCTCGATACAGGGCATTGCCAGAGCTCTTGCCGTCGCAAAGCTCCCGTTGGCATCCATCACAGCAGATACACCCTTCTGCAGCATTTTGTACACCCCCTCGACGAGGAATTTCACATATTTGTCTACATCCGCCAGGACCTGCGGCGTCATAGCAGGAGTTGGAGGAGCTACTACAGTTTGCGGACCGGAAGAAGATCCGCCAACCTCAATCTGCGAGGCTTGAACCTCGGCATCAATGGGCTCTTCATCAACAGGGGCTGGACTGCTAGTCCGAGGAGCCGAAGGAACAGAGGAAGCCCGCACAGGCGTCGAGATAGTACCCCAAGTAGGAGGGGCAACGGAGGGTTCCACACCCTCGCCCTTCTCAAGCCCGGAGGAACCACCGACTTCAACAGCCACCTCTTCTACCCCCAACGTCCTATCAACAGCTGGTACCTCCCTTAGCAGAATAGGGAGATTATCACTTGTCTCTTGACCCGCCTCAGCGGTCGTGACCAGCAGACGGGTCTCGTCACCAAGTCCCTCCACAGGGACAGAATCTGTCGCTACCTCCTGATCGGTAGCCGCCTCAACTTCTACGGTTGAAGCTGGGGTAAGACTCGGCAATGATACAGCCGACCTCCCCTCATCATGACAAGGAGAGGAATCAATCCTCTCCTCTGTCCCAACTATATCTGTTGCCCCCGCAACAGACTCTTGCGGATCTGCGGCAACGTCATCCAAGACCGACGCTGTAGCCTTCATCTTCTCGGAAGCTGCTGCATCCTCAGCTTCCCGTCTGACATAATCCGGAGATGCTGGAGCCTCTACAGCAACATCCTCCGTATTCTCCTCCATGGGAGATATCATAGTAGGCGGAATACGCACTTCAGACGAGCCCGCCATCTCTTTTGGCCTGCTTCCACCAAATTTTGGAGTGCGGGGCTTTCTTTTCAGCGGCTCCTACACAAAAAGAGAGAAGTATGATTACATAAGAAGCTGAACTTGAAATCAAACCTTACGGGACATCTTACCTCTGCAGATGCGGAGTCCGAGGACACCGTTGGTGACGACGCCCTCTTCTGTTTTTTCGATACAGGAGAGTCGACCTTTGTATCTGCATCCCGTTTCGTTTGATCAACCGAGGGTTTTGCCTGACCCCTGGTAGATACGGCGGGGGCGCCTCGATAACCCGACTCGGGCGGAGGGTACGACCGAGCCTTCGCCAAAGTGTCTGCATCCGTCGCTAAATGGGTGCCTGCAATAAAACTGGTCTCCCTATCATATCCGGTGGGCGGAGCAGCCATAGCACAGTAAAATCTGGCGGTTGAGTAAAGAATCGGCAGCCGCGGGTTCTGGACAGGGAGCGTAAAGTGGGCTCCAGTACATCCGGCATTATAGTAATGCCAAGCTCGTGCACCATCCAGCAAACTTCCAGCGTACCCCAAGGTAATACTGGGATTATCTAACATCAATTGGGCGTACCCGAATTGCCTCGCAAAGCGGCTCGGCAGATACGGTTCCAGGTAACACTGGTTCCTGTTCTGATATACCAAATGGGACGGCCGGATACTTTGCAACCAGCGGAATCCCCATGGAGACAGAGTGGTGGCATCCTCACCCGAGTCCACCAGATCTTCGTTGGCCTCAAAATCGGAGAAGACAGGACCAACTTTGGCGATCTTCCATCCCTGAAGATGGGGTAAAATTTTCCTGCAAACGGGAACACCGGTGTGCGACCAATTCCTCCGGTGGAAACGTCGGAGGAACGCATCTCCGGACCTGTGGTCTTCCTCCGAACCCGGGCTCATCACATTGGGATGGTGTAAAATTAACCACCCCATCAAATAATGAAACGGCAGTTCGGCACGCAAGAAGTTGTTGTTTTTGCCCCGCTCGTGAACGACATCTCCCGCAAACTCTCGAAGACCCCGCAACAGGTTACACACCATTGCGGAGAGTAAAGCTAAAGGACGGCCGAAGGCCAACTTCACGGCCGGCAGAATTAAGTTCCGAGTCACCTTCTCTACAGAGCCAGACCCGCCTGAAAAGACATGGTCCCGGAGCCAAATCATAAGATACGCGACTAATACTGCTTTTGGCGACATCCGATAGGTGAGATGCCAAAAACAGCTATAGGAGCGTTCATCCGACTGCTGGTCCTCGTTCTCCAAGGGATTCTTCTCGCCTAACCTGCTCATTTCAGAAAGCACCTCGTTACGAGAAAGTGCCGGCGGAGTAGAAAAATGGGAAGGATCCTCCTTGTCCTGCCTAAAGATGTGATCTCTCCAAGCAGTCACATGAGGCTGCGTCCCGCTCCTATCCTTCTTCTGCATATAGTAGTGATGACTCGCTACTTCTTTGAAGACAGCCATCATCTCATCAGCTTTGTCTCCCAAGACTTGGAATTCTTCATTGGTCGAGAAGTACTCCTCGTAAGGTTTCGATCCCCAGGGGAGTTTTGATACCTCGTACATCTCATGAAGCGCGAGCCCTAGCTCCTCCACTGGAGTGAAGAAGGTCCCGGTATGGGTATCAAACATCTCCAAAAGCGCAAGGAACATGTGCCTGTTAATCTCTACACCTGCCTGAGTGGCACGGATTGCGGCGGTCAGCCCAATCTCTTGGAGCTCAGTCTGAAACCGCGACAGGATCCAGTGTGTCAGTTTGTCCCATTTTGAAACATAATGACACCAAGCCTCTACCCAAAATTCTTCCTTGGGGTATGATTGTTCCATCAACAACATGCGACGAGCAAAAGTTGAGGCACCCAAGGCAAAAGTATTGACGGGAACATTGCTATAAATACTCCCAGGACGAAGAGTCCGCCAGGTGTAAGAGGTACCAGCTCGCGAGGCGGCCAGAGTATCCCTCTGATCAGAAGAAGAATCAATTCTGATGACGCCTGCTACCGCTCCTCCTTGAGATGGAGTAATGTCCCAGGACATTCTCCTTTTGGAAGCAAGACGACAGAAAGTTAACAAAGGCCATTGACGTTCAAGCTGTCTGACGGTCATATGCACACCCCTGGCTGTAAAGAACCAGTCTTCTTTGACCTTCAGCACCTTGGCTTCAGTAGAAGAAAGGCGGTCTCCGAACAGGAACTCGGGCTTTAAGAATGTCACTTTATCGGAAGTGGCAGATTTCAGAACGCCATGTTCCATCATCCGTTTAAGGAACCCGTAATGTTGTTCCCGAATTTGAATCATTCTTTAGGGATGCTGATCCAACATAATAGCCGCTTGAGCAGGGTTTATCACCTTTTCATCATAATCTACTCCCATCTGGCAGAGTGCAGCGTCCAGGAGCACTTCGTTCAAGAGTGGGATAGTCATCGACACTGACAAAAAATGTAAAGATATTAGAGACAACACAAAGATCAGAGCTTCATGCTCGTCAGATGCTCGTATCAAGCGCATCTGAAAAAGGAGCCTCAGCGCATCATCAGGGTGTAAACCTATGCACGTCAGCGGTAGAGCCTCGGCGCATCATCAAGGCGTGAGCCCATGCGCGTCAGCGAAGGCTTCGGCGCATCATCACGGTGTAAAACCCATGCGCATCAGCAATTAAAGCCACGGTGCATGATAAAGGCCTGAGCCTATGCACGTCGGCGGGAAAGTTTTCAACATCGATAGGAGACAATAAAGCTCACCGACTACCGCCGGCCGAACTTCGACAGACGGGCGAGGAATGTCTCTTACGACAGCCTCTACGGGCTCCTTCTCCTTCCCCTTTCCTTTGCCGGCACCGCCGCGAGGAGTCTTGGGAGCCATTCTAACAGAGAGGAAGAAATTAGGGTTTTTAGAAGAACTCTAAAGGAGGCAAAGGCACAGAGCAGAAGAGCTTTCTCTCTCTCTACCTCTCACCTATTTATAGGCCGTGGTCGCACGCGTGAACCGATGACGAGTGATCTCAGCCGTCGCCTCGGGTCTTGTGAAGATAACAGCAGATAAAACCAAAAGATCATCATTAATCTTTTCGGTTACCGAGGCATTATCATATCCATTAACTGAGAAGAGCATACGGCTGAACAGACATGCGCCCCAACAGTCATGCGCCCTGATCGCCATGCTTCTTATTCAAAGTATTCCAAAACTTATTCAAAAGTTTTGAAAACTTTGAAGGGGGTCTTATAGAAGCATAGAATTTCACAACCAGAAAGACCATGCGCCAGACACTACATGCGCCAGAACTCAAACAGCAAAGTCAATAGCCATAGACATTTGAAGAAGGACTTTTTATTTATATATAAAAGTCTATTACATGTCTAAAAAAGGTTGTACAAAGAAGAATTTCTACAAAGAAAAGATCCTAAGTCTACAGCCAGCGGCCACCATGCTCCTCCAGATAGGCGCAGCAGCCACCATGCGCCTTCAGATAGGCGCAGCAGTCACCATGCGCTGCCAGTTAGGCGCAGCAGATGTCATGCGCCTCCAACCAAGCGCATCCCGCCATCTCTTCAGCAGCTCAGTTATGTGCATCCGGCTCAGTTATGTGCATCCCTTCAGCAGCCCAGTTATGTGCCACTCTTCCAACCAGGCTCACCTGGCCGAGCCCAGTTATGTGCCCCTCTTCCAGCCAGGGTCACCTGATAAGTGCTTCGATTACACAAAGCATTTAACCCTCTGGCTGGAACCAAGGAAGAGAAGAGCACCGCAAATCTGTGGCCAGGGGAGGCTTCGAAAGAGCCTCAAAAGATCAAGGAAGACCGTGATCGAAATCACGGCGAAAGGAGCAGCTTTCAACACAATCAGAGTGGGCAGCACCCACTTTGAAGGAAGAGAGAGCCTAGCACCGCAATTCCGATCTGCGGCTCTTCCGAAATAACGGAGACGAGGCCCGAGCATCCCCATCTTTGGATGCAACAGGCACCTTCTGCCTGCCTCAGAAGCCCTCGACTCCGTCTTTTGGATGTAACAGTCACCTTCAAGAGCATCAACGACGACATGGCGTCTCATCTTCACCCTCGGGAGTACTTCGTCAACAGAGTGCACCCGAATACTCAAGTTCATGTCGAAAGTACGTGAGGGAATGAGAAGCAAATCTTCTCTCCATGCCACTATTTATAGGCCGGGCAGATCAAACCCACGCGCCAAGTGGATGGCTCTCCGAATTTCGTGCAATGAACTCACATTAAATGGATGAACCGAACGCCTCGACTTCAGCCAAACGGCTATTTAAAGGCACTCGAGAAGCGAAACAGCCGCATCATTAAAGACGTGTCAGATGCGCCGGCTGGACAGCGTATCACACCCCTTCAAACATCAAGCGCCTCCAACAGATGCGCCCTGTACCGAGCGCCTCACTGGGGATGCGCCCCCATACGTCCCCATACGCTTAGTGGAACGTCAACCGACGCGCCCACTCAGCTGTCCATCAAATGTCACCAACATTAAATGCTGAACTGACAGAGTTGGCAGCACGCCTTCCCAAGTCTGAATGGCTGACAGCTTTTGTAGAAAACGAAGCGTCCACAACGTCAGCATCATCATGACTTTATCCCGACGGCTACTGCCATGTGGCCACCCAACCATCCGCATGCGCCTCAAAAGCCATGCGCCTCAGACCCTTCACTGATCCCTAAAGACAGAAGAAGAGTCTCCAGTTGAAGCTTTGCATGCGCCTCAAAAGCCATGCGCCCCAGGCTGATCTCTGATCCCGAAAGACAGAAGGAAATTCGCTTGCATGCGCCTCAAAAGCTATGTGCCCAGAACCGCTCGTGACTCCTAAAGGTCACGAGCCAAAGTCTCATCATGCGCTCAATCCAAGGCGCATCCCACCAAATCATCCTCCCCATCAGATCCAAGATCTCCGAGCCATGAGTCGACGACACATGTCCTTTGACTCAACTCATCCAAGATTTTAGCAACAGAAAGATCTTCTCCTCTACTACGTGCCGGCTCACAACAGCAGCGTGAAGAATTCAACCCCTCGAGTAGGGCACATCATCCATGCGCCTCCATCAGCAGTCTCCACGTGGCGTCCCCACGTACCGGCGCATCCTACATATGCGCGCATGAGCAGCCAACCTGCCCAGCTATAAATAGAGGAATCATTTCCTTCTTCCACACACATACGGACAATACAGACAGATATCACCAGAGAGGCAGATACAGACACTCAACGTCTTCCTCCTCTCAGCAAGCTCCAGCACCCAGAGCAATCTACACCTTCAGAGAACCGATAACCGTCGTCAGCCCATCAACAGAGTCAACGTATTACCACTCGCTCCATTGGCACTTAGGACCCAGATTAAACAAAAGTGTACTCCTATGACTACATCTAAGTCCTATATTGTAACACTGTTCTGTTTGTATTAAGATTTGCAATCAAACGATTTTAATGGCAAACAACGGCATATGACGGAATCTTTTCGCATCACTATCGATGAAGAAAGAAGGATACGTATCCTTCGGCAACAACCTTAAATGTTATATTATAGATAATGGTAATATTGGCTATCCTCCCTCTCTCGTAATAAAGGATGTCTGCCTAGTGACCGAGTTAAAGCATAACTTGCTCAGCATCAGTCATCTTGTTGACCATGGTTATGACATTTACTTTGGACAAAACAAATGCCTTATTTATGATAGGTCAACGGGAGACATTGCTTTTGAAGGGGTAAGAGAGGATAATATTTATATTTTCTATTTGTCTGCAAATACTAACAATACAGGTAGATGCCTATTTGCTCATAAAGATGAACGGTTACTATGGCACCAGCGTCTTGGTCATGCCAACATGGATACTATATCCAGGCTATCGACCAAGAAGCTAGTTAGAGGCTTGCCCGACATCACATTCAAAAAGGACACCGTATGAGCCGAATGTGAGTTGAATAATGCAACCAAGTCATCTTTTCATTCCATAAACTCTGTAAGCACTACTAGACCCTTGCAACTACTCCATATGGATTTATTTGGCCCTAGTTGAGTAGCCAGTCTTGGTGGAAAACTCTATGCCTTTGTTATTGTTGATGACTTTTCAAAATTTACTTGGGTTTTCTTTCTTACTTATAAAAGTGATGCTATTTCAGTTTTCAAGATTTTTGTAAAGAAAGTTCAAAAAAAAAAAGGCTACATGATTACTCGAATCCGAAGTGATCATGGAGGCGAGTTCAAAAATTTTGATTTTGAAAAGTTTTGTTATTTCAATGGATTTGATCATGAGTTTTCTTGTCCCAGAACTCCCCAACAAAATGGTGTTATGGTGCGAAAGAATAGGACTCTTGGCGATATGGCTAGAGTCATGTTGAACAAGTTTTCACTTTCGAAATACTTTTGGGCTGAAGCTGTCAGTACAACATGCCATATTTTAAATAGGGTGCTTATTCGTCCTATTACAAAGAAAACACCCTATGAGCTTTGGTTTGGGAGAACCCCAAATATTTCTTATTTTAGAGTTTTTGGATGTAGATATTTTATCCTTAACACCAAAGACAACTTAGGCAAATTTGATGCCAAAGCTGACGATGGTATTTTCCTTGGCTATGCTGCCAAGAGCAAGGGATATAGAGTTTTTAATAAACGCTCTTTAATTGTGGAAGAGTCTACAAATGTGACTTTTGATGAAGATAACAGTACAGCAGCTACCCTTGATGATGATGTTGAGCCATCAACGTCTACTCCAATGAATACCACGACCGAAACAAATTCTCTGAAAAGCTTGCCTAAGAAATTCTCTTTCAAGCCATCACATCCAGAAAATTTGGTAATCGGTGAGGTTTCACGAGGAGTAACTACTAGATCATCATTAAGAGACTCTATTGCTAGCACTGCCTTTATTTCACAAATTGAGCCTAAAAACATTTCAGAAGCTTTCAATGATGAATTTCGGATTTTTGCTATGCAAGAAGAACTCAACCAATTTGAGAGGAGCCAAGTATGGGAACTCGTTCCTAGACCGGCTAATCACTCGATTATTGGTACTAAATGGGTTTTTAGAAACAAAGTGAATGAAGATGGTTCAGTCACACGCAACAAAGCTCATCTAGTAGCCCAAGGATACAACCAAGAGGAAGGTATCGACTACGATGAGACGTATGCTCCTGTTGCTAGATTAGAATCCATTCGGATGCTTTGTGCATTTGTAAATTTTCAAATTTTCAAATTATTTCAAATGGATGTTAAAAGTGCTTTCTTGAATGGTTTTATTAAGGAGGAAGTTTATGTAAAACAACCCCCTGGCTTTGAAAATCATAATTTTCTCGACCACGTGTTCAAACTAAAGAAAGCGCTATATGGCCTCAAACAAGCTCCTAGAGCTTGGTATGAACGGCTAAGCAACTTCTTGCTTGAGAAAGGTTTTTCAAAAGGGAAAATTGACACTACACTTTTCATAAAATCTTTCAAAGACACTATTCTTTTAGTACAAATATATGTAGATGATATTATTTTTGGTTCTACTGATGAAACCATTTGTCAAGATTTTGCCAAGTGTATGCAGACCGAGTTCGAGATGAGCATGATGGAGGAGCTCAACTAGTTTCTTGGACTACAAGTCAAACAAATGTCAAATGGAACCTTCATCTGTCAATCGAAGTATACAAAGGACATGCTGAAGAAATTCGACCTTGATAACGTCAAACCAATCAGCACTCCTATGGCTACATCAACCAAACTTGAACCAGATGATAGCGGCAAACCCGTAGATCAACGTAAGTATCGAGGTATGATAGGCAGTCTACTCTATCTTACTGCTAGTCGCCCTGATATAATGTTTAGCGTTTGCCTGTGTGCTAGATATCAAGCAAATCCTAAGGAATCACACATGACCGCAGTTAAGCGTATCTTTCGATACCTTAAGGGTACGGTTACAGTGGGCCTATGGTATCCCAAGTCAATATCATTTGACCTCATTGGTTACTCTGATGCTGATTTTGCTGGATGCAAGGTCGACCGTAAAAGTACGAGCGGTACGTCTCATTTATTAGAAAAGACTTTAGTCTCTTGGTTTAGCAAGAAGCAGAATTCTGTCGCACTATCCACAACAGAAGCTGAATACATAGCAGCTGGGCGTTGTTGTGCACAAATTCTGTGGATGAAGCAAACCCTTGAAGACTATAATTTATGTAACGCCCCAGTCCCAAAATACGTAGGACTAGAAACGTAGACATGCCAGCTGTATTCATACGAAATACATAGGTCTCGTATGAATACATAAGCTGTAAAATGTAGTAATCCAAGACAAACTAAATCCCATCCACAATGAAAAGAATAATAATATAAATATCAACTCGAATATTTATAATACAATCGTTGGGCGGAGACAAAGTCTACTACCAACTATCAATGAAAGAAATGTACAATAAATCGAACGATAAAAACGGCAATACGAACCAAGCGCAATTGTCTTCGAAGGAATGAAGAAGACCACGACCTTGGCTAGGATACCTGTGGAAAACATGAACACACACCTGGGGAAAAACTAGGTCCTCAGAGGGACGTAACAAGATACATAAAAACAATACCATGATGAACTGTAAATGATACATGATAAAGAAAAGACCACATGCTCCAACACAATGGAACCTAACCATCTAGGTGTAATGTAAGTCGAAAACTATACTGGAATGTATAAGTGGGTAGGAATAAAGCATATCATCCACTAGAGGCTTTCGCATGAACTAGTATACGTCTCTGACCGTATCTGACGACGTGGTCAGGGCCGTGCAATGGATATATCCCCTAGTTCATACTTTGTATCACTAGCATACCTCCTGACCGTATCTGACATCGTGGTCAGGGCCGTGCAATGGATATATCCTCTAGCGACACACCCATAACAGGAAAACCATGAACCCATAACCGGGCAATCTAGAAGGCTTTGGGCTAGCTCATACGTCCCAGTAGTTTTCCCCGCCCATATATCACACAAGTCATATCCATGTCTTGGCGATCCATGTCTCTATGCAAGTCGCTATCTAGACTCCGCTAATCCATAAATGAACCAACACACGAACCGCCCGTATCGGTAGCAAGTCGAATACGTAGGTTCGTGTCAACTCAATGATCCTCACTCATGTGTCGTGTATGAGACGTGTCAACAAGTCAAAGAAGTTATGAAGCATAACTTCAACACACCGGGAAAGTTCGCTACCACATATGGTCCACACACACACACACGCACACACACAAACATCGATATACATATCGATGGCACCCAAGTCATACTTGGACATACTCTTACTAATGTAAAAACACTAGCAACATATAAAATATCATTAATCAAATGTAAGTACAAGATGGCAAGGTATCTTGCCTGGTAGGACGCCTGGTGTGCTACAATGATCCAGGTGGCACGATCTGTGACTCCGGTGCAACAACTGTACAAGGTGACCTCGGATGGTGGCATGGACGGTTCCATTAGGTTCGGGACGGTCAACTTGGTTAGGGTGGACATAAGGTAGTTTAGAATTCGTCAAGAGATTAGGAATGAAGGGCTTAGTCATGGGCTGGAGGAAAAATCGAAAGAGATGAGATAAATAATATATACGATTTTTGAGAACTATTTAAAATCATTGAAAACTATATTTTACGAGATATTTATAAGTAGTAAAAATCGCTTTAGGATTGAAAACTAAAATTCACTTAGTAAAATATTTTATAATACTTTTAAAGGTAGAGTTTTATTAGAAAAAAAATATTAATAATTTTTCAAATACATGAAAATATAATATCCCAAGTTTGTGAAAATATGGTTTATAGGCGATACTATAATTCCTTAGTCCAAAATTATTTTTAGAAAAATACTTAAAATTCTAGGTAAATATTTTGGGGTTTAAACTCTTCATTTATCAAATATAAATTATACGTAGGTACAAAACTTAGTATTATATATTTTTGCCACGTAGAAAATATATTTAGAATCGTTAAACTAAATAAGAATAATATTTAGTAATAATAATAATAATAATAATAATATAATACTCTACAAAATAAGAATATATAATACATGTATACATACTCAATGTAAAAATGCTTATAATACCCACTAATACTAATTACAATATAGTATGCAAAATTTCTCTATTTATAATAATAATAGTTATAATAAAGAAAATAAAAGTAAGCAATATAAAAATGTAAAATAATAATAATAATAATAATAATAATAATAATAATAATAATAACAATAACAATAAAGAACATAAAGAAAGAGAGAAACAAAAAAAGAAAAAAAATAACTAAATAAGTAACATATACACAGTAAATCGTATGTTTCGCCACCCCCTTTCAGTAATTTATACAAACAGTTGGGGGGGAGAGAGTTTACAGAGGGGGAGTGAGCCGGAAGGGGTGATCGGGAGAGAGGCTGAAAGGGAGAGAGAGAGAGAGGCGGAGGAGTGGTCGGGCTTCGGTCGGTAGGTGGCGGATCGACGACACGCGGAGGAGCTGGTCGGTCGGGCGGAGAGGGTAGATGAGACGCGGCGGTCACGGCGCGGCCGGGGAAAGGAGGCAGAGAAAGGGGAAGAGGCGCGGAGGCGGTGAGCGAAGGGGTGCAGGCGGCGGCTTGCTGCCGGGAGCGGCGCGGTTAGGCACGGCGGGCGGCGCCGGCGTTCACCGGTGGGGCGGTCCGCGGAGGAGACGGCGACTAGGGCATCCGGCGGTGGATGAAATTGGGCACGGCGGATCCAGAGGGTTTTCGTGCGGCCGAGAGAGCGGAAGGGGGTCAGCTCGGGCGGACTCGGCGCTGCGGGATGCGGTGGTCCGGTGGAGGGAAGGGACGCGGGACGGCGATCGCTGGTTGTGGGCGACGCCGGAGGGTTTCTCGACTAAGGCGGTGGAGGCTGGGCGGAGTCGGCCGGCGGTCGTGGCAAGTCTTGGTGGTGGTGGTATTGGGGGCGACGATGTTGATAGAAGCGGGTGTTGCGGCTCGGGGTCTTGGATTGACAGTGGGCTGGAGTGGCGGATCCGGCGCTGCTGGAGCACGATGTTGGTGGCGGTGCGAAGGCTGCGAGAGGGTTGCCCGGGAAGGAGATGAGGGGCGGCGCTCAGGCGGAGACCGCGGCGGCCGGACGCGAAGTCAGGGCAGCGGCTCGGAGAGAAGGTGAGTCGGGTTTTTCTTTGCCTCAATTATTTGGGTGGTGGTGAATCTGTGTGGTCGGGGGAGATCGATTGGGATTTGCTCGGCGTGGTGGTGAGGATGTTGTCTTTCGGTGGCCGTGGTTGCCTGGGTTCACTAGAGAGGTAAGGCTGGGCAGAGATGGCGGACCCGATGGTGGGTTGCTGCCATGATGGTCGACGAAGGTTCGACGAGGTGGACGGGATATGGGTTGAGCTTGTTTTTGTTATTTGGGGATGTATTGATGATGGCGAGGGTGGCTGAGATGGGTCTGTGATAGTGTGGGCGGGTTGATGATATGGTCGCGGTAGTGCTGGTGGTGCCAGGGGTTGCTGTGATGGTTGTTAACAGGGGTCGGGATGCCTTGTGATGGTTTGGCGGCTATTAGAGGATGATGATGAGGTTCGGGATTGTCGGACACGAAGAAGAGGATGAATGTATATGTAAAGAAATAACCTATTGAAAAGACACCCGGGGTCGAACCCGAGGCCGTCACGGCTGACATGGAGGGAAATGGCCACAGACACGATGCACGTACTTCGCTGAAATTTTTTTTGGAGTAAATTATGGATGTGTGAAATTTATGGAGGAGTACCTGCCTATTTATAGGATGTGAGAATTCCCAATTGGATAGGAACTAGGACTATTTAAAACCCAAATAGATAATTTATCATTTAATTTAAAATTATTTAAATCCAAATCTAAATATAAATCCAATTCAAATTTAGATAAATCTAATCTAAATTAATATAGATAGATTACATTTCCAAATCAAAGCTATTTAAAATATTTTCAAATGCAAGCCAATAAAATAATCTTTTCAAATCTACTACATCATATTTAATTCAATTTAAACCAAAATAATATTTTTAAATACTTTTTCGAATAATAAAATATTAATAATAAATAATTTCGAAAATTATAATAATTATTTAAGTATTAATAGGAAATAATTTTAAACTACATTTTTAATAATTTAGATAAAACAATCTCGAAAATAAACATAAATAATCAAATCTTTAAAATACCTTCTTGCTAAATAAAAATAACTATTGTATATACTATTTTGAAATTATAAAATAATAAATAAAATATTTTTCTAAAATATGTACGCTCGCACATATTCGCACTCGTCGAGCAAAATAAAATTTCGTGCGCGACGTAAAATACGACTACGCGACGTACAATACAAAATTTTAAATCGGTACTAAATCGATAAAACAAACAAAAAAAATATAGTAGAAATTTAGGGGTTTTACAATTTATCTTTCATGCATATTCCAATCTTTTGTGACAACACTAGTGCTATAAACTTGACTAAGAACCCCATTTGTCACTCACGCACGAAGCACATTGAGATACGACACCATTTTTTGCTTGATCATCAGCAAAATGGCACGATTAACTTAGAATTTATTGACACTGATCATCAGTTAGCAGACTTCTTCACCAAACCATTATCCGAAGAGCGCTTCAATTTTCTTTGTCGTGAACTTGGAATTTTAGATGAAGCTGTTATAAATTAAAAATAAACCTGCGTAAATATCGAATATATTATGATTCTCTTATAATGAACTTGCTATGGGTATAAGCCGAAAGGGTCCTTCTGACAATAAGGCGTAAAAGCCTAAGCGACACGGTGCACTAGTCCTCAGGACTACCGCTAGCTGGGATCCGGCCCCTGCAGCTAACCCATGGCAGCTTCAAAACATTGAATTATGATATATTTTCTTGTTTATTAAACGGTTCATTTTTATTTATTACTCGCTGAAATACTAAATTTTCAAACTTTATATTACTGTTTTGACCTCACTATCTGCTATCCATCTATTTACTTATTGGATTTTTTTTTCTACTTATACTCATGTAGTATATTGGTTTTATCTTCACTTCACCAATTTTTGACTCAACCCAGCCTGATTTCAGTTCTGTCCCCAGGAACCAGAATTCGGGCCGAACTCTGCCCCTAACAGAGTTCGGGCCGAATTCGGTCTGCCTGTTCCAGAATCGGGCCGACTCTCAGCCGTTGATCTTGTTTTTTGATCCAATGGCCAAAAATTGACCCGACCAAGAGAAACCCTCCTCTTTATTTCGGTTTCTCTTACCTCTTCTTCATTCTTACCACCTTTTCTACTTCTCCTACTCAAAATTCTTAAAACCCTAACCCAAGTTTCTCCTCTATTGGGCTCCATTCTTCCCCAAACTCAAGGAGAAGGCTTGGTTTTTCATTCTCTTTCATAATCCTTCAACATATTGAGGTATAACTCCTTTCTTTTCTATATCTCAAATTTTTTTATTATCTATCTATTGTGTTATGGCTCCACGATTGCTTAACCGTAGGAAGAGACTTCGGACTGAGGGTGCGTCCTCGTCGAATGCTCCTCCTCCCGTTGAGCCGCCCATTGCACCACCCGGTGCACCGGCAATTGAACAACCAACCCATCCGTTGTTCAATCCTTCTCGTCCACGTGATCCAAACACTTTCGACGACCGAATCTTTATATCACTAGACGCATCCAATGAATGGTTTAGCGATTTTCGGACACGTCCGGTGTTTGCGGGACACCCCATAAACTTCACAATTTTCTCACAATATGATGCACTCTTTAATGACCTCTGTCTTGATGAACTTGTTACTTCTAACTCGGTCATTTATCGTAGTGCCATACAAATGTTCTATTGCAATTTGACTCATGATGATACTCGTATCTATTCACGTGTTGCGGGTATTGATATCTCATTTGATGACTTTGAATTAGCTGAATATCTTGACCTTATTAAGCCTAATTCTTGGGAGAAGCTTGTTGAAGCTAGATCCTTTATCTTTCCCGAAGGGATTTCTCTAGAGAGCTTCAAGGACGACCTGTGTAGCCCTAACACACGTCCTCGTAAGCTTTTGGCAAAGTACCTCAATCCTTACTTCTATGAGCTTCATCGGATCATTTTCAACACTATTTTACCCAAAGCGGGTTCTACCGATGAAGTCACTTACTTTGAGATATCAGCTTTGTACCATCTCCACTTCCATGTTCCCTTTAACCTCCTACGCACAATGATGGATTGGATGATCAACTGTAGAAAGAAGCCAAGATCTTTGGTTTATGCCTTATATCTTCCTATGATCTTTCGTGCGTTCCATGTACCTCTTAATGAGTGTCCATTCTTACCTGCCCCTGCCATTCTCTCCAAGGCAAGGAGGCTTCATGCGGCCGTTGGCTCCCCGGTCGTGTCTGAGCATTCTGAGGATGAGTCGGATGCCCCTCCTCTCGGACAGGATCCTCCTCCTCCTCCGGCCACTCTTGAGTCACTTCAGGCCATGCTTAGAGATCGTTTCACTTTGGAGGACGATCGATGGACTCAGCTGGACTATCGGACCATATTGCAGATGAGTGCTATCAGCAACTCACTGTATGACATTCGGTATTCCATGTCTCGCGCTCCTTCCATGCCCATTCCTATGGAGCGAGATCCCGATCGTGAGGGTTTTCGTATTGATGACCCTTGGGTTCGTCGCTACATGGATCCGGACTCGGCTTTTGTGGACCCACGTCGCTCCTTTACTGATCCTTCGGACGACGTCGGGCCCTCTCGTGCTCGTTGATGGTTTTTGGACTGCTACTTGAGGCTGCTACTGGAGATCTTAGATTATGCTTTCTGCTTTCTGCTTTAGTTACTTTTATGTACTTGGTTTGTAGTAGACTCATTATGGTTTATGCTTTTCAGACATTGGTAGATCTATTATCAGTTGTTATGACTCTTGGTCATTATTTTATATGCAGTTTATTCTCCTTTATGTGTGTTTTGCCAGTTATAATTTATCTATCTCATATTGCTAAATGCCAAAAGGGGGAGTTATGTGTATATTCTGTTTTTGTTTGGTTTATATGTGCTTTTGGAAGAATGTTATTAACAGGACAACAGAGATTAACAGCATTGTTTATGGGGGAGCTACTCTTAAGCTCGGCACTTATTATGGGGGAGCTATGTCGTTACATGTGTCCAGGTATGGATATTGAATATACAATTATTATTTTGTCAATTATCAATATGGAGGAGATTGTTGACACAAAGTCACAGTCAACCAAATATTGATAACATTGACTAAATAATACTTATGATAATTCAATACGACACACGACGACTATATTCAGCTCAAGCCAGAAGACTGCTCAGTGTTGGAATTGCAAGTTGTTTTTTGCGTCTGTACTTTTATATTTATTGAGTCTAGAATGATTGTAAGC
Source organism: Iris pallida (assembly GCA_029216955.1). Taxonomy (NCBI): domain Eukaryota; kingdom Viridiplantae; phylum Streptophyta; class Magnoliopsida; order Asparagales; family Iridaceae; genus Iris; species Iris pallida. The sequence goes on along the minus strand of JANAVB010029617.1, from coordinate 9,958,607 downwards.
TGAGTTATGCTGGGCTCTTGAGACTCAACCCACAATCTACCCAAAGCCCATAAAGCTCCACATCCAAACTTAGCCCAATCCACCCTTAGACCAGTTCTGTGCTCTGGAGACAGAGTTCGGGCCGAACTCTGCCTCCACACAGAGTTCGGGCCGAACTCTGTCCCCTAAAAATCAGTACCCTAATTTTTAGGGTTGGCTGGTTGCTAGTTGTCCAACGGCCAAATTTTTGAAATTCCTACCAGAATTCTGGCCGAATTCTGCCTGATAAAAACCTATAAATAGGCCTAGAATTCTCTCATTTCAAACCATCCAATCTTCTCTTCTCTTCTCTCTTAAGCTCAATATAAGCCATATCCTTCTCATCTACTAGCCACAAGTTTCCTAAGTCTCGAGTGCTCAACATCTCTCAGTTAGGAGTCTTGTGCAAGAGTTCAAGAAGTCGCTTGGAAAAGTCCAAGCATCGCCACTGCGATCCTCTGTAAGAAGTTGACGTGCTCTTCTGAAGTAAAGGCACGGGTTGTAACTACTATTTCACAAATAGTGGATTTAATCCTGAGCTAGAGTTCTCAGGCCTGGACTAGTCCTCCACGAGGGAAACCAGGTTAAAATCGGTTGTGTTTGCGTATGCTCTCTTGCTTCTCACTTTAAATTCCGTATTTACTCTGATTAGTTTTATTTATGATAGAGTTTATTTTTAATTGGATATTTTCTCTATAAACTCTATTCACCCCCCTCTAGAGTTGCCATCTGTTCTTCACTAGTCTGGGCCGATGAGGAGGAACCGGCTCTATTCGGACAGGACCCTATCTTGTGGTCCGGTGCTCCACAAGCCAAACACAATCCCTGTGCTCTGTGACACTCCGAAACAACGTGTCCTGGCTTCCCACAATGAGTACAGCCCATTGCGGAAGACTGCTTCTGCTTCTGCTGCTGAGGGGACGTGGCCGACGTCACTGAGGCTGATTGCCTCGGAGTTCCAATTGTCAAAGCCCTGACTGCCGGGGCTGGTGCTGTCGATTGGGTCATCTGGCCGTGAGAACGCTTTCGACCTCCGGTCCTGTCCACGATCCTGTGGGAGGTATACTCGTGCCTCCTGGCTGCCCTCAATACTGCATCAAAAGTCTAATGCCTAAACTGCTCCACTGCCAACAATATCTCTAAGTGGAGTCCCTGTTGAAACTGCTGGGCTCTATCGAACTCGGTCGCCACCAAAGTGGGAGCAAATCGACTGAGTCTGGAAAACTTGGCCGCATACCCATCGACCGTCCTGCCCATCTGCTTCAGATTGGTAAACTTGGTCTGTAGATCGTACCGAGCCACAGCATCGAAGTACTTGTTCTAGAATCTCTCTCTGAATATTGCCCATGAAATAAGGGCCACTAATTCTACGGCATGCGCCTCCCACCAGCTACGCGTAAGATCTAGTAACTGCAAGCGCACCACGGCCACCTTCTCATCTTCTGGGGTCCTGGCTGCTTCTAGAATCACTTCTTTGTCCTGAAGCCAAGCCTCAGCAGCGATAGCGTATTCACTGCCATCGAAGAATGGAGGGTTCAGGCGCTTGAAACTGTTCGCTGTATTGTTCCCATGACGACCGCCTCTGCTCAGAGCATCTTCCACTGTCTGGTGCAAGGCATCTCCTCTACGATCCTGGGAAGATAACAAGGTCCTGATGAGACCCACCAAAGTGCCATCATCGGGCTCTGCAGGCTGGATGGGCTGAACTGGTGGCTCGGGATCCCCGGTAGGCATGACTCGGAAGGCTGCTCCTGAGTGCTGGGCCTGATCTTCTGGTTGTTGTTGGTCCACGGGAGGCGCCCCGCCTTGCTGATCGGCAGGTCCATGAACAATGTCGCTGAAGAAGACGACATAGGGAACAATAAGGAAGGACCAAGACAGATCAACGATTACAAGCATGTGATCAGGACAAGAATTTTCAGGGATCAAGAGGATACGAGCAGAGATCAAGGGCGAGTACTGATTGAGACATCTATTCGGTACACCCTCATATATCTTGATTTACAAGACCTACATGGGCCACCACTTAAACCATGTCACGCCCCAGAACCAGAACACTGGAGAGCGGGGGCAGACATAGCCAGCTACGTATAATGAAATGGGATCCACTCCACTATATGGTCACGGCTGTCTAGATATATGAAAGTTTATCAACAAGCCATCAGTCTCTTATGGTCAATAACAAGCCTAGTGTCTCAATCACAAGCAAGCAAGTAAAATTACAAGATGTAAGATCACCAAATATACAATAGTAAGGCATCCCAAATATTACATATTCAGCTGATCATGAAGCTAGTCGTTACAAAATATGAGGACTAGCAAGAGTTTTAGTCATACATGATCAACCCTAGGTTGCCAATCATGTTACAGCCCGTAGGCAGATAGTAAATAAAATGTACACGAGCTAACACTTGCTCGACGGCTAAATGCCTCAAAAGAATAATTTTACAATAGAGTGGGAGAGCCAAAAATAATCCACACGTTGCCCGAATTTTGTCTAGTGGTCACCATGTGGCTGAAAGACAGGTGGATCCTCTGGAGCTGCTCCGGTATCTGGCCATACAAAATCAGCTGGGTCAGACCCCAGAAAGAGCAAGTGCCACAAAGGAGGCTTCACTTAGGAACTAAAACCAGCAATTAGCACAAGAATAAGATTACGTAATAAAAGACAGTAATTAAAGAAAAGAATGACAGGTGATATACGATGAGATAACCATGGGACTATTCAGATAACCAAGTTACAACCCGTAAACCAAACAAGGACCGGGGTTGTAACCCTTCGTCTGAACAGAACTTGGTTTCTTCCACCATCTATCGGCAAGATAAAATATAAGAAATCAGGTCAAGTAACAATCTTGTACATGATCAAGACAAGACTAGACCGATTGAACTCCATCCAACAATCACGGCCAAGCAATGAGTACGGTTTGATACTTTAACTAACTAGGGTTATCACAGGCCTAATTACTAGCAAGATGCAAAGAGATTTCTAAGTCCAGTTACCCGCCTGCTGCTACCTGAGTGACCCCAGCAAAAAAAAAATAAGTATAGCAGACACACTGTAGTGAGATACATGTGTCCTAAAGAGGTGCCCCACTCGACGGCAGGCTGGAAATGTGCTCATCATGACAGATAGATCCAAGTCCCATGTATATATATATATATAAGGCCGGGATCAAAAGGGCAACAGGTAACTGGAAAAGTCTCTTCATGAACTACTGTATTATTCTAGTTGTTATCCTTAGTCGATTTCAGTGGGTGCCCCCGACCGTGGTAATCAGGGGTCCCCATCCTAGACATGATGCAAGACAAGACGGGTCCATTTGTACAAGCACAATCGTCCACAGTGTCCAGGTCATTTATTCTTGTCAAGTCGTGTTAGCCGTCGCAACAGCATTACAAGAAATATCATGTCAGGTTGTCATGTCAAGAGTGCGCCACGGCGGGCCACTATCAAGAATTATCATGTCAAGTTATCATGTCAAATTATCATGTCAGGAGTGCACCACGACGGGTCACTATCAAGTCATGTCATTTATCAAGGAGGGGAAAAACTTGCACAATTAAATAATAACATATTTATAATATATATATTCTTGAAGCCAAGTAGAAACTCTACAACTTTTATGTTGGAAGTGGGAAGAAATTCTGACCACAATTCAGGCAAATAAAATATTTAAACAATCTAAGCGGATCCCATGTGGCCCAAAAGTGGAAGAACACACATGCGGCCAAAGAGAGTGGGAGGCCACCCATGCGGTCAATATAACAAGAGAACATGAAATCAAGTGAGACAAAAGATAGTGGGACGCGCAATAATTGTAAGCTCTCACTTCAGCAAGCAAGTCAACTAAAAGAAGCTATGTTGGACCCCCCACAATAAGGACAGCAAGGAAAAGATACACGTGAACCCTTTAATTAATGGTTCACGTGACCGAGAGAAATAAATATTATATAGCCATGCGGCCAACACCAAAATTTGTCACGCAGCAACCATCAAACAAGGGCCATGCGGCCAAAATATTACGTAGGCCATACGGCAAAAATAATAATATATAGGCCATGCGGCCACAAGGTAAGCCTGTATTTAGCAAGCAAAGAAATGTCATGGGGCCCACAAAATACAACTGTACAAATATTGCCCTGCGGCCTAAGCAATAAGGCCACGTGGCCAAGCAATTATTTTCATGTGGCAACTAAAGTGCTAGGCCAGGTAGGCAATTTAATGCATGTAAGCAACTGATAAATTCCCATGCGGCTAAAATTAGCATTTGCAAGCAAATACAAATATATAGGAGATTAAATAATACACTACTATATAGAGCCATGCGGCTCATTATTCTTAATGCATTAAATGCCAGCTAATGTTATACGGCCCAGAATGCAAGCGAAATAATAATACATGCATTATTATGCATCGAACACAATGCATTAAATAATGCATGTACATGCAACAAGTGCATGCATGGAATTTTCATGCATTAGGCTTACTTGTACGTAAGCATGCATCCAACAATGCATTATTATGCTTTAAAGCATTAAAATGCATTAAAGAATGCATTTAAGAAATGTATTTGCTAATTCCTAACCATATGCGGCTAGTGTAGAGAAAGGCATTAAAGAATGCATTTAAGCAAATGCATTAAAGAATTTCATAAAGGGATGCATCAGAGAATTCCTAAGCCATATGCGGCTAGGTTTTAGGAAATGTATTAAAGTAATGCATTCTTGAATGCATTAAAGTAATGCATTAAATGCATTCTTGAATGCTTATGCGGCTAAGTCGCTAGCAATGCATTATTTACACCATCTGACAAATGTATTTAATAATGCTTCTAATCCATGCATTAAATGCATGCAAGAACACCATCTCACAAATGCATTAATGTTGTACGTAAATTAACATGCACCATTAAATAATTTAGCATGCAAGCATTTTGCCAGGCCATGCGGCTCACCTTATATGTACATGCGGCTCACTATTGCAAGCTAATGCATAAATACATAAAATAAATAAAAGGAAAGGCCATGCACGTGAATGCTAAGGTCATGCATTAAAATATACATGGCAATGGCCTATGCGGCTCAGAGCAAGCATGCTCATGCGGCTAAGCAACTCAACGTTACATGCGGCCAAAGTGCAATTTATGACTCCCACAGAGAACATGTCCATAAAAAATACCATGACCTCCATGCTCCTCCAAACAACATCAGGAACCCAAATTCGAACTCTCGTAGGTCAAATTTGGACAAAATAGAATTTTCTACAACATGGAACCAGCAACTAGCAAAAATATGCAAGTTTGATAGATCAAAATTCATGGAAACCAAAAATACCACAAAGCTAGATCTGCAAGAAATTAACCACAGAAATGAAAAATGTAAAGTACTAAAGTGGGTTAGAAACACATGAGAAAGACAATGGAACAATAAAAATGGACTTTCTCCATGAAGCAAGATGCACTTGCCTAAGCTCTTCCTCTCTCTCTGGTAGGTGAAGAGTAAAGATGGAGAAAAAGAAATGAGTAATAAGTAATAATGGAAGAGAGAGAGTGGGATTGATATCTATGGTGGGAGTGGTGGTAGGTGGGAGTGGTTCTCTACATAAAATCAAGCAAAACCGAACCAAGATAAACCAATCAGTAAAATGCCAAAATAAATCAAGCAGGGAGTCATGCAATACGGGTCAAAATACGTACACGTATTCCAAATACGTAATACGAGATATGGGCATTACAAATACACATAGCCACCTTATCATTAAATGCATGCACGTGGGAGCAAGCTTAGCATTAATGTTTGGCAACATTATCATGGCTTAGAATTTAATGCTGGCACCCATAGCCTTGCATGCATCAGCATACATGGAAAAATCATTCTTGGCCGCATGGGGACCATTTTCAGCCGCATGAGGAAATATTTATGGCCGTATGCGCATGCTAAAAAAATGGGCCGCATGTAAGCAGGCATGTTATATTTAATGCAATTTTTGGAAAACCAGCCGCATATGGCTTCCATCAGCCGCATGCTAGTGCAAGCCTTGCTTGCATTATATGGAACCCACGTGGCCTTGCATGCATGTTAATGCATGTTTGCTTTGAATCCACGTGGCTTGCTTGCATTATATTAATGCATGCTTGGGGCATTGCCTGCATGCTAACACCAATCGTGAGCCGTATATGGAACATGGGGACAATCAGCTACATGTATATTAATGCATTATGCTAATACATACAAAGCATATATTTATTATATATTAAAATATTATATAGTGTATATTAATATAATATATATTAATATATTTTGTATATTATATATATTAATATAATGTATTTAATGTATTAATGTATTATTTAATGCATTACTTTAATACATTTTTTAGCATGCTTATATATTTTGCTCAGCCGCATATGGTCAAGTGACTGCTGGCCGCATGGAAATTTCTCAAGCCGCATGAGTTTCCCACAGCCCTTGCCCCTTCTAATATTTAATTACTAAATTGTACTTGTGTTAAATTTATTGTTCCCTGATACGATGGTGACCCGTTGTGGTGCACTTTTGACATGACATGATAGTGGCCCGACGCGGCGCACTCCTGATAGTGAACATGACATGACAAGATTGAATGGCCTGGACACCGTAGATGATTGTGTTTGTACAATTGAACCGATAATGTTTGCATCTTGTCTAGGACAGGAATCCCTGAGTACCACGGTCAGGGGTACCTACTGCAAATGGCTAAGGCTAATAACTAGAATAATTCAGTAGTCATGAGAGATTTCTCCAGCTACAGGCGATCCCGTTATCCCGGCCACCAATGTGGGACTTGCAGCCTGCCGACGAGTAGGGCACAAGTCTAAATTACTGATATATGGAAAAGAACGATGCACTGCTTAATGAACCCAAGTCGCGTGGATAACCTGGATTAGCTGCAGGGCTTGTGGCTGGAGGAACATCTCACTGCATGTTGTGATAACCCTAGTTAGCTAATGTAGAAAGCCGTAGTCACTGATTGGCCGGGAGCGATTGTATGGTATGGTTTTCAGTGCTCGATTATTGCAGGCTTGATCACATGATTGTTACTTTTAACAATAAAGATCAGAGGCTAAGTTCTGTTCAGGCGAAGGGTTACAACCCCGGTCCTTATTTGGTTTAAGGGTTATAACCTGGCTCCCGGAGCAGTTCTGAGTCCTCTCTTCGTTTATTGTATTATTGCACCCCACGTCACGCTTGTAATGTTTTACCTTACCAACAGGAATTGGAGACAGAGTTCTATTCAGGTGAAGGGTTACAACCCCGGTCCTTGTTTGGTTAAGGGTTATGACCTGGCTACTTGAATGGTTCCCTCGTACTCCATTATGACTGTTGTTATTCTTTTAATTTAAGTTCCTTTTACTGCTTTAATATATTTCCTGATGTGCTGGTTTTAGTTCCTAAGTGAAGACTCCTTTGTGGCACTTGCTCTTTCTGGGATCTGACCCAGCTGGTTTTGTGTGGCCAGATTTCAGAGCAGCCTCAGAGGATCTACCGACCTTCCAGCCCGATGGTGACCACCAGGCGTAACCAGGGCAACAAGTGGGTTTATTTTTGCTCTCATAATCTATTGTAAAAATTTTATTTTGAGCATTTAGCCGGTGAGCACTTGTTAGCTCGTATTGCATACCTTATTATTGTCTGCCTACGGGCTGTAACATGATTGACAGATTCTAGGGTTGATCATGTATGACTAAACTCTTGCTAGTCCTCATATTTTGTAACGACTAGCTTCATGATCATCTGGATATGTAATATTTGGGACGCCTTACTATTGTATATTTGACGATCTTACATCTTGTAACTTTACTTGCTTGCTTGAGATTGAGACAATTAGGCTTGTTATCGACCATAGGAGACTGATGGATCGTAGTTAAACCCTCATATATCTAGACAGCCGTGACCGTATAGTGGGATGGATTTCATTTCATTATACGTAGCTGGCTATGTATGCCCCCGCTCTCCAGTATTCTGGTTCTGGGGCGTTACATAAACCAGTCGCGGTTTGCTCATATTCTCTTCATCAATACTGCGGCCATCGACGCTAGTCACAAATCCCAAGAAGATGAGTTGGTTAGTAAGTACGCTACACTTCTTAATTCGAACAAGGTGGAGAACTTCCCTAAGGTGATTCAGATAATTAGCTTGGCTCTTCATATAAATCAGGATATCTTCAAAGTAGATGACTATGAACTTTCTTGTTAATAACTTCAAAACATGATTCTTGATGCACATAAAGATTTTTTATGCATTCGAAATTCCGAATGGCATAAAGAGCCATTCATATAATCCTTTTCGGGTTTTGAAAATAGTCTTCCACTCATCATTAGGTCGAATCTCGATTTGATGGTATCCGCTCTTCAAAATGATCTTTGAGAAAATTGTAGAGCTTGAAGCTGTCTGAAAAAAACGCACATATGCAGGATTTTTTTACAGCATCTTGAAAATCCAGGAACTGACGATCGAACTTAGATGATGTGTCTGGCGGATCACTCTGAGGTTTATGATGAGGAGGTCTGCCATCGTTATTGGAAGCTTTAGATTTTGGTGAATTCTTCAATGCTCCGTTGAAGGAGAAAGTTCCTTCTTGATGTGTTGGTAATTTAAGCTCAGCATCTGCAATGTGTGCATCCGACTTTGATATACGAACTTCTCAATCTCGTCGTCTTCATAGTCAACAACGATCACTGGTGCTCTGAGTGGACAACTGTTGTGAACACACTCGAGTCCCTTTTGTGGATGGCTACTAGTAGAACGAGCATTTGTGCCTCTTGTCTCTGTGTGTGGTATTCCCGTGAAATCAATTGTAGCGTTATATTGGATACCAAAAAATCCAGTACTCTGTCAAATTTGTTAGACAAGCCATCTAATTTTTTTGACAAGATGTCAACATTGTCTGATAGATTATCAAATTTCTTGTGCGTGATGGATTTCGTCATTGTTGTTTTGAAAAAAAAATTTCCAAAGGTTCTAAAAAAAATTAGAATCCTCAAACTGTAGGGCTCTGATACCACTTGACGCTGCGAGATAGCGGAACGGGCTTACCTGTCACGCCCCGAGTTGACAAACCGTTCGTTCCCGGTACTATTTTGCCGAATCGAACGTCCTCGCTAAGGCGTGATATCGTACAAGTCTGGAATTGCACTCGTACAAGGCAAGAACGTTACCTTGATTTTTTTATTGAAACGCCAAGTTGAAACTTCACAGATCACATCAAATTAAGACACAATATAGGAAGATAGAAATATGCTTTTCATTCATAGCTTGCAACGAAGTACAAGTCGTAATTATATTGGATGTCGTTGCGGCTACATTGATTGAAAACAAAAAAATATATACTCGACAAGCTGCCTGAACTAAAACTTGTCGTTCCATACATTCGTCCCTTTATACATAAGCCTTCGATTGAATTGGCTTCAAAATACTTCAGCATAGGAAGAGCTTCAAAATGCCTCTCCACACTTCAGTTTCAGTTTAGAGCTCCCACCGTACCTTGGGAATTTGGGGGAGGCGATTAGCACACTTGCTAAGTGGACGAAACGAACCCACTCGTCTAAACTTACTCTGATTGTTAAGGTAGGCATGCTTTAGAGTTGTCTTTCTATTTAGAACTAAATGAATTCAATTCATATCGATAGCCATCTTTGAAGTAATAAAGCATACAGAAGAACATAGCAATTTATCACATTTTTTACCACGACCGTGCTCGTCCCTGCATAAAACACAGATAATATTTACTACCTGCATAAGACAATAGGTGAGCATGCTCTATCTTATATGTGCGGTCATTGATGCTATGCACCACGAGGAACTTTTATATGTCATTACGACGTGTCTGTCAGCTTGGGTTGCAAGCCCTGCTGCAGGTCCCGTAATGCCTCACGCCGAAGCACGAATTTGATTATTCCCCCTAGGTCAATTCGGTTCCGATGCCCCGAATACCGCATCGAGGAAAGTTCAACTTGTGCACAAGCTGTCCATGACCATGCCAATGCGTGAACTGTTTAAAATGTGTGAACTGATTTGTATAGCGCGGACAGTATTGAGTGACATTATCATTTCTTCCAACTCATGCAACGAATTATTTTCCCTAAGGCCGTACAACCGATTTAGTGTTCCGCAGGCACCAAATTGTTCGAGGCATCATAACCCATGATCGACGTTTCATATTATTTTGCAGCACGTGAAATATTCAATCTTTTTACTAGAACCTTAAACTTTCTCGTTTATGTGCAAAAACTTATATTTTCAGAGTAAATTACTCTAAATCGATACGTTTTTTCGAGTTCTTGACCTTAGTGGATTGGCATGTATTTAACTTGACATCGTCGATTTGAATGAATTCGAGACAAAGAAAATTTGTTTACGGGACAGAGTAGAAAAGAAGGGGCCGAATCACCTACCAAGTCCTTTGATCGTGCCGACCGTCGAAGCGCTCGCAACGTTCAAGCTTTAGTTACGCGAGCTCCTGCAATGGCACCAACACTTTGTTAGGATTTCTTCTTTTTTCCTTGCTTCGAATTTTGTAGATTGCATCTAGAAAAACGACGCGAAAGTACTTCATCAAAATCCAGCGGCAAAAGCTCTAAGAAAACCATACAGCGGTCTGGTCCCGTCGAAGGGACTCTTATGTAGAGCTCACCCGTCGAGACGCAGTCCGCTGCATCTAGGACTTATTCCAACAGAAGTCGTCATTCCATTAGTTGGATCGATTCTCATAACGTTCGTCCAAATTGATTTGATCGATGCCACAAGGTGTTATCGTTTACCAAGCTCAGCGATCGAGTCAGATGGCCATCTAAGTTTTCGACCGATCTGACTCGGCGCAAGCATATTATGAAGTCCGTCGCCTATCGAAAGTGGGGCACTACATTACCTTCGTGCTTGGCAATGGCCAAGTCAATCGGTGATGATAATAACTGGACCACCGTTGCTTGGTGAGAGCGAAGCAATGCCGCAAAAACTTCGACGGATGGCCTTGTGAAGGGTCCGCACGAAGGTTGCTTGAAAATCTCAAGCGAGGGACTTCCGAATCCACGGAACAGTCGAGTCCACGACCGAGAAAAGAATAGAACAAATCTCAAACTTTAAAGAAGAATTTTTATTGATTAAAAGTTGTTCCCCAATTGCATAAAGAAGGTGCCTATTTATAGGACTTTTATGACAACCAAATTCTACTCAAATAAATATAAAACATATCCTAATAAGATATAGTCAAAATAAGAGTCCTAAAATAAATATGATTCTTATCAACTCTTAAAAAAGATAAAGCAAAAGAAAAAGAATCCTAAAAGGACTCGGAGTTGGAATCCACGCTACATCAGAATCTGTTAGTAAAATTTATGATTCATATATTAATATGTAAGACCCGAGCGTATACCCATGAGGTGTGTACATTCTATATATCTAGAACGAGTTGGCTATACATTTTTTTTAGATGTCCAATACGTAAGAGGCTTTGTGCACGCTACAACGAGTTAGCTATACATTTTTTTGAGATGTATATGCAAGGAACTTTGTGCATGTTGTAAGTATTGCATGTCTTTTGAGCCCACTATCTCCAATTCCACCATTATTATAAATAGAAAAAATAATATGTTTCGTGGTTCGATCTGCTGATCTTCCGTTATCCAGCTAGAATCTTATAGTCTCCACTCAAGTTTACATTAAGGATATTAACTTCATACACAGTTATGGATAAATATTAACTATGTGTCGAACCGTTATGTTGGTGTCATGCATGTGTGTATAACATCATCCAAAACTTTTGGTTATGAATTCGGTTATGAAGTATATGCTGTTTGTTAGAGATTTGGCTATCTAATATTTGAGACAAAGTTGGTACCATGCATGTCCAATCAAGCGTGAGATGTGACGTTGTTGTAATATATATATATATATATATATATATATATGTATATATATATATATATATATAAATATATATATATATATATATATATATGCAAATGATCTCTAGTCTATGCAAATGATCTCTAGTCTAGTGGTTAAGAGAGATGCGGTCCAAATGGTCGGAAGTTCGAGCTTCAGTGGAGGCGAATTCGCCACAAGTACCCATTGCTTCAAAACATATATATATATATATATATATATATATATATATATATATATATATATATATGAAGCATATCAGGAGTTCTGCTCCCTCTTCTATTGTCGAATCGAGCGAAAAAAAGAAGAAGAATGGATTGATCCGACGCACGAGAGAAGAACGGTGCTTTGGCAGGACTTCCAAACGGAACTCCCGATCCGCTTATATAAGCAAATATACAGGGTCGGCCCGAAATATTTTGATGCCCATGACTAAATACAAAATGATGCCCCTTCTTCAAAAAATATATTGAAAATAAAGTATCAAAAAATTTTTTTGCATGATACAATAAACCAAAGTGAACTCTTTTTGACTGGGGTCTGATACATGCCAATTAACCTTAAATTTTGCATGAATATATCTTGACAAATGGCAATACTACTTCGAAAATTTTTTTTTTGATGCAATACGTTATTTAACATTTTTTGTTTATACTTTTTCAATACTAGGATTGAGATATACGAGCTTGTTTGCCTAATTTATCAACAACAGAGAAACTCAAGAAACATAAAATAAAGAGCTAAAATCAGGAAGAACAAAAGTTACAAGAGGAACAAAAGTTACAAAATATTTTAGTTTGAAAACGAAATCATTGTGAAATCTTAAGTGCAAAGATTTACGAAAAGATATTCAACACTAGGAACCTATAATGTTAAGTGTGAAATCTTAAGTGCATAGATAAACGAAAAGACTCATCGCCATCGGCTCATCAGTATTCAACACCCTTGATGTGAAGAACTTTTTGTGTTTCGATTATAAGCAAAAGAGAGAATTAAAATAAAAAATTCAGAAAAAAAAACTTATTGCTGGTCTTCTGGAATCGAAAGTGACGTGAAGAACTTTTTCCCCTCAGAAATGCAAAAAAAAAAAATCTGAAGTGATGGGAAGACTAGTTTTTTTCTTTGAAATTGAAGAGTCGAACGGCTATCCAATTCCAATAAGCCATGTCCTATTTGTTGAATTGACATAATGTTTTTTTTTTTTTCCTGACCTTGGACTTTGAAGAAGAAATCAGAATAACAATATTTCATTATTTGACATAATTTGATGATACAAACTAGGTTGACCTGTAATCTGCACCTTATCCTCATCCTCATCCTCATCCTCATGTAATGCATATAGTCCCCAAGTCCCATACTTATAGCCTTTGGACCACTGAAGATTAGCCAGAATAAGAATTTGTGGCTCGGAAGAGAGGAAGGTTTATTCCTAGATAAAGGGATTTATATTGGAAATTTTTTTGTTGGACATAATTAAACCACAAACTAAATTTTGACGAGTCAACTAAATTTGGAAAGATGACGAGTCAAACCACTAACAGTCGAAACTGACCGGAACTTACTTTAGTATGAGAAAGCAGAAAAAAAGGATAGAAAAAGTCGCAGTATTGAATGCATGTTGACGCATTAAGGGCGTCACGCATGTCAGCAAGTAACGAACTATATATAAATCCCCTTTTTTTATATACTAGTGTTGGGACACACACAATGCGTGTACAACGTGTTAAATTATATAATCGGATACACGAATTGTGTTTGTAAATTTTGTTTAAAATATTGATACATAGATGTTTAATTTGAAATTTAAATCTTGTGGAAAAAAAAGTTGCATTTTTTAACCAAAAAGAACTAAAATATTATGTTATTTAAATTCTGTTTTTTCAATTCAAAATATAATATTTAAAATTGACCTTAGTCAAGCGTTAAAAAAAATTATAGATCAAAAATATATAATATTTAAATTTTAATTCGGTCATTCGTCATATTGGGATTTCTAATTTCCAGATAGGTTAAAATAGGTATGATTTACTAATTTTAATGTTTTTTATAGGATACCTTGATAAGGCTTGGATATTAGATTTACACTACAATACGAAAATATAAAAATATTTGAATATTAAATCTATTTTCTAACTCTTCAAATTTATGTATAAATCCTACTATGCCTATTTATGTTAACATCCTACTACGACTTGACATTTTAATTAAATGAGAAGATATTAGAATAGTAATTCTCACTATATCTAATGAAACAAAAGTTTTGATATTATCATATTTGAATTATATAACAGAATAGATAATAACAAAAGTAAAATATTATTACTTCTGGGTTTAGTAACAAATTTAAAAATGATTTGTTGACACAAACCAAATGTTTATTAGTATCTATTTTATTTCCATCCGTCCTTCTACCAAATACAATTACTTTTTTTAATTTCAGAAAAAAAAATCTGTATGCATATGTATGTTAAATGATAATAAATGATAATTTGTAGTGGTGCTTAGTAATTGAGACAGTTTGATGTTTATCATTAAATTTATCAACATTTTTTACATGATTCAAATATAAGCATCCAATATTAAAATAATTTAATATCCCATATATATTACGACAAGTTATATTTGAATTATTAGTATTGAAAAGAAAACATATTCTAGGCCTTATTTCTATTATATCTCATTCTATTTATATTAATGCCAGGATAATTAATTGAAATAGTTTAAATTAGTGCCAAGATAATTATTTGTTTGGACATTTATCATTAAAATAGAATATCATTTATCTATATAAATGATATACAAATTTGATAATTTTTATGGTAAACTTCTTGCAAACGGATAATTAATAAAATATTAAGCATGCAATATTATTCTTATCTGAAAGCATGAAGTATAACAACCATGGTGCGGTTATCTTAAAAAGAAATAACATAATGATATAAAATCATATCAGTACCTTTCCAGAGTATCAATTCTACAGGAATTCATGTGGCTCATTTCAGCCATCATCTCAGTAACGTCGACGGCATCGGATCGCTCCATCTTATTGTTCGTTTTTTTTGATGATCCGAACTTGAAATTGGAGAGAGAAAGAATAAAAGAGAAAGAGAGAAACAAAAAATGAGAAAGAGAGAGAAACATAAAGTCAGTGTATGGAGAAGAGGTTTGACGGTTTTAGATGGTGATTAGTTTTAGATAATGGATGTATAAATGACATAATTATCCCTATATAATTATTACTTTCGAAAGGAAAGTATATAAGCAAAATAATTATCCATACCCCTCCTATTTGGAATATATTATATATATATATATATATATATATATATATATATATATATATATATATATATATATATATATATATATATCCCCTTCGTTTTTTCCTTTATTTTTCAATTTTTTTAAGGATTTTATATCATGCTTCATGCTTGTTAGCCAAGGGTGTTAAAAGTGATTTTTTTTTGTTAATATAGTTATTAAAAGAAGAAGATTGTAATTGTGAAGGAGACTTTTACAATACAGTTCGACTACAAACATTCAAATACAGAACTTGCAAGTTTCAATAAGGATTATGATAGGTCATTAGAAAAATAAAAAAATAACACGTATGCAATCCAACTAGGGGCGAGCATTATTCGATTTTGGACCGAAAATCAAATCGAATCGAACCAGATAAGAGTTTCGGATCGGTAAGAAAAAAGTCGGTTCCATTTCGGTTTTGAAAATGCTAAAAAAAAAATTATTCAGTTTCGGTTAAAAACTAAAAATCGAATAAGACTTGTGCAATTATGTAAATACTCTCAATTCTGTTCATATGTTGTAATTAAAATATGTATATTTTGTAAGCAACAATTATATTTATGTGTTTTGAAACGAAACTTTGGTAGTTTAACAACTAATCTAACTTTGGACTCAAATACAACAAGTATTTGTATAAAAATTATAGTTTTTAATATCATTTAACCATAATTTTAACTTTGGACACTGCCTATTATATAATAGAAATAATCCAATGGAACAAACCGAATAAACCGAATCGTTATTCGGTTCGGTTTCGGTTTTGGCCAATTTTGATCGGTTCGTTTTTATATTTTTTTAGAATTTCAGTTTATTCGATTTTGACTATTTTCGGTTCGGTTGAAACCGAATAAACCGCTCACCCCTAAATCCAACGTTTGTCATTGATGGGTTTCAAAAGTATATATTTTCAATTTGTTACAAAGTTGGTATGAACACTTATAATTAGATATTAACTTTACTCTACATTTTTTAGTATATCTTCTAATTAGTCTCCTATTAAGTCTGAAGTTTTGCTTAAGTTTTATTTTTCTTAGAGAGTAGAGTTCTAGAAGGGATTGTTTCTTAGCTTAATATTGTTCAAGATGATTGCACATGAGTTGATGGTCAGCTACAAACTGATGAGTTTCTTTGTCGGCATAACACTGTTAGGACATTCTTAGAGTAGAAAAGTACGTAACCCATGCGAGTCAAACTTCCATGATAACTACGTGGCTACGCGATTATACTTGGACTTGAAAAATTAGGGTTCCAAAGTGGAAGTCAAATATTTTAACTAGGAGAAGAGGAAGACCACCGAGAAAATTTTCTTCCTTAGGATTTTTCTGAAATTATATTCTCAAACAGCAATTAATTAGCAATAAGTGACAATAATGTGACTGATTATATATACTAGAGAGTTTTACAATTTAGTTAATGGCCTGAAATAAAATATCCTAGAAAAATGAAAAACAACTTATCATAAAATATGATGGGCTGAGTGGAGATGCAGCAAATTCTCACGCTCAATGGAGCTTATAAATTTTTGTTTGATTTGATGTAATTAATATAACTGGTGTAATAAATGTTGTATCAAAATTCTTAAGTTTTCTAACTATTGTTGCGGCAAAGATGAATAACATCTTTTAAGTCAACTAATACTTACAATGCTGCTTCTTGAACTGTGCGAGTCGACCGTATGCATGCGGACTGTATGAATGGTCCGTGCCGACATGACGACCTCTTATTGTTAGCAAGGATAGGTCGAAGACAATGGAAAAAACTACTTAGCATGGTCCTTTTGTAAGATTTATCCCTACGATTCGAGAAGCATTTTCGTAATATTTATTATACAATTTTTAGTTTTATTAATGGAAGTTGAGGGAATTATTGTATCGGATATAAATCTTGCGCATACCATCAAATGAAATCATCAAAGGGAAAATTTATTTGAAATGTCAGGTTATGACAATAAATGCTATATACAAGTATTTATAATTATGGGAAAAGCGTGAAAAAATTCTTAATTTGTTAACGGTTTGAAATATTAAATTAATTAGTATTGCTCTATTTTCAGTTGGTATTTTATTTTGTATATTGATGGTGGAGTCCAAAGAGCCGTGCCCCGGAGTCCCCTCAATATATTGTGAAGTTCACCTCGAATATATGATAAAATTATAGTACAGAAGTTATATATGTTGGTGTCTCGGTGTCATACGTATGTAGTCACTCCGTGTAGTGAACATATATTATTTTTATTTTTATTTTTATTTTTATTTTTTTGTGGATTCTATTCTTTTGGACCTCCAGTTGCCTAGTCGGGAAGCGGGTGTTTCTTTCCACCGAGTGAAAAGGCAAACTTATCTATGAAAAAAACTGACTCCTATGTTATCTTTTTTTTTTTATACAGTATATATACCACAAAATTACTTAAGGAGGTATGTTATCTTTTTTTAAGGGATATTTTAGCAAATGCTCCCATTTAAAATGTTAAAACTAACATATATCTCCACTATTTTTTTTAATTAGCAAATACCTCCACTTCCATGTAAACAGCAAAAAAAGAAAGAAAAAAAGTGGAGGTATATCTTAAATTTTTGTTGTTCCGTACCTTTAAATTGGGGTATTTGTTAGATAAAAATAATAGTGAGGGTATATGCTAATTTTAACATTTCAAATGGAGACATTTGCTAAAATATCCCTTTTTTTAATTAATGTATACAGTATATATACCACAAAATTATAATGGTACGAAATGGACATTATATGCAATAAATTCCCCCTCAGCTCCCAGAATGGAAAAAAGCCAAATGATCTTTCCCCCTTACTTTTTTCACCACCACAGCATCTTCACTCTCACTTCTTCAACTCAGTAACAAACAGTAAGCAGTAAAAAATAAATAAATCAAGAAGCATAACCCCTTACTTATTTAAGCATCCCCACCATCCCAAACTCCATACTTACTCCCCTTCGTAATTAATCCCACCCACCTAAAAGCGCACCGACCCACGCGGCCATGGACTTCGACGACGCGGAGGAGGAGCTCGACCTCGGCTCCGGCGGCCGGAAGGCCGCCGCGCCGCCCGCCAGGTACCGCGAGTGCCTCAAGAACCACGCGGTGGGCATCGGCGGACACGCCGTCGACGGCTGCGGGGAGTTCATGCCCGCCGGCGAGGACGGCTCCCTCGACGCGCTCCGCTGCGCCGCCTGCGGCTGCCACCGCAACTTCCACCACAAGGAGCTGCAGGCGGACGGCCCCGCCGCCGCGGCGGCCGCGGCCTACCAGTACCACCACCACCACCACCCCGGCCCCGGCCAGTTCTCCCCCTACTACAGGACCCCGGCCGGCTACCTGCACCAGCACGCGCCGGCGGCGGCGCGGGCTCCGGCGGCGCCGCTGGCGCTGCCGTCGACCTCCGGCGAGGAGCTGTCGGACCCGGGGTCCGGGTCCGGGCGGAAGAGGTTCCGGACGAAGTTCAGCCAGGAGCAGAAGGAGAAGATGCTGGCGTTCGCGGAGCGGGTCGGGTGGCGGATCCAGAAGCAGGACGAGGAGGCGGTCCGGAGCTTCTGCGAGGAGGCCATGGTGAAGAGGCAGGTGCTCAAGGTGTGGATGCACAACAACAAGCACACTCTCGGTAAGAAGCCCTTGTTGCTCCCTCCCCCTCTCGACTCCAGCTAGGGCTTCCTCCTTTCTTCTTTCTTTTTTGGGGAAAATTAGGGTTAGGGTTAGGGCTTCGGAAATTTGAGGTTTTAATTAACTATTGGTCATCATTGACATGTAGTCCTCGATCTATCTAATGATGGCGGTAATTCCTAGTATTAAGCCTTCTCTTCCTTGTACTACTATTATAATTATTCTGTCGTCGCATTAATTATTAATTATTGTTTGCTTTTTTGAGTTACATCGTGTGCATTTCTCTCTTCCAATTTTTTTTTTTTGGCAAACTCCATGCAAATGCAAATGCAAATGCTTCGTGTTGTAGTAGTGTTCATTCTTATTTCCTATCAACTCCTTCTTTGATTTATTATATGAGAAATATAAATGGATGTATATATGTATATCGAAACATGTCATTTTGTCCGCAATTTTTAACTGCGGGCGTAATAGCCGGCCGGCCATTGCCCCCTGCTATCTCCGGGTTCCACCAGACCGGGGGAACCGGGGGCAATGGCCGGCCACCACGTCGGCCAGCGGTCACGTCCGTGGTTTGGCAACGTAGCAGCTCCGTCCATATATACATGGATAATTTGTTTAGCTAGGGAATGTGTTCACATCACAAGTTCCTCAAGCTTCTTTGAACTCCTCCCCCTCTCTCTCTCTCTCTCTCTCTATATATATATATATATACTCTATAGTGTTCCTTGGTGCAGCAGCATTAACTATGGCTGGCATGTTGGTGCAGCTGCTGCTGCTCCTCGCCATTAATATGCGCACATGAGTGCTGCGCTATGGAATCCATTCATACGTGGGTTGTCTCCTTCCTCTCGCTCTCTCTCTCTCTCTCTCTCTCTACTCTTATACTCTTCTTTCTTCTGTGACACGTACGTATATACTTTCCCTCTCCGTTGAGAAGCAAGAAGAACCACTCCGTCGACTCCATGGCTGTGGCCAGTAGCTATAGTTTCATCGCCTTGAGCTACTTGCCACCATCTTTGTTTACTGGAGGTGGGCCACTTCCGGGAACTGGGAAGCGGGACCACTTCCGAGAGCTGTGCTAATGGCGCTGATGGATCCGAGGCATGCACTGATGTGTACTGCAGCTTCTCCATTGATCACCGCCCCTGACTCTGAGCGAGAAAGAAAGAAAGGAGGAAAAAAAAAAAGTGACTGTGCTCTCCACTTTCGAGCTCTCGTGTCACTTCCGGGTCTTTTCGGGAGGAATCACTTTGTGGTGGTGTTTGGAGAATCAGAATAGTATTGTTGGGTTATTTCGTCTTTAAAAAATATTGAAAGATTGACAACCGAAGGTTGTCTTCTTCTTCGTTTGGGTGTTGCCATTCCAAATTGAGCTGTGTCTCCTCTAAGGAGGAAAAGCTCAATTATGTGCTAAATCTTGCATTACTATTATATTATGCTATGTCTCCTCTGAGGAGGAAGGCTTAATCATGTGCTAAATCTTGGAACTTGCATTGAAAAAAAGAAACATTTGTGCTACTTGTATCGGACAGAGCTGGCCCTGAGTAAGCCGGACAAAACTTAGGGATTGGGCAACTCCCCTCTGCTAGGACAACCCTCCAAACTCGGCATGATCCAAACCAAAGTTCAGAGTCACGAATGACCACCAGGACCAGCTTGTCAATAAGGATCAGGGGGTAAGATGGGACAACCCAATCCTCCGGGCCGGCCCTGGCCAAGAAAGGTGCGATCGGGAAGACTAAAACATGCTCGACCGAGCCAGTTATGGCCGTGGGAGTATTGTGTCATCTGCCAACAACTTGCGCTCGAGAACTATCATGCTAAACTATCTATATCTACTTGAATCTGTGGATGGCTATATCGATGCAGATGAATGGCAGATCGAGCTTGCTAGTTGATTATTTCTTTAGTCCGTTTGATTCTACTCCTTGTTAATTTTTATAGTTATTTTTTAAATCATATAGGCTAAGTCCAACATCATATCTCATGGATTACTTCTGACTCCGATATCATTACGTTCCCAACCAAAAATCTTTAAATTAAACTTTATTGAAGGATATATATATATATATTTAGTAAATGGCATGGCTCAAGAGAACTAGCTTATTATGTATGTATATTACTTGACAATCACAACAAATTAATATTCTTAATTTGCCCGAGTATATATCATTGTTTTTACGAGTGGAATGGAAATCATGCTTTCCTTTTTATCAGTCCAACCTTAACCTCATTTCTCTTGCCCATGGCAATAGGGAGAGTACTGTTCTCCGTTCGCGTTCGTAGAGACCTTTGCCAGTCGAAGCTACTCGTGCAAACTACTCTCCCTCCTGCTGCTGGCTTGGCGTTGCGCAGCACTCTAGTTGTTCGCAGCCCTTTCGCATTGCTCATGGTCTTGATTTCTGCTTCCTTGTCGAGTGTTATTTTTACATCGGTAGATATCATGAAGTTAACGTTGTCGTTCGGAACGGATCGAAAGCCAAACTTGACTGTTCTGAATGGAGTGGTTGGCTTGTTCTTCTCCCATTTGTGCTCGTACAAACTTTGCAAGCGTAGAGTAAGAGAGTATATACCATCTCTGATCTCTTCTTCCAAAGCATTCTCCACCTCAGTTTCCAGCTCCTTTCTTATTTTCAACTCTTCTTCTTCCTGACAGCGTCATCATGCATGTTAGCTAGGTTTAAAGCTCTCCATTAAAATAAAGAGTGCTGCTAGCTTGCCCGCCTGCGGGTCAATCCGCCGCCACATGGCGTTATCCCATTGGCAGGTCAACAGACATGAGACCCATGTATATAGGGGGGCCAATGGGCGGGCCGCCCACCTGCAGGCAAGATAGCTTGTCCGCCCGCGGGTCAGTCCGCCGCCACGTGGCACCATCCCATTGGTAGGTCAACATGCATGAGACCCATACATATAGGGGGGCCAATGGGCGGGCCGCCCACCTGCAGGCAAGATAGCTTGTCCGCCTGCGGGTCAGTCCGCCGCCACGTGGCGTCATCCCATTGGCAGGTCAACATGCATGAGACCCATGCATATGGGGGGGGGGCAATGGGCGGGCCGCCCACCTGCAGGCAAGATAGCATTTTCCTAAAATAAATCTAAACTCATGTTTCCCTGCAAATCAATATATATGCTAAATGCCATACATACTAATTGAAGTGTAATAGAAAAGTTAAAGAGGACTACTACTTTGCCCGCCTGCGGGCCACCCCATTCGTCATGTGTCGTCATCCCATTGGCAGGTCAACCGGCGTGGGATCCGTGAATATGGGAGGGCCAATGGGGTACGGCCACGCAACGGACTGGCTAGCCCGCCTGCGGGCAACTTAGCTTTTCCGAAAAGTTAATGATCACTCATGGATCATGGGAGTGTACCACAATATTGTCATCTCTCTCGGTCCTGCGATGAATAAAACATGAACTGGGTCTTCCATCATTTGAACCTAAATTGATCACTAGCCATTTCAAGAACATATATATTAGTATAAAGTAGTAATAAGTAAACATATGCATGGAAGAGAAAATATAAGACTTAATGAAAAAAAAAAACAAGAACGAGCGGTTATATAATAAGAACCTGATTTTTCTAGCTTTGGGCATTCCACCAATTTCAATTTCTCCATGGTATATAATCCTTGTGACTCTAGACAGTACTTTCAAGTTGCATTTTTATAAGCATTGCTAGAACAACAGCTGGTCAATTTTTCTTCTTGGCAAACAATTTAGGTGGGTGAGAATTAATTCGCAACAGTTAGAGGAACGATTTGAATTTTAAGCGCCAAAGATGTTTATGATGCTCCGTAAGTAACAAGATTTTGTAGTGTTCGTAGTGAAGGGACAACACCATGTTGGTGCTTTACTTGGAAGCAATGGAGAAAGGGAGAGTATAGTTTTGGTTGTCCTTGAAGCATAATTTGTTTGCCTACTCCCCGTGAAATATCATCAGAGAGTTCCCTACTCCTCAAGGTGTTAAATGGGCCGGGCGGCCCGGTGCCCGGCCCGAGCCCGCCCGGCCCGACCTCCTGTTAGCCCGGCCCGGCCCGCCCAAAAACCCGGACCGGCCCAGCCCGAAGAGCCAAGTGGTCCGGGTCGGGCCCCCCCCTTCGAGCCCAAGCCCGGCCCGGCCCGGACCGGCTGGAAATTTTTTTTTTTTTTTTTTTAAACGGTCGGCCCGGTTGGCCCGGCCCGGTTGGCCCGAACCGGCCCGGCCCGGTCTGGCCCGGTCTGAACCGGCTGACTGATTTTTTTTTTTTTTTTTTTTTTTTTGAATTTCAGGGGGGTATTTTACCAAAATACCCCCATAATATAGCTGTTATAATAACGTTAGAGGGGTATTTTGGTCATTTTTCAAGAAAATGACCAAAAAACCACTCCAACAACTATATTTTGAGGGTAGAGGGGGTCATTTGGCATGAAAAAAATTCTATAAATAGCCCATAAAATCCATATTTCTAACACAACTCACTCATTCAATCTTCATACAATTTTCATTAAATTTCCATCAATTTGCGAAGAAGCTCCCAACCCCGCTCAAGGCTCAACTCCGAAATCCGGCGTCCGATTTAATATTTTTTCTTCTCTTTCTCTCTTAAAAATTCAAAAAAAATTTATATTGTTTGAACAAAATTTGTTTGTATTTTTCTTACTCTCTCTCCCTCTCTTTTACTTGCTCTTTTTTTTCGGGAATTTTTTTTCCGGTGTATTTTTCTTCTCTCCCTCTCTTTTATATTAATTTTTTATAATGGCCGGAGAAGGTTCTAACCCACCTACCGGTGATGCCGGAAATTCTTATGAATATTTTAATACTTATTTTGAGCAAAATCCTATTCCTGATGATATTCCTGAAGATTTAGTAGGATCCCCTCCAGAAATTGCGAGTTCCAATCAGAATGTGCCAAAAAGAAAGAAGAAATCAAAGTATTGGGAATTTTTTACTATTCTTTATCAAACTAATCCCGATAATTCTCTTGTTTTAGATCCGAAAGGAAATCCAATTGCGTACGCGGCACAGTGCAAGAAATGTGCCAACATATACAAATGGAAGACTGGAGGTGGCACGGGTACAATTTCAAGACACTACGAGACCTGTTACGGGAGGGACACAATTTCTGCATCTCAAACTCAAATAAATTTTGGTGGAGGTAGCACGGGATCGAACATGGGTACGTTTTCTTATTCTGCCGCTCGGCATAAAACTGAGTTTACAAAATATTTGATTTCTGATGAACTTCCTTTCACTGCGGGTGAAAGTGATAATTTATATGATTATGTCACATCTTCTTTAAATCCTTGTTTTAGTAAAGTGCCTAGAGGCGCCGCTAGAAAAGAGGCTATTAGACTTTTTCATGAAAAAAAAGAGGCTTTAAAAGAAAGTTTTTTGCATGTTAGTCAAATAGCCATTACTTCTGATATTTGGACAAGTAAGCAAAATTATGCTTACATTTGTATCACAACACATTACATAGATTCACAATGGGTGTTGCAAAAACGCATCATCTGTCTAAAGATATTAGAATTTCCACACACAGGCTCCATAATAGCAAGCGCTATTATAGAACACGTGCGTGAATATGATATTCACCAAAAAATATTTTCTGTTTCTTTTGATAATGCTAGTAATAATACTTCTGCCATCTCTTCATTACAACTATTATTTCAACCCATTTTAGAAGGTAGATTAATGCATGTTAGATGTGCTTGTCATATTATTAACTTAGTAGTAAAAGAATGTCTTGATTATTTTAGCTCACATTTAGATACTCTTAGACAATGTTTACACAGTTTAAACACGTCTCCTGCACGGCAACAACAGTTCAAGGCCACATGCTTACATTTTAGTATTCGTTTTAGAAGATTTGTAAAGGATGTTCCACATAGATGGAACTCAACTTATTTAATGTTGAAGTCCGCAATTCCCTTTAAAGATCCTATTACATATTATTGTAACACGGATCTCAATTTTGAATTTCAAGTAACTGAGGATGATTGGGAAGTTGCTAGTTCAATTTATGATTTTTTAGAAACTTTTTACAATGCTACACGTACTCTTTCCGGTGTTTACTAACCAACTTCTTGCCTAGCTTTACAAGAACTTTGTAACATTTCTTTCTTATTTTCTAAATATAGAACTAACCACAATTTTGCTTATGTTGTACAGAAAATGAAAGCAAAATTCAAAAAATATTGGGGCGATGTACCTTTATTGTATTGCTTGTCTTCAATTTTTGATCCTAGAATCAAATTAGATGGTGTAGATACATTGTTAGATGACTTTGGACAGAACATGAATGTTGATGTTAGTGGCATAAAAGTAGAAGTTAAGGCAACTTTGGATAGATTAGTTATTCATTATGAAGACAAAGCACCAACTCCCCGCCCAACTCAAGGGCCTAGTGGTAGTAGTAGCTCTGGTTTGGTGTCTAAGTTGACACACGCCAAACGTATACTACAACGGAAGAAACAAAGACAATCTTCCCAACCGACCCAAGAGTTGTCTTTATACCTTAGTTCTTATGAGGAAGAAGACGATTCTTCCACTCACTTCACCATTTTAGAATGGTGGAAAAAACACGAGAAAAGATATCCTGTACTTTCTATGATAGCACGTGATCTACTAATGGTTCCGGTGTCCACGGTAGCATCGGAGTCATATTTTAGTTCAGGTTCAAGAATTTTGGGCAAGAAGAGAAGCCGGTTGCTGCCAGATATCTTGGAAGCATGTGTATGTGTCCAAGACTGGGTCCATGCCGAGAAAAGAACTCAAGACAAAGTAGATGAAAGTGCCGACATCAACGAGCTAGACTTCGAATCGCTTAGAATTGGTGAATCATCTAGAGCGGTGCAAGATGAATGAGGCACAGGTATGAATACTAACTTTGATATTTTTTTCTCCAAAAAAAAAAAAAAAAAAAAACTTTGATATTTACACTTTCGGAATTTGTACTTTAAAAATTTATACTTTCAATGTATACTTTAAAATTTTCTAATTTATACTTTCAATGTATATTTTAACAAACAAAGAAAGTAAGTAAATAATTTTTAAAAGTAAATAATTTATACTTTAAAAAATTATACTTTCAAAAAAAACAAACAAAGAAAGTAAATAATTTACAAGAAAGTAAGTAAAATATAAATAATTTAAAAAACTAAATAAATTATAAATCATATTAATTACAAGAAAGTAAGTAAAATATAAATAATTTAAATTAACAACTAAAATAAATTATAAATTTTATTACTTAAAAGAAAGTAAGTAAAATATAAATAATTTAAATTAACAACTAAAACAAACTAAATAAATTAAAAATATAAAAAAACATTTTTAACTTCGCCTATGCCGGTCCCAAGCCCGGAAAAAGAAGGAGGGAAAAATGTTTAAAATTTATACAAATATTACTAAATTTAAACTTTAAAAAAACTTTATACACTTAGAATAAACTTTATAAATAATTTTATATACTTTATAAATTTTATATAAAATTTAATAAACTTTATAAATTTAAACTTTATAAATTTAAACTTTATAAATTTATACTTTAAAAAAATGTAAAATAAATTTGTAAACTTTAAAACACTTAATACACTTACAATATATTTATACATAAATGTAAACTAAAATAATATATTAGGATAAATAATTTATAATGAAATTTTAACACTTAATACACTTACAATATATTTTAACATCAATTATTTACTATGAATTTTTAACATAAACTTTTTATCAAATTTTTCAAAAAAAAAAAAAACATTCAAAACCCAACCCAAGCCCGGACCGGCCCGACCGAAGCCCGGACCCGGCCCGGCCCGCTGGCCCGAACCGGCCCGGCCCAGCCCCTCCTCCGCCGGTCCTGTGGGCCGGGCTGGGCTTGGATTTTCCCGACCGGGCCGGGCCAGGCCCGGCCCGCTGTCAGCTCCGGTCCGGTCCGGGCTTGGCCCGAGCCCGGTTCGAACCGCCCAATGTGGGCTGCGGGCCGGCCCGGCCCGGCCCGATTCACAACTTGACCTACTCCCCAACCCCCTTCTCTTTACATGGTAGGCCTCTTCTGAGTTAATTGTGCATAATTGTGAAGCTCCTTTGATTAGTTTTTAATTAAAACTTACTAAAAGAAAATTGTTGTAATTGTTTTTATCTTTATTAAAAGGATGATATTATTGATACTCCTAAAATGTCACCTTACACTCTCCTTTAATTTTCTAACATCAAATACTAATTTTGTCCCTGTATTAATACTATTGACACTCCTAAAATGTCATCGTGCACAAAAAATTATTGTGTGGTCCGGCCTCACCACGTGGTAATGGTGAATGGTGAGTTCGACCACTAATTTCTTGACACTTGACAAAATATTTGACATAAAAAATTTCAAAAAATTATAAAAATATATTTAATATATAGAAATTCATTTGGCATGTAATTAGAAAAAAAATAGGTTTTTTTTCTTTCAAAAATATATAAAAAATTGGCCCAGAAAATAAGAGATGTAGTGATATAATTGATTCTGGAAATTGCTGAGAAACATAATTTCGGGATGGGCTTTTATGAAATGCCCACCCGCTGCATAAGTTTTATGAAATACCCAGAATTAAGTATTTTCACGTTAAATATTCCAAGATACCTTTTTAGATGCCACCCGCTGGGAAATGCTATTTTATAATACCGAAACTACCCCTCCGCGCGAATTGGTCATCTATATGTATTTGAATTCAAAAAACTCAGATCTGGATTGCGATTTTCGTCTTCTTCTTCTTCACGGGAAATCTGAATTCCATTGCTCTCATATTCAGCAGAGATCGCAAAAATCGTTCGTAGTTCGGTGTGTTTTTCTTCAGTCGAACTCAGATCATCGCTCGTCATCATCATCACCATCATCATCATCTTCATCGTGGAGACATTTGAAGTTTTTCGACGATTAGGTCAATTGTGGAGAGAAGATCTTTCTTCTTCTTTTCCATAAGAATTATCATCGTTTTGAAAGAAGAACGAAACTATTTATTCATGAAAAAACTAAATTAACGTTTTAACACTGTAAATGACCATTCTCCGTGTTTCTAACACGGAGAATGACCATTCTCCTGCGTTTTAATACTGGAATGACCATTCTCCGTCTTAATTAGGACGGAGAATGACCATTCTCCGTCTTAATTAAGACGGAAAATGCTATTCTCCATTTTATTTAACACGGAGAATGGCATTCTCCGTGTAAATTAAGACGGAGAATGGTCATTCTCCGTTTAATTTAGCACGGAGAATGTCCATTCTCCGTCTTAATTAGGACGGAGAATGCCATTCTCCGTTTTATTTAGCACGGAGAATGGCATTCTCCGTTTTATTTAGCACGGAGAATGGCATTCTCCGTGTTTCTAACACGGAGAATGGTCATTCTCCTGCGTTTTAACACTGGAATGACCATTCTCCGTGTAAATTAAGACGGAGAATGTCATTCTCCGTGTTACTAACACGGAGAATGGTCATTCTCCGTGTAAATTAAGACGGAGAATGCCATTCTCCGTGTTACTAATACGGAGAATGACCACCCTCATGCAAAAATTAACATTTTTCGCGTTCTAAACGGAGAATGGCCATTCTCCTGCATTTTATGGTCAGTTGAAACTTTGGAGGGCCATAACTTTTGACTGGGAGGTCGAAACGAGGTCCCGTTTGTCGCAAAATGAGCGTATCGTCGAGGAGACTAAAAGTAACATAGACGGCCTTTCGAAATTTTAGAATCGCAAAAAAATAATGTTTGGACCTCCGTTTTAGCACTTTTGCCGTTCGTCCCGGTCTTTCCGAAATTTTCCGACGAGTTTTTAAAGATTTTTGAGGAGAAAACCTAGATTCGAAAGTGAGCAGCGTATGGAAGAAGATGGAGTATTGAAACGTTTTTTTTAAGAGCAGTTTTGTGGGTGTTTCCAATAAATTAAAAGGAAGGGCAAAAGGGTCATTTGGAACCCGCTTTGGATAAGTTTCTCTAATTCTGGGCACGCGATGAAAGTTTTTTTAGCGGTGGATTTTACATAAAAAAAATTTAGTTTTTGGGCATTTCATAAATCTTCCCTAATTGATTATGCCAAGTGTCAAGAAAATAGTGGCCGGACTCACCATTCACCATTGCCACGTGGTGAGACCGGACCACCCAAAAATTTTTCATCGTGCACTCATCCCTCCATGCATGTACAAATTAATGTCATATTTAATGCATGGGTATATTTGGAAATAGAATGATAGAAACTTAAAGAGTAGTACAGAATGACATTTTAGGAGTGTCAATAACATCACTTTTATTAAAACCACTTAATAAGACTAAAAGTCATCAGTCTTAATTATTCTAAATTTACTATTTTATTATTATGGGAAATGCTATATGCTTACAACCACTTTTAGTCGTAAGCTTTACAACCGCCTATGTGACATCCATTGATTAGGGGAGAGAGGGGACCGAGTGGAACCGGATGGGATCAGGTGGGACCATGTTAGCAGGGGATGGGTGTGGGTTTTAAGAATGTTGTAAATATTTGATAGTAAACTTAGCATTTTTCTATTATTATATATATATATATATATATTATTTTATACTGCATACTATTTAGGAATATTAAAATAAAGCTTCGCATTTACCTAGTTGTTTCTGTTAATTTTAATTGACAATTTTAATCAGTAAACATATGCAAAAATATATTTAAAAATAAAAGTTTTTCGACAAAATTGAACTTTTTTTCATATTATATAGTAGTATTGGTTTATGGAAACATGCATAAATCCAGCGGCACCAACATTAGAATGGCATGTCCTACTAGTCTCTAAACAATGAAATGCCACTCCATTCCCAATTTCATTCTCTAGATATAACCGTGAGAATATGTCCCCTTTCATTAAAAATAACTAGTAAATACACATGTTTTGCACGCATAATAAAAATATTATTCAATTATAATTAAATATTTTTTCTAAGTCATGTGGTTAAGATGAGAAGTAATTTTTTTGTTTTGTTGGATTTGATTTTCCATGTTGACAAATTTAAACTTTTTCTAACAATTTTGACATATTAATTTTTTTAAATAAAATGGACCGTGATATAATGACGACTTAGACGGCTCACTTTTGAGCCGTTTTGAAGTCTCATTATATATTAAAGATAATAATTAAGGAAACAATATCTACCGGAGTAAATAATTTTTTCTTGAATTATCCTTCATTTTTTTGATGATAACTATGGACTAAAAGTCCAATACTAGGACAGGAAGGCGTCAAGAAGAGACAAAATAGATATCCAATTGAGATACTCAGCAAAATTCAACGTATGAAATGAGGACAAGAGGAAGGTCGACAAAGGATGGACTAAATTTTCTAGTTACAAATATATATTTGGTTGGGTTATTTTTTATTTCATGGAAGTGGTATTTTTAATTAGCTCTTGTGTTTGGTTGTAAAATAAAAGTGGACTTGGAAGTAATGGCGTGGGTAGTTCCTTTGTTTGGTTGAAAATTAAAATTTCCTCGGTTGGAAAGTGTTATGATCATTTTTTTTTTAAAAAGTGTGTGTTTACCACCCTGTAACAAGAAGTATTATCACTTCCAAACAATCTCAAATGAACAGCCATAAATTGAACATAATTAGAAAAACACTATGAAAATAAATGTACAAATAAAAATATTTATGAACTATTAATTGAACAATATTTATTACAAGTGCGCAAAAGAATGCAACAACTGCTGAAATTACAACAAAAATGGGTTATTTAGTAATAGGGTCTCACATAATAGTTGATATTATGATTTGAGTGTCCAAATTGTCCAAAGTTAGTGTTTGGACCTCCAAATATAGCGTGAACAGTGATTTGGAGGTCCAAACACTAAGAGCATCTCCAACCCTATTGTGACTTTGGAAAAAAGTTGTTGCCACATAGGAATGACAAAATTTTATTCAAAAGTTCTTCTCCAATGCAATTGTCAAGTCAATTGTGAAGCTTATGTGGCAAAAATTAAAGAAGACATTGTGAAGTTGATTGTCTTGTTCTAGACAATGCACTTGACAATGTCTTCTCTTCCATGTCATCAATTATGAATAAAAAATATTAGAAAAAAGAAAGAAGATGAGTAGTTATCTTAAAAGTTGTCTTGGAAGTTGGAAAAAATATTTTTTATTGTCTCCTCAATACTTTTGCATTGGAGAGAGTTTTCTATCTCATTGTCTTTTGAGATATAATTTTGCCACATAAACAAGACATTGTCTTGTGGCTCATGTCACATAGGAGCCACCTAAGTCTCACAACACTTAACAAGACAATAGGGTTGGAGATGCTCTAACGTTGTACAATTTGGAGATCAAAACAATAATATCAACTATTATGTGAGATCCTATTACTAAATATCCCAAAAAAAATTATTGTACATTTTTTTTTTCCGATTAGCCGTACAACAAAATTGACGGGATAGACGACAATGATGATCGTTGTGAGACTCGTCTCACGATATCGGTATTTATATACAGATACATATTTTGTACTGTATTTAGTATTTTCTTGATTTTTAGAATGCTTTGAAATTTTTTCCAAAATTGTATATATTTCTCATTGATCGGCATGCCGCCGATGTATCAGTGTATATCGACGGTTGACATTCTCATTGTACGAATTTCTGACAATTGTCAGGTGACCCGTATTTTGACTTATCTCTTTTGTTTTGGTTTAAATATTGACTTGGTTTAATTGGTTTGGTTCAACTTGGCTTGGCTTGGTTTGGTTTAGTTTGGTTTGAGATGAGAGGGTTGATATAAAACCCAACTCCTCTCTCGCTCCTCCATTATTTTATTTCTCTTCAACTTCTTCCTCTTCATTTTCTCCTCCAACCTAAGGCAAGTACATCTTGTCAAAACCTTGAACAAAGTAATTTTTGTTTGCTCTATTCTCTTTCTTGCATGATTCTAGGCCTCTTTAGAACTTGGAATTTTTTATTTTGATGGCTACATTTTTGTAGATCTAAGTTTTGATATTTTCTTATTTTCTTGGTTTTGATCTATTAAAACTTGGTATTTCCTAAAACCAGTCATCCCAGGCTGTAGAAAATTTCGTTCTATGCAGTTTAGATCATTGGAAGTCTCAATTCGGACTTGTTTTGAGCAAGTTATGCTTTTTTGAAATTTTTGGGTTTCATGGAGCTTTGGCTGCTATGTAGGAGAAGAAACACAGTACCGGGCGCCCAGTCTGGCTCTGGCGTCTCTTCTGGCCCAGGCGCCCAACTCGGCCCAGACGCCTTGCAGTCATGGCGCCTCTTGACCCTAACGTTCACGGATGCTTAGGCTCCCAATGTGATGCGCCGACCCTAACGCTCATTGGTGCTTAGGCACCCACTATGATGCGCCTCTTCGGCCCTGGTGCCCATGCATGCCTAGGCGCCACTTTGGCCCTAGTGCTCATTGGTACCCAGGAGCCTCTCTGGCTATGCGCCTACTTCGGCCATGCGCCCTCTTGGCCCCAGCACCCATCAGTGCCTAGGCGCCACCTTAGCCCTGGCGCCCCTACGAGTCTAGGCGCCATCTTGGTCTGTTGCCCAAGCTTACTTAGGCGCCATCCTGACCCTGTTGCCCATTCATTCCTAGACGCCGTCCAGGCCTGGCGCCCATCTTATCTAGGCTCCTATCTTACCTAGGCGCCCTTGTGGTGCACCTACCCCCATGCATATCCTTTTTGCAATGGTTTATATGTCTTGTTATATGCATGTACCCTGAGCTTTGACCCGATCTTAGTATGGCTGTTTTGACCATTTTTGACTGTTTAAGCTGTTTTGTAGTTAGAATCTTGAAAAATCTCAAACATGAAAATTGTAGGCCTTTGTCTTGGCTTCGAGAATCTTTTTGTTTTACCTTAATTAGAGTTCATATGCGATTGATAATTTCAATCATAGTTCTTGATCTTTTGTCATATTTTCTGCACTTGGTCGCACTACTAAAATATGATCTATTAGCGACGTAATTTAGCGACGACGTAAAATTACGTCGCTATATATGGAATTCAGCGACTCCTTTATATAAACATCGCAAAACGTCGCTGAATAGCGACGTTCAGCGACAGGTATAAAATTACGTCGCTGAATAGCGACGTTACGTCGCTGGATTATTAAAATATGTCGCCAGTTTACGACGTTTAGCGACGTCCTCATGTGACGTCGCTAATATTTTTACTTAGGGCACAGCGTTTCGTTTTTCCCACTCACTCGAAATTTCCAATTTTTCCCACTACTCCTTCCCCCCCTCCGGCGATTCCTTCGGCGACCCCTTCCCCCCCCCCGGCGACTCCCTCCCCCCCCCGGCGACTCCCTCCCTCTCCGGCGACCCGTACCCCCCCCGTCGAGCTCCTCCTCCTCGAGCTCAGGTAAACCCTAACCTAACTCCTCCTCCTCCTCCTCCTCTCCCACGGACACACACACACACGGACACACACGCACACACACACAGAGACACACACACACACACACACGGACACACACGCACACACACACAGAGACACACACACACACGGACACACGGACACACACACAGATGGACACACACACACACACTGGACACACTGTGTCATGTTGTGGTGGACACGAGACACTTTGTTGGACACGTACACATAGCCTAGATCCTTTACCAACCATTTATTTTCCATTTTAAACATGTTTTTATATATCAATTTCTAAATACCCTATGTTGACTGATACCTTGTTAATTTATTGTATTTTCTAATTTTGAAAACCCAGTTTTGACAACCATTTTAACCTAGTTTAATGCTTTAATTTAGATGTTTAAAACCCTAGTGTAGTGTATCTATATGTGTGCTGACTGAGTTTCAAGTTTGGGGTGATTTGGTTAGAGTTTTGGTTCTCGATTTGGGTTTGAGGTGAATGGGTCTGAAATATGTTATAGGAGTATGTAATGTTGTGTGAAATGAACTGATTTCCTTTCTTTTCCTTTCCTATTTGACTGAACACAGTAAATCCCCTTACTATCCAGATTGGACTGACCTATAGTTCATATCAGTCACTCACTCACTCACTCTTGCCTAGGTACACACACGCATATAGCCTAATACAAGCATGTTAGCCTCCCTCATATACACGTATATGTGACTGTCATATGTAACAGTCAACACACTCACCCCCCATTCACATGTGCATGTACACACACCACCCACTCTCTACTTCTCTCTCTCTATATATATATGTTTGATAGATGGTATTGTATACATATATACATAACTATATCATGTAACTCATATGTGATATAGGCATATAGCCTATGTTAGAGTGTCTAAATATATGAATGCATGAAAGTTGCCTTGTCTTGTAATATAGGCATATAGTATATACATGCCTATATATATATATATATATATATATATATATATATATATATATATATATATATATATATATATATATATATTATATGTATATATCTATATAGATATTACTTGTGTGTATGAGATAGCTTGAGTTGACTTTGGTCATTATTGGTACTTGAATTGATCGGAACAAAGACCCCCAATGTCGGTATCGGTCAATATTTGGTATCGGTCGGTATCGGATCGGAACATGCTAAACCGTATCGGTATCGGCCGTATCGGATCGGTATCGGCCGATACTTTAAAATTATATGAAATAGTAGTCACCCCCAAGCTTGACTATTTTTACTGAAAGTCAAAGTAGAGTAAACATCTGACCTACATTGGACTAAGACCCTTGACCTAGTTTGACCTTGTTTGACTTTGTTTGACTTAGCTTGACCTTGTTTGACTTTGTTGTCTTCATGTTTGTTAAATGACACCCAAATACTAGTTTTAGTTGTTTAAATGACACCCAGATACTAGTTTTAGTTTCAGTTTGCTTTGGTAACTCACTATTGCTCATTACTTGGTACTAGTTTTAGTTGATTGTGTTTTTTTAAGACTAAACAAATGACACCCATATATTACTTGTGTGTATGAGATAGCTTGAGTTGACTCTGGTCATTATTGGTACTTGAATTATAGGTTAGGCTTGTATAGCCTTGAATGGTGTGTGCTAGCTAGTATTGGGATACCAATAGCGATAAGGTAAAAGGTACCTTTGTTTGACTTAGCTTGACCTTGTTTGACTTAGTACAACCTAGTTTGACCTAGATTGCATATCATTGTTATTAGTAACTGTCCGCTACTAATGTGTGTCCCATAATAAGACATAATATACGAATTTGTGCCTATTGGATAATGTGTGTCCATCTTTGCAGAATTATTTCCAAATGGATATGAATTACTACTTGCGGAATCGTTCATGGATGTACAATCGTCGTCCTGATGATATGTGTGGTATGCGGGATGAATACATAGCGGGAGTAGAGCAGTTCCTGCAGTTTGCTAAGGCGTTCCCTCAGTACATGGACGACACCAAAATTAAGTGTCCGTGTGTGAAATGTCATAACGTGAAATATTATCCAGAAGTGGAAGTGACATATCATTTGTACTCGAGGGGTTTCACGCCTAATTACTATCAGTGGACCGCACACGGAGAACTTGTGTCTTTAGCATCAGAGCCGGAGCCTTATGTTGAGCCGTATATGCATGCGGGACCTAATTTTGTTTCAGATAATCATGCATACGACGACGGGTGCGTGAACATGGTTTTTGACGCTGCGGGGCCTAGTTTCGTTCATGATGCACCTGAGGAGGCACCGAACGCCGATGCTGCACAGTTCATGGAGTTGTTGGAGAATGCAAGGACTCCATTGTATCCTGGTTGTGAGGATCATTCACCGTTGGAGGTGGTTACAAGACTGTTGAGCATTAAGTCAGATTTTAACATGTCGCAAGAATGCTACAACCGAGTGTTGGAGTTGATTATAGAGATCTTGCCGGCGGGTGCTAAGTTGCCTAAAGACTTCTACCGGTCTAAGAGGATGGTGAGATCGCTCTGGATGGGATACGAGAAAATCAATTTCTGTCGCAATGGGTGCATGCTGTACTACAAAGACGACAAGGACGCAGATGTGTGCAGATTTTGTGGTGCTGATCGCTATAAGACAACTAGTACAGGAAGGTCTACCGGTGCAAGAAGACCGACCGATTCAATGCACTACTTGCCTTTAACGCCGCGGTTGCAAAGATTATTTATGGTGAAAGAGACGGCCGAAAATATGAGTTGGCACATGCGAGAACAGATTGAAGGAGTGTTGGATCACCCATCCGATGGAGAAGCGTGGAAGCACTTTGATCGAGTGTATCCAGATTTTGCTTCAGATCCGCGAAATGTCAGGTTGGGACTATCTTCTGACGGTTTTACTCCTTTTGGTCTTTCGGGATCCCAGTATTCGTGCTGGCCTGTGATTGTCACTCCGTATAACCTACCGCCTTGGATGTGCATGAAGACTCAGTACATGTTTCTAACCGTTATAATTCCTGGTCCGAACAATCCCAAGAGGAACATTGACGTGTACTTACAGCCTTTGATAGATGAGTTGAATCAGTTATGGGAAGTAGGCGCTAACACGTACGATGTTTCCAGGAAGCAGAATTTTCAGATGAAGGCAACCCTTATGTGGACCATCAACGACTTTTCGGCCTATGAAATGTTATCTGGATGGAGCACTCATGGCCGTCTCTCATGTCCGTATTGTATGGACCGTAGTAAGGCTTTCCGCTTGAAACACGGCGGAAAACCGTGCTTCTTTGATTGTCATCGACAATTTCTGCCAAAAGATCATCTGTTCAGAAGGAACAGGAATGCTTTTCGTGCCGGCGTTGTAGAGAAGGGTGATCCACCGCCAAGGTGGTGCGGAGCCACGATATGGAAGGAGGTTAAAGATTTTCCAAGTGCTATAGAAGATCCTACAACTGGGTACAAGTGCGATGGATTTGGTAGAGTTCATAACTGGACAAAGAGGAGCATATTCTGGGATCTGCCATACTGGAGTACCAATCTGATCAGACATAATCTTGATGTCATGCATATTGAGAAGAATGTGTTTGATAACATAATTAATACTGTGATGGACGTAAAGAAAAAAACGAAAGACAATCCCAAGGCCAGGTTGGACTTAGAAGAAATATGCAAACGCCCTGCGTTGCATTTGATACAGCAGAATGAAAAATAGTTCCTGCCGAAGTCAATTTTCTCGCTGGACAAGGAGGATAAAGTGAGACTTTGTCGGTGGATCCAGGGCCTAAAATTTTCAGACGGATATGTGTCAAATCTGAGAAGATGTGTCGATCCGAAGGAAAACAAATTGACGGGTATGAAGAGCCACGATTGTCACATATTCATGGAGAGGTTAATTCCGATTGCATTTCGGAAATTCTTACCGCAGACAGTTTGGGATCCATTGACGGAGCTTAGCATATTCTTCAGGGATCTTTGTTCTAAGAAATTGCTCGTTGATCGTCTAGAAAAGCAAGAGAAGGACATTGCGGTAACACTATGCAAGCTAGAGAGGGTGTTTCCTCCTGGATTCTTCGACTCTATGGAGCATTTGCCGATTCATCTATCCTATGAGGCACGTGTTGGTGGACCCGTCGAATATCGATGGATGTACCCGTTCGAGCGACATTTAGATCACCTAAAAAGAAAGGTGTAAAATAAGGCACGGGTCGAGGGTTCTATTTGTGAAGCCTATGTTCTCGAGGAGATTACAAACTTTTGTTCAATGTATTTCAAGCCTCATGTTGCAACTAATAGAACGAGAGCTTCCAGAAACGACGAGGGAGATCATAAAAGTAATAATATAATACTGAAGGTATTCAATGCTCCAGGAAAGCCATCGGGTAAGATGAAAAAGAGATATCTGAACGATGATGAGCTAAGGGCTGCTCAGGTGTATGTATTACTCAACTGCGACGAGGAGGAAGTAGAAAAACTGGAGGGGTAAGTAATTAATACGTCTATATTATTTTAATAGTGTTAATTATTATACTATTACATTAATTGAACGATGTTGTTTTCAGCATATTTAATGATGATGTGAGGTCGGGTAGGCCACACATAACAGAAGAAGAACTAGAACAAGAAATGAGGCGTTATTTTCCATCATGGTTGAGTGCATATGTAAGACTTGAGAATTTTGTAATTACCTTTTTGTATATGCACTTGATTGAGAATGAGCTTAATTGCTTCTTTCGTGGTATTTAGGTCGATCGTCCATACGCAAGACTTGAGAATGAGTCTATTAGAACGCTAGCCAAGGGACCAATTTATGCTGCAAAAATATGGCCAAGCTACTGTGTTAATGGGTTTAGGTTCAAGTCAACAACTTGTCCGATCAGAGACAACTTTGTGGATCTCGATTCCACCAAAAACAGCTGTTTGTGTATCAGATCTTCGAACTACAAAGATGTTGATGCGGGCAACGATTTCTATGGCGTGTTACGGGAGATCGTGGAGCTGACATATAGTTATGGAATAGAGCCTGCTAAGATTGTGTTATTCAGGTGTGATTGGTTCGATCCGATTGAAGGTCAAGGTTGGAAAGTAGACAAGCACGGTCTTGTTGATATAAACTATCGGCGTCGATATCAAGCCTATGAACCATTTGTCCTATCAAGTCAGGCTCAGCTCGTGTACTTCACAAGTTATCCTAAACGGGGAACAACAAGGTCGGACTGGTGGGCAGTATGCAAGACCAAAGCTAGAAATACCTTTGAGGTTGACGATATAGCTTATCAACAGGATGAACTACCTCTTGTAACAAATATTATAGAAGTGGACACGACGGAAGTTCCCTATTACACATCTAATTGTGTAGAAGAAGTAGAATTATCTGAAGAGGAAGATGCAGATGAAAATGAAGATGTAGAGGAGGAGGAGGAAGAAGAAGAAGAAGAAGAAGAAGATGAGCTAAACGAACTAGATGAATTTTCAGAAGAGGATTAAATCTGTACGTTTGTTTTATTATCATATTTGACACTTTAGTGACACTTCTATCATATAAATCTGTGACACTTCAGTGACACTTTTTGACTATGATATTTTTTAAAAATCTGTGATGTCTATCATCTAAATATGTTTTTTTATTTTATTGTCATATGTTTTATTGTCAGGTATGACTAGACCATCTGGACGACGCGGAAGATTATATATTAGGCAGCCCCGTCAGCCTCGGGCTGGGGATGGAGAGGGCAGTTCCGTACCCTCATCCTCATCTTCGAGTACGCCAGTGTACCGTTCTGTTCCCGGTCCATTACCGGGACAGGGCAGTTCTAGCAGGTTGGCGACTCCTCCCTCGTCGTCCAGCCTTCCTGATCCCGCGTCCAGCATCCCTGATCCCCCGTCCAGCATTCCTACTGTCGACGGCTCTATGGAGGGAGCCCACGCCAATCATATGGAGGACGGCGATCAGACTGATCCTGCCCAGACAGGAGGTGAGAGCGACCCTCCATGCGCTCCCCCGGGCGAGACGCGTATGGAGATTTGGACGGACGGGCCTATGAAGTAAGTTAATTAATTATTATATATTTCTCAAATGATTATATGTACATATATATTCATGAAAAATTATTATTGTATAGATATCGGCCTTCTGCAGTACAGAGACAGCTGGGGACATTTGTGAGACAGAACTATGGTGGGCCTTGGCTCAACTACTCAGATGCTCCCACAGATAGGAAGGCCTTTTGGTTCGCCCACTTCAAGGTAAAAAATTTGTTTATTTTTAAATTTTAATAATTATTTGTGTATATTATACAACTTTTGTATTTTACTTCTTGTAGAGGACCTATTTCTATCCACCACACCGGACGGCGAGGATCGAGGGCCAATTTTCTGCCGTCATAGCCAAGATCATCCGTGATGCGATCGACGACCAGAAGCGTCGTGATCGCTCCGGACAGCCGATCCAGGGTTGGATTACGCCAGAGCAGTGGACTGCGATGAAGGCTAGATTCAGCAAGCCCAAGTACCAGGAGCGGTCTGAGAAGGCCAAGGTGGCGCGGTCGAGCGCCGGTAAGTGGTGTGGTGGCTCCATTCCGATGACGGAGCATTTTCGTCGTCTGGTACGTTTCCTATAACGGACATTAATTTATATATAGTTCGATATAATGTTTAATACTAATAATAGATAATATATTTTAACAGGTAAAGAAGGGTGAGGACCCGAACATGGTGACCGTCTTTCTGGTCACCCATCGGAGGGCTGGGGACTTCATTGACGAGAGGGCGACGCAGGCATATGTACGTTCTATTCTTTATATCAACTGACTATAATTTGGAAAACAGGAAAATAGATATCAATATAGACTTTAGTAAACACTTACACGTTAGCAAACATGTTCTAGGCCGAGTTTGTTCGACTACAGAAGGAGGCGGCTGATGCTGCTGCTGCTGCTAGTGCGCAAGCAGAGGGAGGGGCTGGTACTTCCTCCCAGCCGCCTGCAGAGCCATCGCCGGACGAGCTCTGGATGACCGCCGTTGGCGGTCTTCAGAAGGGTACGTACTACGGTACGGGATCCTACGACGCGTATTTGGCTTCGGAGTCATCCCGGGCCCCTTCTGTCAGTGCGCAGTCTCCGGCTACGCAGGCGTCGTCACGAGCTGAGGATGTTCGTCGTCAGATCGAGGAGCTGCGTCGCGAGTTGCAGCAGCAGATTTCTGATGCGGTCGAGCGACGATCCGACCCTCCGATCGTCACCGGACGATTTGATGCGGTCGAGCGCAGTATACAGGAGCTGATGAGTCTGCATCAGGCTGCAGCTGCCAACTTGCAGACGCTCACCGAGTCTATGCAGCGCACAGAGCGTAGACAGGTCGAGCTGGATGGATCGCAGAGGAGCCTTTCTCTCTCACTCGCTCAGTATACTGAGAAGGTGGTGAGTACCCTTGCTGCGCATGGTGAGCGACTGCGAGAGCTGGAGCAGGTACGTCCTCCGGGTCCATCGACGGCGCCGACTCCAGAAACTGCACTGCCTCCGGCGGGTCCATCGACGGCGCCGACTCCCGAAACTGCACTGCCTCCGGCGCTGACTCCAGACATTGTACTGCCTCCTACTGCCCCTACGGTACAGCTCACCCAGGAGCAGTATGACTACATTCTATCCCAGTTGCGCGGCAGGGGTCCGCAGTGATTTTATTGGTTTTTTTATGACTTGTATGTATTGGCCCTATGGGCAAATTGTTTATTCATACACTGTTGTTTATACACTTGGTGGGAGACTTTTTATCATCTTTCATTTTTATTTGACTCTATTGGATGTTTGTGAGGATGTGTGTCTGTGATATTTACTTTATACTGCCTCCTATTTTTATTGTGATATTTACTTTGTGATATCTGCGACGGGATGACAAATATACCTACGCTGGGTTATAAGCGATGATAT
This sequence comes from Iris pallida, assembly GCA_029216955.1. Classification (NCBI taxonomy): domain Eukaryota; kingdom Viridiplantae; phylum Streptophyta; class Magnoliopsida; order Asparagales; family Iridaceae; genus Iris; species Iris pallida. The sequence goes on along the minus strand of JANAVB010029617.1, from coordinate 9,917,431 downwards.
GATATACAAAGGAGGTGCTGCCGAAATTTTAAAAAAATATATTGTATATTTTTGTTATGATGTGTGTCTGTGTTTACAGTGAATGTGAAATGCAGTGTTCGGAACCATCGACAGTTTCGATTACTGTTGTATGTTTTATCTTGGATAGAAATAGCAACAGTTCAGGGTGCACTTCTGAGAGCTTCATTTTCACGTCCTTCACTTTCTCGGACGTCGTAAAGGTTCCCGAGAAAGTGAAGGACGTGAAGAGGAAGCTCTGAGAAGTGCACCCTGAACTGTTGCTCTTTCTATCCAAGATAAAACATAGAACAGTAAGCAAAACTGTCGATGGTTCGAACACTGCACTTCACACACACTGTAAACACAGAAACACAGCATAACAAAAATATCAATTATATTTTTTAAAATTTTTTTTTAACATTAGCGACGTATAGCGACGTTCGGCGACGTACTGCGACGTCAAATAGACGTCGCTATACGTCGCTAACTAGCGACGTTACGTCGCTCGACGTCGCTAATATACGTCGCTACGTTGCCCACGTGGCCACGTGGATGCCATGCCTCGTCATCATTTATAAACTTTTGAAGCGTCGCTAGTGGTCGCTTTACGTCGCAATGTTGGCGACGTACTGATACGTCGCTCTCTGTCGCTCATTTGGCGACGTCTAGCGACAATGGACGCCGCGTCGCAAATAGCGACGTTCGGCGACGAAAGTATCATCTGCGACTTGCCTATAAGCGACGTAAGTTTTTCGTCGCTAAATACGTCGTAAATCATTGTTAGCGACGTATTTTCTGTATTTAGCGACGTCTACTGACGTCGCTAATCTGGGTTATTTTAGTAGTGTCGTACCTGACATTTATTTAACAAATAAATTTCTTAACATATTTGATGGTCTTGTTCAGTTAGAGAATGATTGTACACCCTTTACACAGTCAACACTAGCACAGATTCAATTATTGTTTTATGCCAAGTAGCTATTTTTATCTATTCCTTCTCATATGTTATGATGCGCCATTTTATCAAGATCTTTCTTACATACTATCCTTACGTTTATAATTTTCTTACATGAAAGAGGCCGTTGTGGTGCACTCACGTTATATGTCTCATCTTTGCCTAGATAGTGGCCCGTTGTGGTGCACTCATGCTATACGTCACTTCTTTGCTTAATCTAGATAGTGGTCCGTTGTGGTGCACTTATGTTACAAGTCACTTCTTTGCTTTACATGATAGTGGTCCGTCGAGGTGCACTTCCGACAAGTACTTTTGACATGACAAGTAACCTTAAACATGACATGTGTAATCAAGATGTTGTTGCAATGACTATTCATCTCTTGCTAAGATAACTCTTTTTTGGACACCGTGGTTGAATTTATTGTGTATGCGTGAACAAGCTACATGTCTCGTCTGCATCATGTCTAGGACATGAATTCCTGGTTACCACGGTCAGGAATTCATAACGAATCTGACTAGGTTAATGACTAGATTGATCAAGTAGTTCATATAGAGAGATTTTTCAGTTACAGGTGATCCCGTTATCTGGGTGCCTCCAGTGGACTTGTAGCCTGCCAACGAGTATGACGTATTTCCAGCATACTGCCATGTGTTGCACCATTCAAGCTACATAATAACTCTCTTAAGGGTACATTTGTCTTCTTGACGATGTACCCACTATTATATGTATGTGGGATACATTGTCTCCTGGGCGATGTATCCACTATAAATTTTCTCGTAACTTTTGCATGGATAACCTGGATAGTCTGCAAGGCTTGTGACTATGGGAACATCTCATTGCATCTTGTTAGTAACTAGGCTTGTGATAACCCTAGTTAGTTAAAGTATCAAGCCGTACTCATTGCTTGGTCGTGATTGATGGATGGAGTCCAATCCAGTCTTGTTTTGTCTAGGCAGTGTCCGTATGTTTATTTCAGTATATTTTTGTTATGCTTTACTTTTGTCGATAAATGATTAGAGACCAAGTTCTGTTCAGGAGAAGGGTTACAACCCCGGACCTTATTTGGTTTACGGGTTGTAACTTGGATTCCGGAATAGTTTCTTAGTCATCTTGTCATCTTGTCATTTGTCATCCTATTCAGTACTCACACGCTATACATGATCCTTAGGTTGTGCAATGATTAGAGACTAAGTTCTGTTCAGGAGAAGGGTTACAATCCCGGTCCTTATTTGGTTTACAGGTTGTAACTTGGGTTCCAGAATAGTTCCTAAGTCATCTTATCCATTGTCGTTCTATATAGTTCTAACATGCTCACATGTCCCAGTTACCTCGCATGCTTACATGACCCGGCTACTTAACATGCTTACATGTCCAGTTTATCTTACATGTTCACATGCTTCCTTTACTTTATGCTCCAGGTTGCTTTGCTTATTGTCTTTTCTATTCTCGGGATAAGTGCGTTGGTAATGCACGAATCTCGATCCGTATTTACTTATTTCTGTCTCTATCTGTTGTTATGTTAGTTATTGCTGATTTTAGTTCTTAAGTTTGGCTTCCTTTGTGGTACTTGCTATTTGGGATCTGATTCCACTGGTTTTGTTTGGCCAAATCTGATAGAAGAGCCCGAAAGATCTTCCGTATCATCTACTCGGTGGTGACTATCCGGAGCACCGGAGTACCTTAGTGGGTTTCTTATATCATTCTCCCACTAGTTATGTACATTATTCTTTTGTGGCGTTTAGCATCCAAGTACATGTTTAGCTCGTGTTTTGGGATCTTGACATGTAGCCTACCGGCCTAAAACATGATGTGCGTATTCTAGACTATAGCTAGAGCTTATTATTTATGACTAGTACTTTTGCTAGTTCTCCACTTTGTATTACTAGCTTCATGATCATCCATGTATATATAGTTTGGGACGTCTTACTATTTTATGTCTGATGATCATATTTCTTGTACTTTGCATATTTGTCTGTGATTGAGATATCTAGGATTCTTGATCCAGGTTTGACTGTTGGTTTGTAGTAGTAACCCCCATGTCTTGACGTCTTATACATTATTTCAGAGTACTGGAGTACTTTGGTATTACGTAACTGGCCTGGTCCGTTCCCACTTGTCAGTATTTTGGTCCTGGGACGTGACAATCATGGGCGGGAGAGGACTTCCAAAGAGTTCATTGTCCGACTCGAAGAGGAAGAAGCGGAAGAAGTCTAGTAATTCTCACTCACATCTTAGGGTGTGTTTGATTGCAAGGTGGAAAATATGTGGAAAAGAAATTAATTCCATGGAATTATTTTCCTAGGAAAAAAATTCCATGAAATTTTAAAAAATTTTCATGGAAAACTTAATTTGGGTGTTTGATTGCCATTATTTTCCACGAAAAATAGTTATTTTCCATGGAAAATGATATTTTTCTATGGGTTGGACAAGTTTCATTTTCCACCATTTTAGATGAAAATATGGAAAATGATAGTTTTTTGGAAAATAATTCCATGGAAAATATAAGCTATCAAACATTACAATTGGTGGAAAATTTGTGATGGAAATATTTTCCATGGAAAAAAAGCCCAATCAAACACAGCCTTTAGTGAAAAATGTTGAAGAAAAAATGGAGGAAAATGAGCTATACAGGAAGTTCCGGATAAGACATGGAACTGCAATCCAAACCCAAAGTCGGGTCCGAGTCAGCTTTACACAAAACCGGGTCGGGTCAAAGCCGTCAAATAGCAAATAGGGAATTCTCTCTCTCTCTCTCTCTCTCTATATATTTCTGTTCTCCGTCTCCATTTGAAACCCTTATTCCTCAAGAAGCTCTCCCATTCTCCGATGGCGAATCCCTACTACAACTCTGGTCCTCTTCGATCGAGGTATCTTAATTTTGCACTTTACACCCTTCATTCCACATATTTTCCATATTAATCCCTCTCTCGTCCTCGAATTGCCAAAAAACAAAAAAAGGCCGGTGGGGAATCCGGACGAGATCCAGTTGAGGATTGATCCGATGAACGCCGATTTGGACGAGGAGATCACCGGACTCAGCCGGAAGATCGGGCTACTCAAAGGCGTCAGTCTTCCTCTCCTCCACTCTTTAATCCCTTTAATGTTCTTGATTTCTTGATTTGATTGACAAATTGAAATCTTTTTTTTTTTTTTTTTAATTTTCTTGATATTTCTGCATCCCATCAAATTACTCCACAAAGAAGAAACCGGAAACACCAAGAAAGCAAGTATAAATTCTAAGATTATTATGGAAATATTAAATTGAAAACTAATTTTTCTTAAATTTGATAACAGAAATGCGATATTTTATAATATTCGATCAAACTAGGGTTATGAAAGATTCTATAAGTATTGACAACCCGTAGAGGAATATAAGTAACGATTATTGTTAATAATCTCAAGTTGGTATATATGAGCCCATTAACAAATGGGGAATGAGACTCCCATGCTACGAGGTTACTTCTTGGTAAGGTGTATTTCACAATTTATATTCCTACAAATATAAGAGTGAAACTTTTGTGGAGATATTCTACGACGTTACTTCTCCATTTTAACCTTTTTCTTTTCATAGTTTATGGAAATATAAAATCGCCATTACCCGGAAGACCGATATCCGATCCGAGATTACCTGACTATCGAAACCAATACTTGTAGGAAAGGTCTGAAAGTGATTCTGCGAACCTAAAAGTCAATAAAGTTCGAAACTTGAAAAAAATGGAATTTAAACACTATGACTAGCAAAGACTAGCAACCATGTCATAACTTCTAAACTAAACTACCATGAAGGGAACAAGTACTTATAGCTTACACTTGAGCTCCATGAAGGATGGAATTCAAGCTCTCGTAGGTTATAGGTTATGTATAGTTACAGATATGCAGCTCAGTGTCAACTTCTCAAGTTGGGGTCTAATATGCCATTCTGAAATTAGAGCAAAAAGTTATGTTCTTGCTCACGACTTGGCTAGTTCGAGTCTATCCATAAGGTTGATTCAGTCAGTTCTACATCATCAAAGTAATCGAACAAAAGCGATCAGTTTATTAACTCACATTTCTTTCCATTACATTTCATGTTTCGGAAATAGACACATTCTACAGTTAGGTAGATATGCGGACACAGAGACTGTGGGTAAATGCACAGTTGTAAAGAAAAAAGATTAATAGTGTTTCTTATGCTCATTTGTGCCATTGGAAGTATCATTCAAATCCAGTATAGTGCAAGGTAATGATTTAAGAAAACTGACCTCAAAGACTGCTTTCTAGCTTTGGGGTTATCTTCTCAAGTTGGCCTGCTATAATTTGTCCATGTTTTGTTGAATACAGGTAGCTCAGGAGATAAGTACAGAAGCAAAGTTCCAGAATGACTTCATAACTCAATTGGTACAGTCTATCGATCACCAAGCTTCCTTTTGTTCTTCAATTTTGTTTATATATATATATATATATATATATATATATATATATAAACAGTAAATTCTTTGGCCGGCTTGAAGCTGAGACATTTTTTACAACTGTCAGATGTATGCACGAGACGTTATACAAGACGCACTCTACACTAAATTATATTAAAAAATACACATTTTATACACACGTTTGTTGTATTTCAAATTTGAGCTCAAAGTTGGACTAGTTGTTAAATTATCAAAGTTGGGCTTCAAAACACCTACATAGAATTGTTGTTTTCAAAATATACACATTTTAAATCATAAAATATCCAAAAAATTGAAGGTGTTTATTTAGGTCTTAGCGTCTAGATTGTGATTTTGAATTTGCATGACCTGACTGTTGAGAGATGAGTATACTTTGACCTCACTAGATTTTTATTTGATTAAATATTCATCAGAGATATTTATTTAAAGAAAAAGAATTGTTCTCTGTTTACTATATGGGAACTAGATTTGGCATGTTATTTTATCATTCATCTATTGGATTTGGCATGACACTTTTTTTGGGTCATATCTTCTATACTTGGACATCAATTATTGTATAGACATATCTGATAAAGAAAAAGTTCTGACATTGTGTTTCTATTGCGTATTATACTTCAGTGGATAATATTTTTCTGTTAACTGAATTATTGAAGACGATACTATATTCATGGTTATGGGCAGATTGTAATTATGATTGTATATCTGTGAACTTCCGTTGAGCCATGAGACAAATTCATGTGAAGTCCATTGTATTAGAAACCCCACTTTGTCTCCATTTGCGCTTTTTTGTCGCCATAAGATTTGCTTTTCATATATTGGTTGTTTGCACTGTCTTCGGGTGTTTCTGTCTAATGTTATTGTTGTCTTTGGGCATACCTGTCAATATTGGCCTTCAGAAGAAACAAAAAGGATAGGAATAATGCATTCAGTCCTCGGGTGACCGTTTCTTCTGTTATACACATTCACATTCTGCTAGGCTATATTTATAGTAGCCCTGGGTTGGACGATGAAGGGTATTTCACACTGTATATATGCATGTTAGTTGTGAACTATGCACCAACATGAGATGTTGATTATAGTCTATACCATGTTACATTTGGTAATTTTGTTGTATATGTTTCTTCATATGTTTTGGTTATCTAAAATTAAAACTGTATTTACTGTTCAATATTTTCTTTCAAGTTTCAACCAAGGTTAATAATATCGGTATCAGACCATTCCTATGAGTATCGGTATCGGCGGTATCGGCAGTTTCGTATAGGAGTATCAGATTTTTTGGTATCGGAAAACAAATAATTATTAACATTTTAGAAAGTATATTTTATACATTTAGGCATAATTTTAAGTTTTTCGAGTGTTATTTCTTAGTAGTTCTGAAATTGAATGAAATAGTAGTCACCCTTGCCAATTGGTTTACATGCTATAGATAAGTTTTCTTCTTTTACATACTTTTATAACCTTACTATGCTTTTACACGCTTTTGATTGGTCCTTTTTCATTCAATTTTCTTTGCCAAATTGATTGGAAAAGAGACATCCAATGTCGGTATCAGTCAGTATCGGGTATCGGTCGGTATCAGATATGCGCATGCCAAACCGTATCGGTATCGGCCGCATCGGATCGGTATTGGCCGATACTGCAAACTATTTCAACACAATTAAAGTCTTGCTACATAATGTTCTTATATTTATGTATAATGAACCTGCTCGATTCATTAGTGGGGTTTGATTGGACTCATGGAAATTGTGTTGGCTCTTCCCAAAATATTATCGGCCGTATCGGATCGGTATTGGCCAACTTTTACCAACTTGTTTCTGAGTCAGAGAAATGTATAAGATAGTTTTTGTGAATTAAATTGTTGTATTACTTGTTAAAGGAATTTGTGCTCTCTGAATTTTTTGGTACCAAAATATGTTATTATTATTATTCTGTTTAAGTTGCTGAAAGAGTTCAGAAAAGGCTTCACATGTGTTCGGGTACTTGTCCCATATGCTAAGTTGTCATTATCACAACTCTATTCAATGCTGCTGGGTTTTGGGGCATGACAAGTTGTGCTGCTCAACAACTTGACTTGACACAACTTCTTGCTCCACACCAGCAATGTTGGTCAGGATTTTGAACAACATATAACAACACAAGTCTCGAAACACGCAGAACCACTTGTACACTCTTTCAAAGCATAACTTAAACAGGTATAAATACAATAATCTAATAAAAATAATTCAAATTCCTCTTACAAATAATACAATATTTAAATCCATTAAATTGTTAACTGCATCTCCGTATTATACAGGGGTGAGAGGGCATATTGACTTTCTTCTTTTAAGGATTGAATTTGAATTTGGATGGAGTTTATCTTTATTTGAAAATTTCCTTTGTCTTTAGCGGTTCTAGATTACAATTATGAATCTTATTTGAACTCTTGGATGTAAGCTTATGGAAGGAGAAATTATTTAGGTGAACGACGTCCACCATCTCATTTTGGTGATTTGGTGGACATGGCCAACTAAAACATCACATGTGTCTTCATCGGATCAAAATCCTTTAACTAAGAGGCCTCAAGTTCAATTATCTCAATCCATATTATGCCTTTATTTATTTAATACTTTTTATTTATACATTCTCTATAATGTCTCCTTAAAATTCTAATTTAAGGTATTTTTACCCCCTCTCAAATTCTTTTTGGGGCTTAAGGTAGTTTTGCCTCTCGATACGCCCTGCCTTCATGGGATCCACCACTAACGGAGGCCAAATTGACTGGTCCTATGGGTGGACCTGGGGCGAGCATGCTATAAATATGCTGTTGTTGAAATCTGAATATGCCAAATCAAGTTGTTGAAATCTTCCATTACCAAAAGAAATATAGTGATTGTCAAAAGATGCTGTTGTTTTCCCTATGTAATAGTCTTTTATTGCCTTGGGCAAATCAAGGCTCAGTTAGGGGCTGTTTGGTAAGGTGTAAGTGGCTACTGGATTATGCACCCGACAGAAACTGCAGCACCTTTTCCCCACATTCTGTGTTTGGATGTAAGGTGGAAGTAGCGGTGGATTTGTATGTGCTGGCACAAAGTAGTTTTTGTTGGTTTACTGTCGGGGTTAATTTGTATGATGTGGATTTGTATTGACTCCCCACATCCTCTATTTTTCTTAGGATGTGGGCGGAAGTGGTCATTTATTATTATTTTATTTCTTTTTTATTTAATTAAGATTATTATTCATTAACTAATTGATTATACTAGAATACTATTGGACACCCCACGGACACTCCAATATATATTGAAAACGTATCGAACATATCAGAAATGTATCGGATACACCACGGACACTCCAAACATATTAGGATAATCAAAATATGTATCATGTTTGTGTCGTCGTATCTTTAATGTGTCGGTGTCCTATCTGTGTTCGTACAGCATAAGTGTCAAATACTTTATAATACTAGTTAATGACAAGCAATTAAGGTAATTAATAGTTAAAATACGTAATAATCCATGATACTAATTTTTTTAATACATTGTAATTAGTTAATAAAATATTTGGTGATATTAATTGTTAGCACTTATATTAGAAAGTGAAATAATTATTATTAATAACTAATTACCAATTTAGTTAGATAATTAATTAGTTTATATTGTTATTATAATGCTCTTTTTCCACTTTTCCACCTCCTTCGTATTAGACATCCAAACTTGGATGTGTGAATTTGGCCAATTCCAAGGTACAAAATATCGTGTATTAAAAAACTAGGAGTAGGAGATGAGAACTAGGATGAAACATAGGTTGTAGTATTGGCCGATATTGATACGATACGGCTGATACCGATACGATTTGACATGTCCTGATTCGATATCGACTGCTACTTATATTGACCGATATGGACATTGGAGGTCTCTTTCTCATTCAATTCGGCATATAGTACTAAGGTTGTAAAAGTGTGTAAATGAAGAAAACTTATTTATTCCAGATAAACCAATCAGCAATGTTGATTATTATTTTATTCAATTTTAAATACTAAGAAATAACACATAAAATACTTAAAATTATGCCTAAATGTATAAAAAATTACTTATAAAATTTTAATAATTTATTGATAATTATTTGGTTTCCAATATAAATAAATCCGATACTATGATTCGAAAGTGTGGACACTTCCGATACCACCGATCCCGATATTCTTAGTAAGGGTCGATACTGATCCTGAATTCCTGATACTGCGAACCTTGGATGAAAGTGAAATACTTATGAAAAACGTATGTACTTTTCTACTTTCCTCTCACTTCCGCCATCCAAACAGTACAGTGTTGTTTCCCAGTCTTCATCTGCGTATGGCCAATTTTTATGTCAGCCAAGTAAAGACAGTTTTGCATCTTTGTCTGAGTATTCAATTCTCTGGCCGAAGAAGTTGACCAGTTCAAGATTGATGTCAAATTTAGAGCTTATGATTGAATGTAGTACCCATCTGTTGACGGATCATATCATAGATCCTTGAACCCAATCCTATGGTTTAGTTAGAAATTTGTATTGTCAACGATATTACATGTTGCTAGTCTAGTCACATTAATATCTTTCCTTGATATGGAGAACAGTCCACAAAGATCTTGCAAACCAAGGTCCTCACTGAAAAGAGAGTCCTTAAGCATATCTTAGATTAGATGTAAGTTGTGTTATTGTCCGTCTGGATTTATTGATTAAGACACGTCATAACTGCATTTTGTTGGAGATCAGATGTTGCTTTATGCTCGCAAAACTTTTGGCCTTTATTCACGTGAGCCCAACGTGATGTCTCTCACTAAAACTTGTGATCATGACATGTTGGTTTATACGTTACCGTTGTTTACCTTTTTCCGGAGCTTAACATAGTTTTCTTGTACCTTAAACAGCAAATGACTCTTATTAAAGCTCAGGCGGGGGTAAAGAACAACATGAAAAGAATGAACAAGAGCATCATCCAGAATGGTTCCAATCACATCCTACATGTCATCCTCTTCGCGCTCTTCTGCTTCTTTGTGGTGTACTTCTGGTCTAAGTTCTCCAGAAGATGAAGGTGCAGGAACAGTGCAAGATGAAATTCAAAGTCAAGTGTCTGGCTGGCTGTCACAGAGATTTTTCAAGTCTCCCCCGTCTGTATTGTTGCGGACTTCTAAAAAAAATGTTTGAAGCTTAGATGCAAATATAAAATGAACCATATAATGTTGGTGACTTTGTACAGACTGTACTGGACCATATTCGCTTTTTAGCCCTTTTTGGCAGTTTAAAAGCCTAATCTGCCCAAGTATGTTGGTAGTTTGGTCCTGGAGCTGCCACTGTATTCCGGGAATGAATTGTAACAGTATAGAACCTACTTTTCTTAGTTATTTGCCACTGGTATTTGTTGCTACAGCATCTATTTTGAAGCTCAATGATTTCTAATGATCGACTATAATTTTGCTCTGTACGTCTTCTTTGGAGAACTGAGTTGTGTGCAATAATTTATCCCTAAACTTCAGTAATGTGGCATGAATGTGCAGAAATGTTTTAGCACTATAGATAGATCCAGTTCTTATTGAAACCACAATGTTTCTTGCCCTTCGCCTCACTAGACATTTATCCCAAGCCTGCATATTGTTAGTTTTATGCTCCACAAGTACTCTTCTTTGGTTCGTCTAACAAAATTTTTTTGGCACTTGGCAACAATTTTTTTTGGCACAATAGACACTGGCTCAAACATTGCACGAACTACAGGTACCAAAGCCAACATTTCCTTTTTCATAAGTACATAACAGATTTTTACCATGTAGGCGTCAGAATTCTATTGGCTTTTTTTCTTGCATTAGATTCCAGCGTTCAACTGGATCACATCATAGTCAAGGTGCTGTCACAGTCTCATTATATTGAGAAGATGATCATACGCTACGGGTATCAGGATCTTCCAGTGATCGATACGCCTTACATGTGTGATCTGAAGCTGAAGCCTAATTCGAGGGAAAGCGTCAGACAGCTGGAGTATACAAGCGTCATCGGGAGTTTGATGTATGCTACTACTGCCACTAGGCCTGACATAACTTTCGTTGTGGGAATGCTGAGTCGTTTCACGAGCAACCCAGGCGTTGAGCACTGGAAAACTGTGAAACGGATAATGAGTTATCTCAAGAAGACTCAGACATATGCATTGCACTACAGCGAAGATCCGTCGGTAGTAGAAGGCTTTAGTGATGCCAGCTGGTGCTCAAAGTTGGAGAGCGAGAGATCCACAGGTGGATTCATTTTCACAATGGATGTAGCTGCTGTATCGTGGAGTATGCAAGCGTCAGACAGCTTTATCCGGACAGACACTGGATTGGCGCTGTCACAGTCTCATTATATCGAGAAGATGATCATACACTACGGATATCAGGATCTTCCAGTGATCGCCTTACAGGTATGATCTGAAGCTAAAGCCTAATTCGAGAAAAAGCGTCAGACAGCTGGAGTATACAAGCGTCATCGGGAGCTTGATGTATGCTACTATTGCCACTAGGCCTGACATAGCTTTCGTCGTGGGAATGCTGAGTCGTTTCACGAGCAACCCAGGCGTTGAGCACTGGAAAACTATGAAACGGATAATGAGTTATCTCAAGAAGACTCGGACATATGCATTGCACTACGAGTATCAGGATCTTCCAGTGATCGATACTGGATCACATCATAGTATGCATTGCACTACGAGTTATCTCAAGAAGACTCAGATATATGCATTGCACTACTGGATCACATCATAGTCAAGGCAAAGAAACGAGGAAATGAAGGACAAAGAATAGACTGGATCAAGTAAGAATTTACAATGAAGGAGATGAGAGAGCACAAATGTGCCCCTTGTATCACATCAGTCAGGTTGTGTGGGGCTGTACTTGGTGACATCCCTTGTCAACTTGATCTCGAGCAGCTTCTACTATTTAAGTAAATTTTATATACAAGATCGCTCGCCCATGTTGTTGCTCAATTATGTTACAACTATTAGCACAAATTGCAGTTATTGAAATAAAACCCCCTGGAATCCTTGGGGGGTTAAGTCATTATCTTGTATACTAGTTTCAACCTTCTCAGATGACTTGTGTACACCTGGAAGAAAGTTTGGTCAGAATGCTGTACAGAGGTTAGACTTCATGTTAGAAGAGCACTGCTGTTGGACTGGGTGGACCGGACTACAGAGCCTACTCCGCTTGGGCCCAGATATCTTCACCCGTGATATTGCTGCTGCAAGTGCATCGACGAAATCACAATCGTCCTGCTCCCCTGATGCTCGCCTTGAACTGCACGAACTTGAAGATTCGTTCGCTGTCCCATTTTCATCCAACTCGATTCTGTGCAGTGTAACACTGTTTCTGACTCTTGGTTTCACAGGCAATGCATCAGATGGGCTTTGTGTATAGAATAAAACCCAGGGATGTTCTGCAATTGGCAAAAGTAAAGAGTGAGACAGTCTTGTTAAGAAAATGGAAAAGTAATTTGTTGGTAATGTTTATAAAACACACCTAGGATGTCATCTGCAGTAATTCTTGTGGTTACATCCCGAGTAAGCATCCGTCTGAGGAGATCCCGTGCAATTTCAGATATTGACTCCCACATACTGCTGCCGAAATCAAGTTGCACGTTCTTAATAGCTTCAAAGACAGCTTCTAGCGAGTCACCTTGAAATGGAAGAACGCCGACCAATAGTGCATGAAGGAGTACACCAGCACTCCAGATATCAACTTTCTCTGAGTAATGGCCTGACAGAATTTCTGGGGCAACATAGGCAGGGCTCCCAGCAATACCAGAAAGTCTCTGACCTGTGCCAAAGTGATCAGCAGATGAAAACTAAAGGTTATTATTTTTTATACTGAAGAGCTTGGGCAATAGTTCATCTGATATAAATATTTATATGAAGATGCCAAAAATAAAGTCACTTATAAACTGTGAAACAGTTTCCTAACCGGAAACAAATAGCAGGTTGGTTATTAACATGGAGTTCAAAACCCACAAGTTAATTTCAAGAAAATAGAATGAGAAGAGACATGAGAGAGATTATATATTGAACTAAATAAGAAGATATGTCCAGATTGGGAAAAATAAATATTTTATTTACTTTTTATTTGAAGAACACACAAGTTGTTTCTATATTATATAACTAGATTAAACAATTGACGATAGGTAGCTATAATACTTTGAAATGTAACTAGGAGTATTACTAGAAAAAAAAAATTTATTATAAAGTGGAGCGATCACATGACACAAAGAAATGAGAGACACACAGTGGTCTCAACCTAAGGCGTTGCAAAGAATTAATAGAAATAGAATACAAACTAATTAGCTACTTTCCTCAATATCTACAACACTTAGAAGTCTAAAGCTAATGTTAAAGATATAATGTGTGCATGCGCTAGTGTGGTTTATGTGTGTGCATGCACAAGTGTAGTGTGGTTTATGTGCGTAAATGCGCGCGTGCATGAGTGCATAACGTTCGTGAAGTGTTGTGTGCTGTGCATACACGAGGGTTCTTCCTTTTTTTACTCATAGGGATAATGTGAAATGTTATAGCATATATCCATCAATTATGTGCAATCTGCACATAACTAGGTGCCTATCCAAATCTGAGCCAGTTTACATTTATCCATGAAAAGGTGTTTACAAAACTACACATTTGAATAGGGATGGTGTGAAAGTAACATATAATGCAGTGCCAAAAAAATTACACTGTATAAAAGCTTGCACTGCAGATATGTTCCTTAACACAGAATGAGATATTATGCTTACAGGAAATAAACTTTCTTTCCTGGGACCTGGTGGTCATTATGACATACTATTTACTCTTAACGCCACCTTGAAGCAATTTAGCAAAGATTCCATAAAGAACAAATCCTCGGAGCCACAAATTTACAGTGTGCCACACAATTGAAAACCTGTTCTAGAAGCTCCAATAACGATAAGATCACAAAAGTTCCCATGGAAGTGTCACAAACATTCGTAAGATAAGCCTCCACACTATGTAACCACCATTTTTTTTCAAAATAATTTTTATTTATTTATTTTGTCATGATTAATTAATATCTATATATTTTGACTTGTTAATTAACTTTCTAATTAATGTTTAGGTTAGAGTTAACCTAGGATAGGTCTTTAGAAGTTTAAATCTAGATATTTCCAACTCTAAAAATATCTAGATATCACTTCTAGATATTTTCATTGAAGAAAATATCTTGAGGGTAAACTTGTAATTTAGTCTTCCACCCCTTCAAATAAAGATCAAGGAGTCTTAGAGGAGAAGCTAACAAGCCTCCACCTCACCCCCTTGTGGCAGCCCCTATAAACACACCCCTACCCCTTCATCCCACCCCATTTCATCTTCTCCAAATTTCTAAAACCATAATTCCTTTCCTACCATTCTAAATCAACCTATTTCCTCTTCAACTTTCTACCAAAGTTGAGTCAAGACTTGGGAGCTCAAGTAGAGCTAGCAAGGAGTACAAGCAAGTGGTGTGGTGTCCAACTTCCTATCATTTGTGTCCATTTTGAGTGGGTTGACATTGGGAGCCCTTCCCAATAGGTAACTACCACTTACCTTTCTAATTTTCTATGGTAGGATAACTAATCTAAAATCCATAAGAAACTTATCTAGAACTATGACTAGAAAATGGATGGTTATACTCTCCTTATGATTAAATTCACATAATATCTATGTTAGTATATATATATATATATATATATATATATATATATATATATATATGCTATGGGTATTATGCAAAAGGAGTAGGTTGATATATTGGTATCCTATATATATATAGTGTTAGATCATAGGGATATACATAATTACATATATGTGTGTGTGTGTGTTAGTATTTAGATAAGAGAAGAAGAGGAAGGGGGGTTTCCACTAGCTGCAGTAAGCTGCAGCAACAGAAAGTAGCAGCTTCAATAAGCTGAGAAGCTGCAGTAAGGAATAGGTTTTAGGGGTTGCACATTGTGCACCATTTTGTGTGCAAGTATGAGTGTATAAGTAGGATGCAAGTAAGTATCCTAAGTGTTAGTATATAGGTAAGTTAGTGTCAAGTATAGTTAGTGAGTTGTGTTTGTGAGGGAGTATCATGTTAGCTTGAGATTATTGGTACCCTAGGATAACTTGTGGATAGATAAAACCTATAAGTAATTGAGTTACCATGCTACATCGATATTATATATATTTTTTGATAACTATAAGTGATACCATGATACAAGTATCTATATAAAGATATCCTATAGGTAAGTAATTTAGGTAACTAGTGTAGGATACAAGTGAGTATCCTTGAACATATTAGATATATTGGTATCATAATTAGATATTGGTATCATTGGTATCAAGATACCAATTATGAATACCTAGTATAAACCCAATTAACATAGAAACCTAATAACTAGATAACTAGGATGTTATCATTTTCAAATCAACTATTGATACAATAAATTCATAATATAGGTTACTTGGATTTCGGTACGAATTCTGACTCGTATTACCCACTCAGAACGACAGACGAGTACATTCTCTGATTGTTTTCAATACTTGATAGATTCCATACTTCATGTACTAGATACGTTTTATTTGATTATCGTTACGATTATTTCACGGATTGGTATTGTACGGATTCTCAGCTTGCATTGTGATTCTCATGTTAGTCATATTTCAAGTTAATCATGTGGTTCAGGTTGGTCATGTTGTTGTTCAGGACCATGTATCTCATATCTATTGTCACTCCCTGATTCCGGTATACGTATTTTTAGTACGTATACTGCTTATTTGTATTTACGTATATTTATACGATATTTATTTTGTTGTATTTCTTCATGTATATCCCAAATTATTTGACAAAATAATATTTCGTAATTTATTTTCTGTGATTTTAGTTTACAGTTTTGGCTCTAATTGGGTGACATGTTCTCGGTTCACTTGAACCCGTTGGGTCATCATGAACCAACTTGGTTTAGGCTTTTATATAAAACCCCTTTTCTTTTCTCTCCCCGCATTCATTCCTCATAACTCCTCTCATTTACTTCCTTCACCCAACCAAAGGCAAGTATCAACTTGCACAAGGGAGAGATCCATCATTTTCGTTTTTCCTTCAAAATTTTTACCAAACTTGTTCTTCTCCTCATTCTCTACTAGATTAGAACTTGGAATTTTCTGATTGGAAGCTTTAATTTTTGTAGATCTAAATTTTAAACATTTTCGGTTTTCCTTGGTTTTGATCTACTAAACTCCATCATTTTCAAGTTTTAATGGTTCCATGTTGTAGAGAATTGAATTTTACTCAAAATTGAACTTTGAAAATCGAAATTTGGTTAAGAATTGACTTAGTTATGATTTTTGGAGTTTTTAGGGTTCATGGTTCTTCCCTCTCGGTTGAGGGGAAGAAGATGAACAGTGTCCTGTGTCCGCGCCCTCCGCGCGCGCGCGTCCCGCGCCGCGCTGATGGGAGGACGCGCTCCCGCGCCAGCGTGGTGCCCGCGCCGCGTGGTCTCCCGCGCCGCGTGGTTCCAGCACCAGGCGCCCTCGCGTGTTCGCGCCCCTGTGTGGACGTCATGCGCCCGGCCTTCCGCGCCCTCGCGTGTCCGCGCCTTGCGTGGCCCGCGCCCTCGCGTGTCCGCGCCCGCGTGGTGCCCGCGCCGCGTGGTCTCCCGCGCCGCGTGGTTCCAGCACCAGGCCGCCCTCGCGTGTTCGCGCCCCTGTGTGGACGTCATGCGCCCGGCCTTCCGCGCCCCTCGCGTGTCCGCGCCTTGCGTGGCCCGCGCCCTCGCGTGTCCGCGCCCTGCGTGGTCCGCGCCCTCGCGTGTCCGCGCCCCGCGTGGTCCGCGCCCTCGCGTGTCCGCGCCTTGCGTGGTCCGCGCCCTCGCGTGTCCGCGCCCCGCGTGTCCGCGCCCCCGCGCGTCGCGCCCCTGTGTGGACGTCACGCGCCCGGCCGTTTTCCCCGCGCCTGCGTGGCCGCCCGCGCCCGGCGCTCCCGCGCCCGTGTGGCCGTCCGCGCTCGTGACCGCGCCTTCGCCCGCCATGCGCCCGCGCCATGGATGTGACGCGCCCGCGTTGGTTGGCCGACCTTGCCTTAGTACCTAGTCAGCCTGTCCCTGGTTTTCCATTTTTTTCATGCTACCTTGGCTTATATACGTGTATATGTATTGGTTTGTGTATGCGATATATCCTTACGCCTTTTGTCCTGAGCATGAATCTGACCCTGGAGAACAAAGTGTTCCTACTCGCTACATGTGCCTGAATGTCCCGGTTCTCATTCATGCTTGACAAATGACTCGTAATCCCACGTGGCGCACTTGCAATGTTGCATTACACTAAGGAGGGTAGAACGTGTCGACCTACTGATCGACATGGATCCTCACTTGGGGTACTCGTACTACGGTACGACATTCTAGGAGGATGATCATGCAGGCCACAGCATGAGGATCCAAGATTTCACATAGGGTTTAAATTAGGCAACTAAATCTATTAGATGCATGGAGAGGGCAGAATCCCGAGATCGTGTTACACCAGCCGCCTTGAGGGATTGCCTCGACGCGCCAGCTGGTCACCACGGATACTGTGCCATCTGCAATGAGTGGATGCCGGTATCCGATTATTTCCTGATATATTATAAGTTTTGGCAAGGTAGCCCTACGGGGACTCGTGCCTGCAAGGTAGCCTTATGAGGGACCTGTGCTTAATAATACTTGACTACGCGGACCCCTGGGTTGGCTAGCCTTGCTGGAAAGATACGATCTGAGGACTCTGATAATTTAATGCGAGGATAACCTCGCCATACTAGAAACTCGTAGACTTGACTGGCCGTGAAAATGACTTGCTTGTATTTTTCTTTTACCTTCCGCGAGTAACTGAGGAAAGCGGACTGTTATGGTACGTGATCCAACCCATGTTCTTGTTTGATTGTTGGGTTGGTTATCGTCCTATGACAGGCTGCGGACCGAAGTTACGAACGGAAGCCTTAATTTGATTGTGATGTGTTACTCCTGTGAATGACTAAGGAACATGGCCCACCGCGGTACGTGATCCAACCCATGTTCTTGTTTGATTGTTGGGTTGGTTATCGTGCTGCGATGGTCCGTCGACCGAAGTCACGGCCAGGAGATCTTCTTACTTATATCGGTAAACTTATGTAAAGGTCATAGAGTGCGACGCGTCCCGGCTCCATGTGGCACCTTTTGTCCTTGTTTGGTTGTAAGGGTGCCAGATGGGTCCGACGATGTAGCGCTACCCTATAGCCGCAGCATAAGCTTTATTCTTATCATTATAACTGGGTTTTATCTTAACTCTTGTGCCCTTTGGCGGTACTTGCTATTCGGGGCTGACCCCGCTGGTTTTGTTCGGCCAGATCTCGTAGCAGAGCCAGAGGACGCGATCCTTCTCCCTGACATCCATGGTGCATACTAGGAGCATGGCTGGTCGGGGACTCGAGTGGGTTTCTTCTCCACCACTCTTGCTTATACTTTTGTGCGGCGTTCAGCCACCGGCACCTGTTAGCCGGATTACTTGATATTTTGTGTCAGTACATAATTGTAACTAAACAGACTGCAGCTGTGTATAATTTTGTGCTCATGACTCTCTGAGATAGCTATGTTATAAAGCTAGTCTCTCATGACCATTTTGATGAAGCGTCGGGGACGCCTTACTGCTTTACCTTTAATGTTCATTTAATTGCTGATGTTGTGTTGATTGATTGAGACATAGAACTCTGTGGGACCATAGGAGACTTGATTGTAGCATGTACCCCCTAGTCTCTTGACAGCCACGATCGCCGTATGACGTCACGTACCTCATATGGTGTAGCTGGCCTCGTCCGTCTCCGTATTTCGGTACTGGGGCGTGACATCTATCTTGCGTAGTGATTTTCATGTTTCTAGAATCAGAGTATCACGTCGTAAATCCATGAGTATTAGTCGGAGAAAGAAAATACTAAGTAGATATGTGATCAAATTCCATGTTTCGTATTAATTATCATGAAAGATAGCTAGTCATACATTTCACGCATGATTATGTCGTACCATATCTCGTTTGATAGCCATCGATACGATGTGTCGTATTACCTTAGCCGATCACATGTTGAAAGTAGTATTTTAAATTCACATAGAGTGTTTTATAGTCTTTCCTTTTGTAATTCGATACTTTGTTATCATGTTCATGAATTTCTCATGATTACTTGTTTTATCACATGTTCGTCATGCCATGATTCTGATTTACCGTCTTTCATGTATTACATGCCTATTATTGTATTATAGTCTCTACCATGTATTTGGAACTGCTTTCGTTGTATGGTACTTTGCTCCAATCCTGATTGGATGTTGATGTAAATAGGAGATGATATTGAGGCCCAGTGTTTCTATCTATTATGGCTCGCATGATGACTTTTTAGCGGAACTTGATCCTGCCCTACAAGAGGATCAGGAGGCCCTCGCAGCAGAGATCCCGGTTGCAACTACTTCGTTTTAGTATAACTTAGACTATATATTTTGTCTGGATTTGTCTCTGGTAGTTTACAGTCTTTATATTATACTTTTGGATGTAGACTCTTTTGAGTCATCTTACCTAAACTTTGGACTTGAACTATAGATTGTTTCGTTTCTATTGATCCTTCTCGTGATATATTCCTTAGAAATGTGACTTTAGTAGTATAATTGTTTCATATATATATATATATATATATATATATATATATATATATATATATATATATATTGCGTGAGTTGTTGGATATTACTGTATTTTTAGACAGCGTTCTACCGCAGATACTGCGGCGTAGGCTGGACGTACCCACGTATTCGTGTCCGATCATCAGGACGCGAGTCGTGACACACTGCCATAAAACACCTCATACATAAAATTAAAAAAAATCCATGCTTCACTTCAATATTCAGCAACCTAAATTAAATATGTATATTTACATTCTTCATGGTCCACCAAATCCGTGCAGAATACCTAACACACTACATATTGGGTTTGAAAGCAATTTGCTCACAATGCAATGTTTGATAATATAAAGTGAAAGCCCTAACAAGTCACGTGAGCTACCTGCAAAGAAGTAAATTTCATGCCAAGTCCTTTACTAAATCAAATCAATTATGTCAGGCAGAACCAGTTACCACTAACCATCTTGTTTAAATCTTCGACATTTAAGGCATATGATTTTATCAACATATTCAAGAGTTGCCATCATTTTAAGATTCAAAACTCAGTAAGGCACCATCTCCAACTGCGTTTGCATGCTTCATTCATCGGCTTACCACATTTCAAAAAGTGTCCCTAACATATCTATGTATTTACGAATCAAAAATGGTCACTATAACGTAGCTATGACACTGCGGGAATTACTGACCTACATGGTTATAGACATGCAGTTCAAAAGATTCCATTCCAAACCCATTTCGGTGAAATGCCAAATGTGACTCATGCAATTCTAGATAAACCAAAAGTTGCAATTATGCAATCTAATGTAAGGGAAACATTAGCATATATAAGATGGGAGCAACAACTAAATTTCTTTAGTTCCTTTGTCAGCCAAAAGGTTCAGAGTAATTATACCATCCTATGTAACCCTCCATATATTTCCCCTTGTACCCAAATATTTATTCATGACTTTCAAAACCTATGAAGAAGCTAACTTGAAGGGAAGAAAAGAGATGAATGTCGGGGAAACTCAATTCCAAGATAATATTCTTGCCTTTTTATCACCCATGACAAAAGTATCAAGAAAAAGGTCAAGATTAACAACTTCTCTTATCAAGGGCAATCTCAAAAGTTCCCTAGAAGCATGTTTACTTCTCCATTGTCTAACTGTTTAAGAAAGCACTTGCTAAAAGTAATTCTAGCTCTTCTATTCTCAAGCTCTTGGCCCACAAGTTAAGAGTAATTCTAGCTCTTCTATTCTCAAGCTCTTGGCCCACGAGTTATTCAATTTCACCCAGAAAACAAAAAAACAAAAACAAAGAAGGATTATCAGGCATGATAAGCAATCCTTCACGATATCTATGAGCTAGTACTATAATTCACCAAGATAGTACTACCATAACATTACAAAGACCAAGTATCTTCTATAATCCCATGTGAGTGAATCGTGTCGTTCCACCATGCTCGTCTTTGACTTCCAGAAAGTTAGCTTAACAATCTACTATCAAGCTAACCCTAACTTGTAAGGGATCAAAGCTCAGCATGAATGCTATATATCAGAATCACTCTCTTGAAATAATTCACAAGATGGGATGCAAAGAAGATGAGGAAGGGAACAACTATAAGGCTAACATCAAAGAACCAGTGGGCCTTAACACAGGAGAGCGCAGGGATCTTAACAAAGAAGAGTACCTGATAAAAGTGAACTGCAAGGTAACCAGCGAATTGGGATATGACTGTACCCTCTTGATACATTTTCCAAAACATTAGCCTACAATAACTTGTCATTTCCTCACCATATACCCTATCAAGTGAACATCTTAAAAACACCAATCACCTAATTGCTCCTATGGGCTAAAATCTGGTACTAGATGTTCAAGTCATCATGGACTACTCGTTGCCCCCACAGATCTACATCAGCAACTATTAGAAAGGATCATTCTATTAATAGGATTGATAATAACGATCTCTAGAAGGGCTTCACAATTGGAAAGAGAATTCAGCAAATAAAATATTCTGATATCTTAAAATTCGAGAACACAACTATCTACTATCAAGCTAACTCAAACTTGTAAAAATGGATCAAAGCTCAAGTTGAATGCTATATATCAATATATCAGAAATACTCTCTTGAATAATTCACCAGTTGGGATGCAAAGAAAGAAGAGGTAGGGAACAAATATAAGGCTGACAACAATTAATCAATCAGTAGGCCTTAACACAGGAGAGTCAGGGCTCTTAACAAAGAAGAGTACCTGATAATTTTAGAAGTGACCTGCAAGGTAACTAGCGCATTGGAAATACGACTGAACTCTTTTGCTACATTTTCCAAAACATAACCTGCAAGAACTTGTTACCTCACCATATACCCTACCAAGTGATCATCTTTAAAACACCATTACCTAATTTTAGATCAAGTTCAAGAATTCCCATGGGTTTAAATCTGGTACTAGATGTTCAAGTCATCATTGATTATTCATTGCCCCAACGGACGTCCATCGGTAATTATTAGAATATGGTCATTCTATTAATGGGACAGTAATGATCTCTAGAGATACCAAATCATACCCTAAAAATTGGAATAACATATGGTGCATGTTGAAGGGCTTCACAATTGGAAAGAACATTCAGCAAAAGATATTCTGATATTTTAAATTTTGGCAAGTGTGACTGATCGAAGTCATGAAGTCTATCATGGATTTAAACTGGAAGTAGGTGAGAAAAAGGTAAGAGGTACACAGTGTAGGTTTATCACTTGTGCTAGTTAGTTTATTGATGGTTTAAAATAGGCCTGCCTAGAAGGGGGCATCTGGTATGACTGTAAGACTTGGCACTCGCATCTTGGAGGTAGCAGAAATTGCATCTCCAAAATAAGGTAAGTTGCACAATTCTTGACCCTTCGTAGGAGCCTCTTGATACTGGACACACTTATTATGGTTTCTCTAGAAGATTAATAGTACTTTATGCACTAGCTGAAAACATTCAAGCATCTATCTACAGATGGGAAACTTGATAATAAAGTGGGACCAAAAAAATGCCTAGAACAAGATAAGAAGTACATCTTAGCATCCCTCTCAACAAGTAAATAATAATTAAAAAAAAAGTAAGTTAAGGAAGTGTTCCTAACATTTTAGATTTTTTACAGTTCCCCAGCATTAATATTTTCCTGAACTTGCCCCATCTAATTAAAGAAACTAAAAAAAATAATCCCTTCCTCTACCTTCCCCAACCCCACCCTTGTTGGCTGCAGCAATAGAGGCAACGAAAGCCGGTGCACATGGCAATCCCTTCCCCAACCCCTCCCCCTCCCCACACTCCACTAGTTCTCTCCTTTCTCCTAAAAGAACAAAATAGTGACAACATCGCAACCCTCTTCCTCTCCTAGACCACTCCCCTTCCCAACCTTGTGGCCCTTCTTCCTCTTCTATCGGAGGCAACGAACGACAGGGGAAGGGGGATTTCATACAGCTAGTAGTGGTGGTTTCCACATCCGGTGTTGCCAGCAACGGTAGAGGGGCACATGGGAGAGGAAAGAGCGAGTAGAGGAGAGAGAGGAAGAGAAGGGGCTAGATGATGGCAGTACATCAGTCTGCTCAACCCCTGTGCACCTGATCACTAAGACTCCTTGGAGACCACTATTCTAAAAGGCGGTCTAGGCGGCCGCCTGGTGTCCGCCCGATGCCTGCCTAGGCGTCCGCCTAGAGCCATGCATGTTTTTGGGGTTTTATGGACCTTTTCTGCAATTTTTACTAGATTTTTTTGTATTTTATTTATTTATTTTTGAACCGCCTAGATCTAGACGGCCACCTAGACGACTGCCTAGGCAGGCTAAGTCCTAGACGGCGGGTGTCCGTCCGACTAGCGCCTAGCGCTTTTCACAACCTTGTTGGAGACAAATAAAAGACCCATTAAACCACCATAATTATCATCTTTCTTCTAAATTTGTAGCAACACAAAAGTTTGGTGTTAGCTTAAGCAAAATCTACCTTGTAAATGACACTACCCTTGCTGCTGAGTTGTTCACAAAATGGTACCCTGTTTCGTAGAGGCAACTATCACATATTCAAAGTGCATTCCACATATCACCAACTGATAATATTATGACCCAGGTGGACCATTGAAGAAAATGGACTGCAAGAGATGCGATACATAATTAGAAGTAATATACATATTCTCTTCTTTTCAAGCTTCTACATCTTTGCCTATAGCGATATGCTTCTTTTCTCATAATAGCATGTATAGCATTTTGTTACATGGCTCGTCCTATACCATATGAGAAATGTGGTGCCACTTTCCCAATATAACTGCCAGAGCTCTTCTTTCAAGCTTTACATCTTTAAAGAGATACACTTATTTTTTCTTATTGTAAGCATATATCATGTTTGGTTACATGTAATCCTAATACCATATGGAACACCAGTTCTACTTTATCAATTTAACTGCTTGGAAAACTATACAACAACAACAAAGCCTTTTGTCCCAAACTTTTGAGGTCAGTTATTTGAGTAATTTTCTTCCATTTATCTCTGTCACTTGAAGGGTTATAGGGGACTAATGTTCACTATAAAGTTAAGTGTTAACAAAAACCATAGCCTTAAGCATGGCTTCAAGCCTTCAATCCTAGTTCATTTAGACCTACCCTAGTTATAGCACTCCTTCAACTATTATTATATCATTCCTCCAAATCGGTATATCTATTGGTCTGCATTGTACATGTCCAAACCAAGAGATCGAGTACCAAGGAGTTGAGATATGCATTTTACTCATAAGGTCCACAGATTTCTGTTGTCTACTCTTACACAAGGGCAAATTGCGTTAATTACCCCTATGTTTTACATTTATTACAGAAACTACCCCTACTTTGAAATTAATTACACGGGCACCCATACAGTTTATATTTTCATAAAAGCTTATAACACTGACCACCCCTATGTTTTATAAAATTTATAAAGGAGAGGGATGGTCAATGTAAGTATTTTCAGAATAGGGTAGTCCATGTAATACTCATGAAACATGGGGGGGGGGGGGGGGGGGGGGGGGGGGGGGGGGGGGGGGGGGGGGCACTATATTGATTTCTTTACACAAGAATATGTGATGATTATTCTTCTCTTTTTGGCTACTAGATACCACGATGAGGATCCGGTAAGCCAGACTATTTTCTTTCGGTATGGTTGGTAATGTGATTCCAATGATAGCTAGTGACTCTCTGGTTGCCTCTTATTCCTCTTAATTGGTTGTATGATTTAATAGTTTACTTGAGTTCTTATATTAAGATTCATAGGAACAGTAGTGTATAAAGAAAATGATTGATGGCCATTGGTTTTTTGCTATCAATTTTAGGGTTATCAAATTGATCTAGAAAATTCGAAATTATGACGATTGAAGTTGTGGTTTTGGTAGCTACTAGTTACGCATCTTTTTTAAATATATGCTTGATGTCTAATTGTGTGTTGTATATGGAAAGGGAAGATTAATTTCTCAATATCGTGACCTTTTGGGTTATTGGTTGCAACTTCCATAGTTTTTTCATTATTTCAAAGGGTTCTATTATAGGCTTCTCACATTAGGAATAATCACACTTTTCATGTGATCAACATCTCGTAGGCAGGCAGTCACATTAACAAGGCATAGGCACAAGTCATCAAAGCATTGAAGACCATTACCATTTACAACCCGCATGGCCAGCCCGAAATCGGCGAGCTTCATCTTCCCGGACGCCGTCAGCAGTATATTCTCCGGCTTAACATCCCGATGGACCACACCCATTTCGTGACAGTACTTGATCACCGAAGCCAATTCCTTAATCAGGTTTGCAGCTTTATGCTCCGAGTACCTCCCCTCCTCTGCCATCTGGTCCAAAAGCCTCCCTCCGCCGCACAGCTCCATCACCAGGTGGAAACTCTCCGCGTCCTCGTACACCGCCTTGAGCGCGACCACGTTCGGGTGGCCGGAGAGGTGCTGCATTATCTCCACCTCCCGGTGGACCGACTCCTCGCCGTTCTTTTTCAGGGTTTTGCAAGCAAACTCAGCGGCGGTTGTTTTGCTACGGCATAGACGTACCGACCCGAACTTCCCCCGGCCGATCGGCTCGCCGAGGGCATACTCGCTCTCAATCTTCTTCTTGCGGCGGATCCTGGTGGACGGATCGACACATCCGAGCTTCCGCTTGTGTCCGCGGCAAGGGGACTCCGCGGCCGACGACGTGGACGGCGGCGCCGTCATCATGATTCCTCTCCCGCCGATGACGGAATCTACGGAGGAGGAGTCGAGCTTGCTGCTCTTCTTGCTCTTCTTCTTCCTCCCGCTGTCGGCGCTGTTGTCGGAGAGGTGGGATCCGACGAGGGAAGAGGACTTAGCCCCTTTCCTCTTCCGGAGGACGGACTCCATGGATCGATCGATCGAAGCTGTATCAGTAGTAACAATTAGGGATAGGGTTTTGGCTCAGCGAGGCTTGCTCCTCTTCTTCCTGCTCATGAAACCCTAACGGCGACGGAGAAACCCTAGATTTCTCGACGGGTAGTGGCGGTGCGTTTACCGGAAAAGTGACGTGAACGCTAATCGGAGGGGATGAAGAAGAGGCGGATAGTTATAGAAGACCTGAGATTGCTCTCTCACATCTAGCATAGGACCCACGCAGAAATATCAAGTTAACTACTTAGAGCATCCAATATTCCAATGGGATATTTCATGTCATAGCCCAAAAATTGGTTTTTTATAAGGGTACCACACTTTTTATTTGGGGACACCCAAAAAATGTTCAAAAAAAATTACAAGTTGTCATCTATTTTTTTTATTTGAGGACAACCCAATTTTCTCCAGCAAGTGGGACTACCAACTTAGTGGTAGTCCTAGGACTGCCACCTTGTTGGCAGTCCTAACATAAAGGAGGACTGCCAACTTAGCTGTAGTTCGCGTCGACGAAGACACCCTTGCTCGCCAGCGGAGCCCTCCGTCAGTACGAGCTCGGCCTGAAGCTCCTCCCGCGCGGCCACGCCGAGCGCGCCCTCTTCCACAGCAACCGCGCGGCGTGCCTCCTCTCCCTCCGCCCCGTCGACCACGAGGCCGTCGCCGCCGAGTGCTCGCTCGCCCTCCAGTCCCAGCCCCGCTTTCCCCCGCACCCTCCTCCGCCGCCCCGACCTCGCCCTCCAGGACGTCCGCTCCCTCCTCTCCTTCGACCCCGACAACTCGGACGCCCTCCTCCTTCTCCGCAAGCTCCAGCAGGAGACCCCCTCCATCGCCCCCGCCGCCCCCACCGCCCCCAATCAAGATCACCTCCACAGCAGGCCTTCCCCCGCCGCGCTTGGTGCCTCCGCCGTCCATTCGCCCCCTCCCTTTGCCCTAATTTTTGGCATGTCCCCAAGCAAATTGTGGGTGCCCTCCAGCAAAAGTTTCACCTGCTTGGGTTGCCCCCAACTAAGGGTTGCCCCAAGTAAACTTGGTGGTGCCCTTGGAAATAAAAAAAATTTGTATTTTTTTTTAAAGTACTCTCTCGTGTTGGTACACAATAGCGCACTCCAGATAACAAATCAAATTCATACTCCAAATTAAACTTCTATTTTTTCTCATTTATTTTTCTTCCTTTTTCTGGTGGGTCCATGAGCTATAAGACACCCCAAATTTGGAGAGTCTCTTAGCTTTCTATCATTTTTTAAGTATGGACAAGAGCCGACTGCAGCTCCAAAGAGCATCCACAGTGAGAGAGGTTTCAATTGCTATATTTTGACTTTTCTCAATTTGTAGCATTTGAAGATTATAGTGGACACTTGTCCATACCTAACGTTGTTAGAAAGCTAAAAGACACTCCTGGTTTGGAGCATGTCCTAGATCGTCCACATTAATTTATGGGCCGATCAAAATTAATCGTTCTTACTAAACTGGGAAGGAAAATAAAGAGAGGAAAAAAGGGGAGAAAATTTTACCAAACATGGAAGAAAAATAAAGAGGGATAAAATTAATGTGGACGGAAATTTAAAAGAGACACTACAAAAGTAATAGTTTACACAATTTTCAATAATTTAGAGTATGTGTTTGAAATGTCTCCTCCGTAGATGCTCTAAAACTGTTACAAATTTTGACTAAAGCAAAAATTGTGGTAATTCAATCCACTCCTACTATAGATGCTCTTAGTATTAACATCCAAACAAATCTTCCGTTACAAAATATCATATATTCAAATAATAAAGAAGATGTAGTACCCTGATTTGAAGCTGATTTGCTTGATTGCTTAAAAAATTGCTTGTGGTATGATTTACTGTATGTTCTGATTTTACATAATTTTATCATGATTTGCTTGACTTGTCTGATTCCCCTTCTAATTTCGTCCTAATTTCTCTGATTTCCAAACTTAAATTTGGATGGCTGATTTAAATCATTTTTGAATTCTCAATTTTGACATTGTTGCACTTGTGCTTCTAACTTCTACTCTAAACATTTTTTTTTTTACATTTTTCAATATACATAATGTTGTTCTAGTGAGTGAGCTTAAATAAATGTTACTGTGCTTTCTTCAAGAAAGAAATATCTATAACCATATGTTTGATTCATATGTTTTGGTTTATCGGTGGCTCTCATATCAAATTCACATCTAATATACTTTTCTTCGCATTTCCTTCACACCATAAAATTAGAAAAATGTTGTCATCAAAATATGCAACTTCTATATTTTTTTATAAGTGTTTTCATCTTCCTTTCCAACATTGACTTTTACATTTTACACTCAGTTAAAAAAAATTTACAATGCAAATCATCATCCTGATGTATTCCTCGTATCAATAAACTATGTTAATTATGAGAGAGGTTCTCCACCACCATCGATAAGCCGTACCACAAAATGTTGCATCATTTAAACAAAATACGAGCATAATTACTTACACTTAACTAAATTTCATAATTAATTATTTAATTACTTAAACTTAACTAAATTTCATAATTAATTATTTAATTACTTACCATCATCTGTATTGGTTAATGATTGAGACATTTGCGCACGACGTGTGTTTGGAATATAGGATTCCAACCAGGAATCATAGAGCAAGCCCTTGCAAACATTACCTCTACCATGACTCAAACGTGGTGGCTCGAGAATTATTTTAATTTCCAAACCATCGCAAAACGCAATCAATGGAATGAAATATGATATTTCTATGATACATAACAACTGTCTATCGGTACTAAAATTGTAGATGGTCCTCTGTATCTCATGAGCATTTTGATCATTCATGTATATGTCAAAAAAAAAGAAAAAAAAAAATGATAAACATATAATAGAGTGTATGTATCATACACAAATAATCCAATACTTTACCTCAATATCCTGTAGTGTACCGAATCCATTGTATCTATCATCTATTGTATTACTAGGAAGACACCCGTGTTGGGACTCAAATGGGACACTACTTATCAATAGATAAATACTTGTAGGACTACACCTACAAAAATAAAATAAAAATAACATGGTATAAGTCTACATACTTAAACTGTATACGATATTGAATTTATTTATTTTTTCGTTCAAACATGTTGTAGTGTCATGCAACCGTTAATATTTTTCAAATTTTGGTCCAAGGATCATATACTCACAAATTTTGACATGGAGTGATACAAATATGCTAGAGTTGCTGCTCCCAAGCATTTCTTGTAGACTCTTCCAAACACATTTATCCTATTTCCTAATGCACTGACAAAACAGAAATACACTACATAAGTCTAGTAAGTAGGTCCTAATGCAAACTGAATTTGAAAATAAATATATATATATATATGAGCAACGAATGATATGAGTTGCACTAAAATTTATCAGAAAGTCTTCTCAGCCCGAAGAGAAAACCGAAACCCAAACTGAGAGGAACACGTGTCAGCTTTTGATTGAGCCCAAAAACAAAAACAAACACCCCCTCTGCTAACATAGGTCGGAAAAAACGACCAATCCAAGGCCGACACGTGACCGCGGTTGAAACCGCGGTCCGTGTAGACCTGTTGAAAATTTATATGTTACACACATTAATATGTTACGTAAAAATTAAATTTATGTGAGATACGCAATTGTTCCTATAGACTTATGTATATTTTAATTTTTCGGGTGTAACTCATTAGTATTTTATGTAAAAAAATTAGGGATCCAGAGCGTATATTAATATGACGTAAAAAATTAAAAACGATTGTATCTTACACATGCACACATTAATATGTTACGGAATTGTTCATACAGACTTATGTATATTTTAGGGATCTAGAGCGTATCTCATATATTTAGGCATAATTCGATGTATTATTTGCTATTTCTTGTTTAGATTTAAACAGAATAATATTAAGATTGATGGATATTGTAAATTTATAAATATACAACTTAGACAAATGGATTACACTGTGATAATAAGCAAGGACGGTCATGAAATTTTAGAGATCATGTGCAAAATATAAAAAAAAAAAGCCCCTAGAAGTACTCAAAATAAAATTACAAATAAATTGCATCAAAATATAAATTTTATAAGTAAATTAAAATTTTGATACAATATAGTGTTCAATAAGATGTCGAAGTATTCAAAATAAAATTAGAAATAAATTGGAAAAGTATGAGTGATTATGAAAATGCAAGTGGACCATGAGATAATATAGAAGTACTCAAAATAAAATTATAAATAAATTGCATCAAAACATAAATTTATAAGTAAATTAATTTTTTTGATATAATATAGTGTTCAATAACATGCATAAGTATTCAAAATAAAATTAGAAATAAATTGGGTATGAGCGATTATGAAATTGCAAGTGGACCATGAGCCAATATATATTGACCTTAGGAAAAAAATAAATCAAATAATCACCAGAACTGACCATGAGTATACTTAGTTTTTTGCTAATTTCCATTTTTTAACAAAAAAGTTCCAAATATAGTTTTGTTAATTTGTAAATTATATTTGATTGTTTTTAATATATATGGATTAATGTATATTGAATTCTGGAAATATTTTAGGGGGCATGTGCTAGGAGGCTCTGTACGTCTGCCTCAAGAATCATGTTGCTTATGTTCTATAAAAATGATGGGTTGGCTTATTCCAATTTCCAAGGAAGAAACTAATTGATCATTTGATCTCCTCGAGTATCTATCATGTGCGGTTATAAAGAAGTACTATATATATTGAAGTAAATTTCCCGGCACCCTTCCTGAGAAGAGCGGCAAGAGCCATATGTTTGAACTTTGGCTACCGAACTATTTAAGCTACTATTAAACTAAAGAAAGATAATGTGTTCTTCTTTTTGTTTTCCTCACATTGTGCTCGATACTGTATTATTAATGGGCGGATCCAAAAATCATAGCTGGAATAGGCTATCATAAATTTGGGTGGGCTATAAGTGTGCTAACCTATATAAAAAAAATTTAAAAATAAAATTTCTATGGAGAAATAGAATTAAAAAAAAAAATTTGGGTGGGCTGGAGCCCACCCCAAGAGATGTTTGGATCCGCCCATGATTATTATAACTAGTAAATGCACACATTTTGCACGTATAATAATATATGATAAGAACATTATTGAATTATAGTTAAATATTTTTTTTTAACTTATGTGGTTAAGGTGTAAGGTATTTTTTTTATTTGGTTGAGTTTGATTTTCCATGTTGAATATATATAACAATTTTATACTTTTTTTCAACATTTGTTTACATAATTTTTTTTTAAAATAAATGTATAGTGATATAATGACGGCTTAGACGACTCACTTTTGAGCTGTTTTGAAGCCTCATTATATAATGGAATACATGATTGTAGACTTAAAATTGATATTGTCTAAAATTTAGTAACGACGGATCGTTTTTGTTAGTATTCTTCTAATATCTCGTGCACACCGAGGATCAACATACCTATAAAGACTTGTTTGGTAAAATGGATTTGCAATTGGATTTGGATTTGGAAATCCAAAATTCAAATCCAAATCCAAATCATGAATTTCCAAATCAAAATTCAAATCCAAATCCAACTCCAACCAAACATAGGATTTGATAAATTATTAATTAGCTATTAAAATTATAATGACGATTAAAAAATTATTAATTAGCTATTATAATGACGATTAATAAATTATTAATTAGCTATTATAATTATAATTATAGTTATGATTAATAATTAAATTATTATTATAATTAATAAAATAATAAATAAATAAATTTTTAATTAAGATATAATGATGATTAATAAATTATTAATTAAGATATAATTATAATTATAATGACGATTAATAAATTATTAATTAGCTATTATAATTATAATTATAGTTATGATTAATAATTAAATTATTATTATAATTAATAAAATAATAAATAAATAAATTTTTAGTTAAGATATAATGATGATTAATAAATTATTATTTAAGATATAATGATGATTATAATGACGATTAATATATTATTAATTAGCTATTATAATTATAATTATAGTTATGATTAATAAATAAATTATTATTATAATTAATAATTCTGATGATAATTTATGATAACTAACTATTAGTTATTTTTTACTAAAATAATAACTAATTTTTAGTTATAATTTTAATAATAATAATGATTAATTTTTAATCAATTGTTAGCTAATTTTTAATTAACTATAAATTAAATATTTTAAAAATAGTAATTATAAATTAATATAATGAAGATTAATTAAATTATTAATTAAACTATTATACTATATTAATTATTATATATGATTATAATTGTGATTAAAATATCATTAATTAAGATTATAGTAAAATAGTAATTAATGAATTATTAATTAATATTATAATACGACTAATAAATTATTATTATTATAAATTATTAAATAATAAAATTATTAACTTAGATTTTAATTATGATAACTAACTATTAGTTAATTTTTTTTACTAAAAACATTAACTAATTTTTATTTAAAAAAATATTTTTCTAAAATAATATCAATGACTAATTTTTAATTAACTATTAGTTAATTTTGAATAAACTATAAATTAAATATTTTAACGAAATTATTAAAAAAAAATAACTATTTTTTCCTCTCAAATCCAACATCCTTCTTTTAAATCCAAATTTTGTATTTTGTCGTACTTTTCATATCCAAATTTGTCTCCAACCAAACATAGAAGTCCATAGATTTAGCTCCAAATTCATAAAATTCTAAAATCTAACTCCAAATACGATTTACCAAACAGACCCTAAAAAAATTTAGAAAAATTTTGAGTGGCACCCCACTTGGATGGTCTATTTGTGCGGTGCATCCCACATTGTTTGCTATATGTATAAGTAGTCCCACTTTGGACGTTTTCCGTCAGTTTTGACGGTCAGCCGTGTTTGACCCTTAAAAAAGACGAAAAAGACGAAAATGTCTCTCTTCCTCCTCCCCTCCTCCCACCCCGCTGCCCCCCGCCGCTGCTGGTGGTGCTGGACGGGGGAGGGGCAGCAGCAGGGGGGAGCGCGGGGAGGGGGGGGGGGGCAGGGGCGGATGGGGGCGAGGTCAGGGAGGGGGCGGGGCGGGGTCAGGGAGGGGGGGGGGGGGGGGTCGAACGTTGGGGAAGGGGGAGGGGGGCTGTGATCGGGGAGGTGGCGGGCCGAGGTCGGGGAGGGGGGCGAGGTCAGTGAGGGGGTGGGCTGAAGTCGGGGGGGGGGGGGGACGAACGTCGGGAAAGGGGGGGCTGTGATGTCAGGGAAGAAGACAATGGAAGAAGGGTTATTTTTGTCCAATTTGTTTTAATGAAGAGTCCATTCGTCAGAACTGACGAAAAACGTCCAAAGTGGAATGACTTATACATATAGCAAATTCAAAGTAGGATAACTTATACATATTACAAACAATATAGGGTGCATCGTACGAATAGACGATCCAAGTGGGATGCCACTCAAAATTATAAGCGACCAATTTCGTTACATCCAAAGAAAGATATTTTATGGTGTTTATTTGATTTGGAATGTTTTTTTTTTGAAAGGAATTTGATTTGGAATGTTATTCTATAGTCAAAGCAGTATAGCCGAGCCTCTTATATTATAGTACTTACTACTTCCTTTTTATGTAACCGGTTTATTAGAACCTAACCAGCGATAAGAGATGTTCGGACATATTATGCTACAAGCTGAAACCACGCGTTAAAAAATACGTGATAAAATCTTTGGTTATGTTAGGTGGCAAGTTGGATGGATTTTATTTCAAATAAATTATGGTTATTTTTTTGCAGTGACAGATTTTTTTTTTCTAAGGGTGCTTGGTAATGTTATTTTCACCGACTTTGGAGATTTTTAAACCGATTGTTTATGAAAACCATGCTTGTTAATTTTTTTATCCACTAGATTTGTTCTACTTAAAAATCACTCAAAATCGGTGTAATATATTTTTGGGTGGCTTTATAAACACCAAAAATTGGATGGGTTTGGATGGTTTTATTATTTTATTCCATTTATATCATCGCAAAAAAAAAAAAAAAAATAACTACTAATAACTAAATCCATTTTTTTCTTCTCTTTCTTTCCTTCACGTGGCTGCTCTTTTCTTTCCGATTGAAGAAAAATCCAGAAATTTGTCTTGCTTTGAGCTCCATTGGGTGCAAAATTATTTTCTGAGACAAGAATGCAGAAAAGACTTTTTGATGCATGAGTTACCTTCATGTCCATGTACCATATTTTATCAAAAATAACTTTTATTTTATTTGGACATAAAGATAATTTTATTATTATAGAAAAATTTTAGAATAGTTGGTTAATGAATTACCAAGCACGTATTGAACTGGTATAAAAGTCGCTACTTAAAATCACAAAAAATTGGACCCCTCATAAATGTTCTTTTCTACTACTCTAAAAATATCTCATAACCGTTACCCCATGATTGCCAAGGAGACCCTAAAGATTTCGGAATTAGATGAAATGTAAGAAGAAGAAAAAGAAGAAGAAGATGAAATGCAAACATATGCCGAGGAATGATATTATCGATTGGACGATTCCTTGTTCAATGAACTATTTGCTACGCAAGTTTCTTTTCCCATTGCAAAGATTTATATGATATTGTGATAGAAGTAAGGAAATTGCATGTTAAAACCCAAGAATTTAGAAAGATGTATTCGTCACTATTTTATTTTGTCACAGTTCCTCGCTAGCTTTTGTCACACAAATTAAGACGATGACACTACTGCAACAATAGGTGGTTTGCGTACGTCTAGGATGAAATAAAAAAAGGAATTTTTTACTTTCATTCCACTTGTTAATATGAATTTGTACTTACATTCCTCTTTTTAATTTTTTTAGACCTACATTCCACTTCTCGTTACGAAAAACATTCATTTTGTCACAAAAAATATTTGTTTTGTTACGAAAAATATTTTTAGTGATGAAAAGTGAAATGTGAGTTAAAAAAATAAAAAGTGAAATATAAGTACAAAGTCATATTAATAAATGGGATGAAAGTCAAAAAAAATTCCATAAAAAATGTGCCTAGACGAAGATATGAGGTGACAGGATCCATTGCAAGGGGAACCAATCAAATCTTATATGCATGTATATAGTATAGAAGCATGATTCACAAGACAATTATAATATCACCACCCACTAAATATTTTAATTGGGAACTAGCTAGGCTACAAGTATCTTGCCTCTCACTAAATATTACTCTACATTGTGCCATCATAGATCTACATCTTAAACTAGCATAAACTTGAAAACATAAAATAAAAATTGTGAACTATGGTCATGTTTGGTTAACGAATTTAAGAAAACATAAAATAAAAATGGTTCATTTTCTTTGTTTAGTACTTATAAACTTGAAAATTATTTTTATGATAGAAAAAGATATGGGAGAATATGGTTCCTCTCACCTCATGGGATTGATTTTTCCTTATCATTTTACAATATTACGAAAATTTAGGACAACAATAACCCCACTTACCAGGGCGGAGCCAAGATTAATTAAAATCTTGGGGTGGCCGTGTTATTATATATATTAGAAAAGTTGATATGTTAATTGAACTTCATAACAAAAATATATAAAAGAGGAAGCAAAAATAAAACTTTCAACAAAGATAAGATTCAAACTCATGTCTTTCATTTAAAAACCCAAAGTGATACCACTAGAGCCAACTTATTCTTCAAGTAATAGAGGCTCAAATATATATATATATATATATATATATATATATATATATATATATATATATATATATATATATATATATATATATATATATATATATATATATATACCTTGGACTCCATGTAAATTTGCCACTGCCACTTACATGTGTTATTGTTATTTTTATTTTAAAATACAAAAATATTATGGAAATATTGATATATATTATTGAAATATTGATATAATTTCTTTGTTTTACCAAACATATAAAAAAAATCTGACATAAATTCTAATTTTTCGAAATTAGTTATTCTTCCGAAAAGCCAAACAAAGCCTGTGGTTGAGCAAATAATGTATGTAAAGTCTTACCACCTCCGTGAAAACCCTTAAATTTGGTCATTTGTATCATTATTCATTTTAATTTTAATGCAATTTTAGCTAAAAAGTAATAATTATTTCTATAATATATTTTTATATTTTAAAATTTTAGATTTTTGTTTGCTAAATTAGGAACAAAAATAGTAATTTAAATGTACTTTATTTTCTTTTGGTTCATTTTGATAAAAGTTTTTTTTTTTTTTTTTGAAATCCCACGCACACACACAATTGGGGGACTCGAACCTTGCCGGTCCATCCGAATGTCCACTCTAATACCACTAGGCTAGAGAGCTCGGACATTTTGATAAAAGTCAAAAGTTTAATCCAACCAAAATAACCGATTCGAAATATAATATATTTTTATATTTTAAAATTTAATACCGTTCGATTCGGTCTGTGCGGTTTGGTTTGGTCGATTTTGTATGTTCAATTTTTTTTTCTTTTCGAAATCGGATCGGTTTGAACCTAATGAGTGAGACCCTAGGAATAAATTGTAACTTAATTACACGTCCCATCCTCTGGATTCCAGGGTTTTAATTGGCTTCTAAAACCTTAAAAAATAACCCTAAAATTATTGGTTTAATTTAGACACATCTTCATATTTCCTATATAAACACAATCAACATGTACACACATTTCGTAGAGTACTTGGAAGAAGAAGAAGAGATGGGAGTAGAGAAGCCACATGCAGTGATGGTCCCCTACCCAGCCCAAGGCCATGTCACTCCCATGATGAAGCTGGCCAAGCTCCTCCACTCCAGAGGCTTCTACGTCACCTTCGTCAACACCGAGTACAACCACCGCCGCCTCGTCCGGTCCCGGGGCCCCGGCGCCGTCGGGGGCCCCGAGGCCTTCCGGTTCGAGACGATACCCGACGGCCTCCCCCCTTCCGACGCCGAACCCGACGTCGAAGGGACGCAGGACATCCCCGCCCTCTGCGAGTCCACGAGCAAGAACTGCCTGGGCCCCTTCCGCCAGCTCCTCGCGAGGCTGGAGCTGGGCGGAGGCGGCGGCGGCGGCTCCTCCTCCGTGCCGATGCCGAAGGTGACCTGCGTGGTGTCCGACGCTTGCATGAGCTTCACGCTCGACGCCGCCAAGGAGCTGGGGATCCCTGATGTTCTGTTCTGGACCCCGAGCGCTTGCGGCGTGCTGGCCTACCTCCACTACAAACATCTTCTAGCTCGAGGCCTTGCTCCACTTAAGAGTACGCCCTGCATCCTTCCCTCCTATTTCTCTCTATTTCTTTTCGTTGAGATCATACTTGAGCCAAACAAAAACAGAAAAATTGGAGAATGCCAAGTCTACAACCAAATGTTTACAACTTTCTTACAACATTTTTCTCCCATTCCTTACACATGGATTCCATCTCCCCTCTCACCCTTCTACTACATGTAGGGGTGAGCATTATTCGGTTTTGAACCGAAAATCGAACCGAACCGAACCGAATAAGAGATTCGGTTCGGATTTAAAAAAAAAAACCGGTTCGGTTTTGAAAATACTAAATTTTCTTATTCGGTTTCGGTTCGGTTTCGGTTTTGGATTTCGGTTTCGGTCCAAAGCCGAATAAGAAAATTTAGTTTAATATAGGTATATTTAGTTATTATATATATTAACAAATAAATCCAAAAATCGAATAAACCGAAAACCGAACCGATTTAATTCGGTTCGATTTGGTTCGGTTATTGACCAATTCGGTTCGGTTTCGGTTTTGCTTATTCAGTTTCGGTCCAATTCGATTTTTGGTTATTCGGTTCGGTTGGAACGGAATAAACCGAATACTCACCCCTAACTACATGGGCTCCATCTGACCTACCACTTCTCTCCTCCTCCAATTGAAGTCCGATACGTGACCGACACGTGGCAGTTGTAAGGAGATTGTAAGCACTTGTTGTAGGCATAGCAAAGCTGGAAAAAAAATTACGTCCATAGGTTTTTTTTTGTTAGGTGGCATATCAAAATTATTAAGAAAAAATTATAAACATAATAAATTAAGAATAATTTATATGAGCATACATGCAGCTCAGAACTATACAAACATCAAATAAGCATCTATGTTGAGATCCAGATCAAGGTGGATCCATTAGATTTTATATGCTTAAAATTCTTGGCAAGTCGGTCATCATTTATGTCATCGGATGGGTACATGTGAGCTTGCTATATTTTTATTTATTTATTTATTTATTTGAAATAGATAATTTGTTTTGTTTTCGTCAAGATTGAACACTGTCCGTCCAGGACCTATGTCTCCAAACGTCATCCATCGCACCCACAAGACTAAGTCAAGGACCTATGTCTCCAAATTCAACCAGACTACAACTCTTTGACGTATTTCTTTTCTGACATATATAGATATAGTAAATATTGACTGTTAAGCGCTACTAAAAATAAATACTGCAATCTCATATTCAATTCAAACAAAAAAGTGCACAAAAAACTTTTCGAACAACTAGTACGACTACAAATATAAGGCCTCGTTTGGTTCACAGATGTTCCTTTGTTTGGTAGCCACAAACTTTTCGAACAACTAGTACGACTACAAAAAACTTTTTGAACAACTAGTACGACTACAAATATTAAGGAATCGAAAAAGAAAAGATGTTTCTTTTCTTTGTTTGGTAGCCACAAATTTGGGAATCAATTTTCTGGCAAGAAATTTTTTTTAGTAAAAATATGGTTCCACTCAAGACACATGGAATTGATTTTTCCTCCTCCTTTTCCAATATTTATTACAAAAGTTGTGACAAAAGTAACCAGAAGTCATTGCTTATTTTAACGTTAATGTTATTTTTTAATATTATTTTATTTTAAAAGGTAAGGATATTATTGAAACATTGTTATATTTTGCTTTCATTTCCTAGGTAATTTTCTTGTTTTACCAAACAACGGAAATGAAATGTGACAGGAATCCTACTTTTCATTCCCGTGGAAAATACAAGGGAATTTATTTCCTTTCCGTGAAACAAACGAGGCCTAAAGGTAAATTCTATAGGCAATTCATATTTTACTTAGGACAGTCCATTACTCTAGGACAGTTTAGATTTTTGTATTTTTTATTCAGGACAGTCACAAATTTACTTTTGGTTGCCCAATCCCCCAAATCTTCCCAACATGACTGTAGGCAAATTCTACAGTCCTATAGTATATATAAGACTATAAAAATTTTCTGCAGTCCTATAGTATCTGTAGGACTGTAGAAAATTCTACAATCATGGATTATATATGGACTATATAATTTTCTATAGTCTTGTATATAAGTAGAACTTTATAATTTCCTTACAGTTATTACAGTCCAAGTTGTTTATTTCTGTATTTCAACGAGATAGTATAAAATTCTATACAGTCCATATATAATATAATTCAAGACTGTAGAATTTCCTATAGTATTATATGATTGTAGAAAAATTCTACCTATATATATATTAAAGGACTATATGATTTGTCTATACTCATGTTGGCTTTTATACTCAAAATTTGGATTGTCTTCAAACAAAATAAAAAATAGTGAAAAACTTATAAATAAATAGAAAAAATTTGGTCCGCCCTCAAGTAAAATAAATGAAGTGCATGTAGAAATTCTCAGTGCATGTAGAAATTCTCAATATAAATGATAATATAAATGATAGACTTCATGAACACTAATGACCTTTAGTTAAAGGGCATTTTGTTAGCAGCCAGCCTAAATTAGTGACTTTTTTTTTAATTTATAAAAGCAACCAGCTAAACTTAGTGACATTATCTATTCTACTATATAATAGAAAAACTTAGTGGTAAAACTTTTAAATTTCTAAAATATCCTTGAATATTTTATAAACATAATATTATTAGTCAACTTGCATGTCATTTATCTTTAAAAGTCGAAGCAATAAAATTTGCATACAAGTTTACTTCTTCCATACAACTCTTCATGTTCCAATGGTAATAAATTTTTCTGTCCTTACTATTTTTCAAAGATTATTATTCTCAATAGAAAATTAAAAAAAGAACAAAATTTGTAATTCGAACCTCTTGACATTGTAAAAAGAAAGTACACACACATGAATAATCACATGAAAAAGACGAAAAGACGACAACTGATCTTATGATATTTTAATTAAAACACGTGCAAAGTACGTACATGTAGACTAGTTAGTATAATTCTTAAGTATAGATGATTCACCCGTCCAACATTAATGGCAATTTTTGATGTTTTGAAATCAAGAGCCTAAAATTTAGCTACTAGTTATTATACAATTGGATAATCTATTCTACTATATAATAGAAAATGTTGATGGTGAAATTTTTGAATTCCTAAAATACTCTCGAGTATTTTATAAACAAGATGTTATTATGTCAACTTGTATGTCATTTATGTTTAGTAATATATTATGATAATAGTTATGATTAATAAATTATTAATTATCTATTCTACTATATAATAGGAAAACTTAGTGATGAAAATTTTGAATTCCTAAAATACCCTTGAGTATTTTATAAACAAGATGTTATTAATTCAACTTGCATGTCATTTATGTTTATTAATATATTATGATAATAGCTATGATTAATAAATTATTAATTAAGACTACAATGATTATTAATAAATTAAAATTATTGTAATATATTAATTATTAGATTATAAATTATTAA
Organism: Iris pallida; assembly: GCA_029216955.1. NCBI lineage: Eukaryota > Viridiplantae > Streptophyta > Magnoliopsida > Asparagales > Iridaceae > Iris > Iris pallida. The sequence continues at coordinate 9,876,340 of JANAVB010029617.1, read as the reverse complement.
CTATGATTATAATTGTGAATAAAATATTATTAATTAAGATTATAATCTATTTTATTATATAATAGGAAAACTTGGTGGGAAAATTTTTGAATTCCTAAAATACCTTTGAGTATTTTATAAACAAGATGTTATTATGGCAACTTGCATGTCATTTATGTTTAGTAATATATTATGATAATAGTTATGATTAATAAATTATTAATTAAGACTATAATGATGATTAATAAATTAATAGTTAAAATTATTGTAATATATTAATTATTGATTATAAATTATTAACTATGATTATAATTTTGATTAAAATATTATTAATTAAGATTATAATAAAATAGTAAATAAAAAGTTATTAATTAAGATTATAATAAGACTAATAAATTATTAACTGTGATTATAGTTGGATATTAATTAATAAATTATTAAGATTATAGTTATGATTAATAAATAATTATAATTATGATTAATAAAGTTATAAATTATTAATTAAGATTAATATAAAATATGAAATAATAAAATTATTAATTAATAAATTATTCATTTAGACTGTAATTATGATAACTAACTATTAGTTAATTTTTTTTATAAAAATAATAACTAACTGTTAGTTATAAATAAAATTAATTTTTGAAATAATAATAATGACTAATTTTTAATTAGTTAATTTTTTGTTAACTATAAATTAATTTTTTTTAAATAATAATTATAACAAATTAATATATATAAAGTAACTAACTATTAATTTGTATTAACTAAATATTTAATAGAACACGAAATTATTAAAAAATAACTAATTTTTTCCTCCCAAATCTAACTTTCTTTCTTTCAAATCCAAATTTTGGATTTGGTCATACTTTCCATATCCAAATCCATTTTCAACCAAATATAGGATTCCATGGATTTGTCTCCAAATCCATAAAAACCTAAAATTCAGTTCCAAATATGGTTTACCGAACGGGCCCTAAGAGTCAAAACAATAATGTTTGCATGCAAGTTTTCCTTTTTTATACAACTTTTCATGTTGCAATGGTAAATTTTTTCTATCCTTACTATTTTCCAAAGATTATTATTCTTAATAGAAAATTAAAAACAAAAACAAAATTTGTACTTTGAATCTCTTGGCATTGTAAAAAGAAAACACACACACGTGAATAATCACCTGGAGAAGATGAAAAGATTACAACACTTTATGATATTCTAATTAAAATACGTGCAAAGCACATACATGTAGACTAGTAAATATAGAGTTAGTGGCCCAAATGGTACATGAAGAATGTAGTGATATCCCTTTTTGTGAACAAAATTTCCTCTTTTTTTTGGTTAATTTGGTAGTTAAGTTTTGTATTTTGGTTTAAAAAATATCTGAACTAAATTTCGTTAGTATTTTTGGAAAACAATCGATAAAAATGAACATATGATGGTTACATGCTTTATTTTTCATAGTTATTTTGTCATTACTAAGAATATTTGTGTTCGAAGAAATTCTACATAAACAAATCATTTTTGTCAAGTACAAAATGACAACTCTACAATAAATTATAGCCAATCTATCGAATGATCATGAAAAAAATTATCCTAAAAATAAGGCACGTGATCATCACATGACTATTTTTAACGACTTTCATCCAAAATACCAACGAAAAAAACTAATTCAGGTACTCTTTAAACCAAATGTAAAACTTAGGTACTAAATTAACAAAAAAAAAGATTAAATTAACCAAAATGTAAAACTTAGGTACTAAATTTTCAGGTACTCTTTATGTTAATGTGTCACTAAATTAAACTATACTGCAAACTAACTAGATCAAATTAACAATTTTGTCTACAATTTTGTTTGTTAATGTGTCACTAAATTAAACTATACTGCAAATTAACTAGATCAAATTAATCATTCTTTTATAACAATTATGAATGTCATTTATTCTAAAACCAAATGTTGTTTCACTTTAAATTAGTTGCATAGGTGAATCAAATTCCATAAGAATGCACATATGATTAAAGAGAAAAACTCATACTTGGTAAAATAATACTGGTAAGAGTTAAACAAATACCAAGTATCCAGATATCATGCACGAAAAAAAAAGTGTAATTTTTTTTTTTTTGAACTATTAGGTTGAGTTTGGTAGGAGGGAAAAGTGGGAGGAAGAAAAATGGAGGAGGAAAAAGTGGAGGGAAGGATTCATTTTCTATTGTTTGGTATGGAAGGAAAAGTGAAAGGAAGGAAAAGTGGAGGGATTGTTTTTCCTTCCTAACCTAAGAAAACCAATCACTCCAAAAGTGGGAGGAAAAATGGAGAGAAAAGTGAAGACTTATACTAATTAACAATTGTACCCCCATGTGAATTGTATTATTTAAAAATTATTAATGAAATCAAATGGTAAATATGTGTTTTAGTTGAGGATAGAATTGGTAAAATCCATATTTTTTCTTTTCTTTTACTTTTTTTTTCATACCAAACAAAGAATAATACATTTTTTTTTTTTTTTCCATCCTTCCAACCAAACACAAAGGAAGAAAATGATCTTTCCTTTCCATATGGAAGAAAAATGTATCCTCATTTTTTCATTTCTTCCACTTTTTCATCATTCCTACCAAACACAGCTTAGGCTTTTGTGTTGGTGCGTAGGAACAAACATCTTCCTTCTATCTTCTTCTGAAATGGATATAATTGTTTCTAAAGCCAAATGTTGATTCTCTTTAAATTAATTGCAAAGGTGAGTCAATTCCCATAAGGATGTACATAAGTAAAGCGAAAAACTATACTTGTAAAATAATACAGGGTAAGTGTTTAGGGCTTGTTTGGTAACCGGATTTTACTATTTGAATTTGGATTTAAAAATTCTCCAAATCCAAATCATGGATTTCAAGATTCAAATCCAACACCAAATCCAACTCCAACCAAACATAGGATTTGAATTTATGATTAATAATTAAATAATAGTCATGATCAATAATTAAGCTATTAATTAATTATGATTAATTATAGTTATTATTATTTATAAAATTAATAATTAACGATTAGTAATTAATAATTGACGATTAGTTATTATTAATTATAAAATTAATAATTAATGATTAGTTAATTTTAAATAAATAACGATTAATAATTAAAGATTAATAATTAATAATTAACGATTAATAATTAATAACTATAAATTATAATTAACGATTAATAATTAATAATTAATAATTAACAATTGATAATTTTTTATTAACGATTAATAATTATAAATTATAATTATTGATTAATAATTCATAATTAACAATTGATAATTTTTTATTAACGATTAATAATTATAAATTATAATTATTGATTAATAAGTAATAATTAACGATTAATTAACTATAAATTAAATATTTTAAAAATAGTAATTATAAATTAATATTATTATGATTAGTAAATTATTATAAAATATGATTCTAATTGTGATTAAAATATTATTAATTAAGATTATAATAAAATAGTTATTAACAAATTATTATTTAATATTATAATAATACTAATAAATTATTAATATGATTATAACAAAATTAACTAATTAACTAATTTTTTAATTAATAATACTAAACATAGGATATGATTATTAATTAATATTATAATAATACTAATAAATTATTAATTTATATTATAATAATAATATAATAATACTAGTATATTATGATTATTAACTAATTAACAAATTATTAATTAATATTATAATAATACTAATAAATTATTAATTATGATTATAACGAAATTAACTAATTAACTAATTTTTTAATTAATAATACTAATTAACTAATTAACGAAATTAACTAATTAACTAATTTTTTTACGAAACTACTTAACTAATTAACGAAATTATTAACGAAACTAATTAACGAAATTAACTAATTAACTAATTTTTTTAACTAATTAACTAATTAACAAAATCATTAAAGAACAATTATTTTTTTCCTCCAAAATCCAACCAAATCTAAGTTTTGGATTTTGTCATACTTTCCATATCCAAATCTCTCCAACCAAACATACGATTCCATGGATTTGTCTCCAAATCCATAAAAATTCAAATCCCACCTCCAAAACGTGTAAAAAGATCACTTTTGAACTATTAGGCAGAAAGATATGAATATATAACTGCACTGCGTAGGCACAAACGTCTTCCTTTTGTATTTTTCTGAAATGGATATCATTGCTTCTAAAAAAATGTTGATTCTCTTTAAATTAGTTGCATATGTGAGTCAAATTTCATAAGGATGTACATAAGTAAAGAGAAAAACTATACATGGTAAAACAATACAAGGTAAGAGTTAAACCAAATATCTAGTATCCGAATATCTAGGGACGGAGCCAGGACGATAGTGTTGGTATTTTTGCCTTTGGACTAGAAAAGATAGTTCCACATCGGCTACACCAAATGGTGAGTATCTCAATATAATGCATTGTTTGTGTTGAGGTGTGCACATGAGGTGTAGTGGGGCACAAGTTTGTGCCATGTGGAAGTATTTTCCTAGAAGGAAAAAAGATTAAATCCAACAAGGATGCAAGTTAATTTTTGTTGTGCGGACTCGGACTCGGACACGGACTCCAGGATGTCTCGTGCATGCACGGGAGTGTTCGGGGGGTAGGCGTGGACTGGCACACTTCTATGCTGATTGTGGGATGATCTAAAATATCAAACTCTATTTTTGAGTATTGGTATTTTAGTCCCACATCGGATAGGAGAAGAGGTGAAGTCTCAACTCCACTCTATAAATAGAGCCCCTTGGCCTCCTTTGAAAGATGCACCAAGAAGAGAGTAAAGGGAGTCCGTAAAGTCCAGGAAGTCCGTTCAAGTCTCAAATATTGACTTACGAGCGTTCCAGAAGTTCTTCGTGAACTTGCTGGTTCCTGGAAGCTGTTCGTGCTCGTGTGGGGCGAATAAAGCTTTGAGCAACGGTGGTTCATTCACCCCAGCATCTCATTCTCGCCTGTCATCGCTGCTGTTGCCTTTTACAGTAACTTTTTTTTAGAAGCTCTACTGCCGATAGTCGCTTGCACAAAAGTCTCTTTAGATTTTTTGTGTATTACGTAGAATCTTTTTAGATCCTCGTAATTCAGAATCCTCCAGGATCTCTGTTGCACATCTTCTTTAAGGTATTGCATTTGAAACGTTGTCTTTACAATTGTTTCTGTTTCAGAATTTTCCATCGAAAATTGTGCCTCTGTACTAACAATCTCAAAGCTTTATTGAGAAGGTGGATAATTCTCGTGCTTCGCTCATCGATACCGGCTTTAACAAGTTGGAGAAATTCGATGGCGAACACTTCCAGATATGGAAACGAAAGGTCACTTTAAATCTTCAACTCGTGAATGTTGATCACGTGCTGTCAGAAGAAGAACCGATCGTTCCAACCACTGGATCTGCTGCGGCTGTGGCCGCTGCTACGACCAAGCAAGCGAAGTGGAAGAGAGAAAACAGTATATGTAAACTACTGATACTCAATTCCATGGAAGACTCTCTGGCAGAGTCCTACTCCAAGAAGACATCTGCCAAAGAGATATGGGACTTCTTGGAAAAGCTCTATGAAGATGACGAGAACCGGTCCAAGATCTTCATGGTAGAAAAATACCACAAATGGACCTTCGAAGACGAGAAGGCGATGCTGCCCCAAGTGAAGGAGTTTCTGAAGTTGCGTCAGAAACTAGAAGACGAGAACATGTCCCTCGTCGACAAGTTTGTCGTTGGAGGGATCGTCGCGAAACTTCCTACAGAATGGAGCAACTTCTATGCAAGGATGCATCGAAAGAAGATGGAAATTAGCTTGGAAGATTTCTTGCAAGAGATCCATGTTGAGGACGAGATGCGCTCTCAACAGAAGATGGATACTCTGTCCAAGCAACTGGCGAAGGCAAATCTGGTCCAAACCAGAGAATACCAGGGGAAGCAGGCTGCTTCTCATTGCAAAAAGAAGGACTTCACGAATCTGAAAGTGAAGGGTCCTGCTTTCAAGCAGCAGAAGTCCAAGTCCCATGTGACTTGCTTCAATTGTGGCAAGAAGGGCCACTACAAATCCGAATGCAAGTCCAAGCCCAAAGAACAAGGTGAGGCTAGTAAGGTTTCTATGATTACTAATCTAGTTGCCATGATAGCACAGGTTGCAACTGTGGGGGCTGACTTGGACTGGTGGATAGACGCTGGTGCGACCTGCCATGTCTGTTCAGACAAAGACTGGTTCGTCTCTTATGAGCCAACTTCAGAGAAGGTCATAATGGCAAACCAGGCACAAGCTGAAGTACTGGGGATCGGGACGGTGGAGCTGAAATTCACATCGGGGAACACTCTGACGATTCAAGGTGTGAAGCATGTTCCAGTAATTGCTAAGAACCTGATCTCTGGAAGTCTGCTCTGCAACGCAGGCTTGAGGATGGACATCAATGCTGGCCAGTTGGTGATGTCCAAGAAAGGTACATTCTTCGGAAAAGCTTTCCAAACTGAAGGAATGTACAAGATTCAGCTTGTTGTAACCCAGCATGATAATATAAATGCAATCACTTTTTCTGATTATTCTCTTGAGTTGTGGCATAATAGGCTAGGACATGTTCATTGTAAAAGGATTAACAGAATGTCTAGTCTAGGACTTATCTCCAAGTGTGGGGGTAAGGTAGAGAAATGCGAAGTATGTGCTCAGACGAAGATCACAAGAAAACCCTTTCACAGGGTCCATCGAAGCACAGATCTTCTGGAGTTGGTTCACTCAGATATCTGTGACTTCAAACAATTCTCTACAAAGGCCGGGATGAAGTATTTCATTACTTTCATCGATGACTTCTCAAAGTATGCTTTCGTCTACTTGCTCAAGTCTAAAAATGAAGCATTCGAGAAGTTCAAGGAGTTCAGGGCCGAGGCTGAGCGGCAAACTGGACAACAACTCAAGAGGTTAAGGAGTGATCGAGGCGGGGAGTATCGGTCTCATGAATTCTTATCATTCTGCAAAGAACATGGAATCATCAATGAGACAACGGCTCCGTACTCTCCTCAATCCAACGGAGTAGCAGAAAGGAAGAACAGAACGTTGACAGAGATGATGAACTCCATGCTGTTGACTGCGGGTCTTCCAAAGTGCTACTGGGGAGAAGCTGCACTAACGGCAACGTTCATTCTGAACAGAGTGCCATATGCAACTTCCGACATAACTCCTCATGAACTCTGGTTCAAGGTCAGACCTAACTTGAATGTCATTCGAGTGTGGGGGTGTCTGGCTTATGTGAAGCTCCCGGATCTGAAGATTCAGAAGCTGGGGACAAGGACTACGAAGGCGATCTTCTTGGGGTATACCGAGAAGAGTGATGCTCAGAGATTCCTTGATATCGAGTCAAACCATATCATCGAATCTCGCGATGCTGAATACTTTGAAGACAAGTTTGCAAAACACAAGAATATTGTTCTCGCGGATCTTCCGGAGAATGATGAGGGTACAAAGCAGACAGAAGTCTTTGATGAACCAGTAGTCCAAGATGAAGTTGTCGTCAAGGAGACACCAGCTGAACCAGAACTCGCTGAGCCGTCAACTAAGCGAACGAGGAGGCCGAAAGACTTCGAAGATGACTTCGTCACCTATCATGTGGAAGCAGATCCGCTTACCTATGATGAGGCGATGAAGACCAGAGATACTGTATTCTGGAAGGAGGCGATAGACAACGAGATTGACTCAATCACCTCCAATAACACATGGGTATTGGTTGACCTGCCAGAAGGAGCAAGACCCATCGGATGCAAATGGATCTTCAAGAAGAAGATGAAAGCAGATGGAACCATTGACAAGTTCAAGGCCAGGCTAGTGGCCAAGGGGTTTGCTCAGAAGCAGGGGATCGACTACTTTGACACTTATGCTCCAGTAGCTCGGATGACAACCATCAGATTGTTAATTGCTCTAGCAGCAATACACAAGCTGGTGATACATCAGATGGATGTAAAAACGGCATTCCTTAATGGCAAGCTGACCGAAGAGATCTACATGCAACAACCAGAAGGTTTTGTCGTCAGAGGACTGGAAGACAAAGTCTGCAAGTTGATGAAGTCTCTGTATGGTTTGAAACAAGCTCCCAAAATATGGCACGAGAAGTTTGACAAGGTGATAAGGTCAAATGGCTACAGGGTCAGTGAAACAGACAAGTGTGTCTATACGAAGTTTGCTGACGGAAGAGGAGTAATCGTATGTCTTTACGTGGACGACATGCTAATCCTAGGTACGGATTTAAGCTGCATCACAGAGACAAAGAAATTCCTCTCGACCAAGTTCAGTATGAAGGACTTGAGGGATGCCGACGTAATCTTGGGGCTCAAGATCATCCGGACAGGCACTGGAATAGCGCTGTCACAATCTCATTATATTGAGAAGATGCTCACTCGCTACGGGTATCAAGATCTTCCTATTATTGATACACCGTACTGGAGTGATCAGAAGCTGGAGCCAAATTCGAGGGAAAGCGTCAGGCAGTTGGAGTACGCTAGCATCATCGGAAGCTTGATGTACGCTACTACTGCCACAAGGCCTGACATAGCTTTTGCCGTGGGAATGCTGAGTCGGTTCACTAGCAATCCAGGCGTTGAGCACTGGAAAGCTGTGAAGCGTGTTATGAGATATCTCAAGAAAACTCAGACATATGCACTTTTCTACAGCGGAGATCCGTCAGTAGTGGAAGGCTTCAGTGATGCTAGCTGGTGTTCAGATATGGAGAGCGAGTATTCCACAGGTGGATTCGTATTCGCCATGGACGGAGCTGCTATATCGTGGAAGTCGAAGAGGCAGACTATGTTATCTCGCTCCTCCATGGAATCTGAATTCTTTGCATTGGATGCTGCTGCAAATGAAGCAGAGTGGCTTCGGAAGCTCATGTATGATCTTTCGATGGTTGGGGCTCAGATACCGGCAATACCGATATACTGTGACAACCAGGCGGTAGCAGCAGTGGCATCAAATGACCTCTTCAACGGAAAGAAGAGGACTGTGCGGTTGAAGCACAGGACAGTACACGATCTTATCAAAAGAGGTGTAATTGCAGTGATTGATGTTTGGAGTCAGGAGAACCTGGCAGATCTGTTCACGAAAGGCCTCAAGTGCCAGTTGGTCGATGACACAGCTTATAAAATGGGCTTGAAGGCATTCTGATAGTGTGTCTTTGTAATCCTACCATAAAGTTTTATGCTATTAGTTCAAAGAGAAATCTACTAGACATCTAACTTTTGGTTTAAAGGAGGATCACTGACTGGAAAACTATCAGGTAGCAGTGGGTACTTGTTCTCTGGAACATGGAAGGGATACGGACCCATAACCACTGTTATCTACTATGTATTTTTCTGCGAAAAAAAAACTGATCCTGTGGAAGGTTGGCTTAAACGCCTTAATGAGTTCTCAGGCAGAGTGAATGCCTGGTGTGCTTTACAGGAAGCACGGTAGAGCAGCACTACAAGGAGTGAAACTCCATGCTACAGTGGGGTGACTCCACCATGAGGTTCCCAGGTAGGGGTATTGTCTCGACTTTGCAAGCCAAGTCATAGCGGCGTAGCACCGCAAATAGGTAGGTAGCCTAATGCTGTATGACGTAATTAAAGAGTTGTAGACAGCACTACAAAGAGGACGATGTCCTCATGTTACAGTGGCATGACACCACGAAGAGGTGCCAGGTAGGATAAAGCCTCGGCTTTGCGAGCCATGTCATAGCGGCGTAACACCGCACGGAAGCGCAAGGCTTCATGCTGGGTAGTTTGGCACTACAAAGAGGCTTGTGACCTCATGCTACAGTAGTATGACACTACGATGAGGTTCCCAGGTAGGGGTAATGCCTCGGCTTCAGGCCATGTCATAGCGGCGTAGCACCGCAAGGAAGCGCAAGGCTTCATGCCATATCTCTTCAATAAAGAACTCACCTATAGTGTATGAAAAGAGATATCAGGCCGTCTCTTGAGGGTAAACTTATAGACGCCCAAAATTATACACTGAAACCAGGCTGGCACAGGGCCTTCAATGTGCAGCCAGAAGCACAGTTGATGTCATTATGTGAGTAGGAAGAATTGCAGTTATGGTGCAGAATTCAAGGCTTAGTCCATTCTTGTATCATGCTGTTATTTAACCTATGCGGGAAGATTCAAGTCGTAGCGACATCTCTCCTAATGCATGATGGGCAGTCACTGTGGGGAACGCTCAACCCATATATTGAGATATGTGGGAGATTGTTGGTGTTTTTGCCTTTGGACTAGAAAAGATAGTCCCACATCGGCTACACCAAATGGTGAGTATCTCAATATAATGCATTGCTTGTGTTGAGGTGTGCACATGAGGTGTAGTGGGGCACAAGTTTGTGCCATGTGGAAGTATTTTCCTAGAAGAAAAAAGGATTAAATCCAACAAGGATGCAAGTTAATTTTTGTTGTGCGGACTCGGACACGGACTCCAGGATGTCTCGTGCATGCACGGGAGTGTTCGGGGGGTAGGCGTGGACTGGCACACTTTTATGCTGATTGTGGGATGATCTAAAATATCAAACTCTATTTTTGAGTATTGGTATTTTAGTCCCACATCGGATAGGAGAAGAGGTGAAGTCTCAACTCCACTCTATAAATAGAGCCCCTTGGCCTCCTTTGAAAGATGCACCAAGAAGAGAGTAAAGGGAGTCCGTAAAGTCCAGGAAGCCCGTTCAAGTCTCAAATATTGACTTACGAGCGTTCCAGAAGTTCTTCGTGAACTTGCTGGTTCCTGGAAGCTGTTCGTGCTCGTGTGGGGCGAATAAAGCTTTGAGCAACGGTGGTTCATTCACCCCAGCATCTCATTCTCGTCTGTCATCGCTGCTGTTGCCTTTTACAGTAACTTCTTTTTAGAAGCTCTACTGCCGATAGTCGCTTGCACAAAAGTCTCTTTAGATTTTTTGTGTATTACGTAAAATCTTTTTAGATCCTCGTAATTCAGAATCCTCCAGGATCTCTGTTGCACATCTTCTTTAAGGTGTTGCATTTGAAACGTCGTCTTTACAATTGTTTCTGTTTCAGAATTTTCCATCGAAAATTGTGCCTCTGCACTAACAGATAGTTGGACCGGGGCTGAGCACAAAAGAAAAAAAAATCTTCATCCTACACCAACTTCGCAGAGGACAACTGCGAGAAGAAGTTTTTTCAAAAAATGATTCACACAATATATAGAAATAGAGGAGATAGAAATACGCATTGGAAATAGGCTAACTAGCTTCACACTAAACTCAGGTCACACCTAAACTTGATGATTTTTTTTATGAGTCAATATCCTAATTGGATAGGGTCTATTAAGAGTTGAATGGACCTGAAGCAATGGCTTAGCCCACATAGCCACATCTAAACTTGATGATGTTTTTATTAAGTATAAATTTAGACTTCCTATCAAATTTCAAGGAAGGTCCATGGCCTCCTTTGGTCTTAACATAGCTTCGCCGTTGCGAATATCATGCAAGAAGAAAAAAACATGTAAAAAGACTTTTGAACTATTAGGCAGCGAGATATGAATATATAACGTCTTCCTTTTGTCTTCTTTTGAAATTGATGCCATTGCATCTAAAAACAAATATTGTTTCTCTTTAAATTAATTTTATAAGAGAGTCAAATCCCAGAGAAAAATTCTACTTAGTAAAATAATACAAGGTAAAAGGTATAAACCAGATAATTATGCATGAAAAAAGTGTCTAAAAACTTTTGAACTATTAAAGTCATATGAAAATATAAGCCTGGTGCGTAGACACAAACGTCTCCCTCCTGTCTTCTTCTGAAATATATGGATGTGCTTCTAAAAGCAAACATTGACTATCTTTAATTTAATTGCATAGGTGAGTCGGATTCCATAAGGATGTACATGAGTAAAGAGAAAAACTATACTATAGTATCTGAATATTATGAACGAACAGAATAGTATAACTATATTAGGCAGCTAGATATGAATATATAACCTTGGTCATATTATAGAGTTTCTGTGTAGCGATAAGAACTTTAATGTGACATTAGAACAACTAATGTTTAAATCATGTGATTTGGTGCATGTTTTAAACGAAATTTATATTTCACACGCTAAAAACTCCACGGACAGCTGGCTGTTCTGATATGCCTTGTACAAATACTAAAAAAAAAGTTATTTTTAGCCACTCTAAAATGAGTCTTTTCTGGTTTTCTAACGACCTTTTTATTGTCTTTTTTAAAGTTTTTAAAGATTAACTAAATTTAAAATTGGAGATTTCACTTTATATATATATATATATATATATATATATATATATATATGTTAATTTTTGGGGGGCCTTCTAGTTTTTGGGCGCTATCTGGGCGCTATCCAATCGTACAACTTGTACCTGCTCAGAAACGGCCCTAACGATCAACCGTGAACGATGTTGACCCCGAAAAAGTGTATCCATAAGGCACAATTTTTGGTAGAGTTTAGAGTTTTTCATTCATACGTTTCAGGAAGGAAACTTCAACTTCTCTATTTATATTTGTTTTTGTTGGCAAGTAATATATGTATGCGCTTCTAGGTATCGTCTCTCTTTTGGGTTAGACTGTTTTAATTGATTTCCTGAAACCTTAAAAACCTATGATTCAACGAAATGATTGGTACCTAATTAGCATTCCTATATAAACCAACCATCAACTACACATCGATATTAGAAGCCAGAAGAAAAAGAAAGTAAGGGAAAGAGAGAGAGAGATCATGGTGAGTTCCACTCCAGTTGAGAAGCCACACGCAGTTGTGGTTCCATTCCCAGCCCAAGGACACATCACTCCCATGATGAAGGTGGCCAAGCTCCTCCACTCCAAGGGCTTCTACGTCACCTTCGTCAACACCGAGTACAACCACCAACGCCTGGTCCGGTCCCGAGGCCTAGAGCCCGTCGACCGCGGCCTCGAGGACTTCCGCTTTGAAGCGATCTCCGACGGCCTGCCCCCTCCCGACGATCGTGGCAATGCCGCCGCCGCCACGCAGGACATTCCTACGCTCTGCGACTCCACGAGCAGGAACTCCTTGCGTCCGTTCAGGGAGCTCCTCGCCAGGCTCGAGGAGGACGCTTCCGTGCCGGGGGTGGCTTGCGTAGTCTCCGATGCAAGCATGAGCTTCACTCTCGACGCTGCGGCGGAGATGGGGGTTCCTGGTGTTCTTTTCTGGACTCCCAGCGCTTGCGGGGTCATGTGTTACCTCCACTACAAAGATCTCCTCTCCAAAGGCCTTGCTCCGCTCAGGAGTAAGTGATTATCTTAGACTAACAACTAATTAGAAAATTATTTATTCATTTTTTTTAGATATAGTTACTTTAACTATTATCTATTTAATATTGTAGATGTATCTTAGAAAGAAGAGATGTGTTAATGTCTCCACCGCCTAACTACTAGAACATTTCAATATAAAACTTAAAGGCCCACACTTGCATCGCACTTGTATCGCACCCATTTTGTATTCAAATAACAATTTGGTTCATCCCCTCTATGGGATTCGTAGAAAGAAGAAATGTGTTTTGTCTCCACCTCCTAACTACTAGAATATTTCAATATATAACTCGATGCGAAGGCCCACACCTGCATCACATTTGTATCGCACCCGCATCGCATCCCAATGCAGTCGCAACCGGCCTGCACTCTGGTTGTCCTCACATTAATTCTTCCACAGGAAATTAAATGGATTCACGCCATTGCGTGGGACACATCCGCGGAAGGAAGGGGGTGTTGGCATACAACAACTGGGATCGCTCAGGAAAGTTGCTGGTTTAGAGTTAGTTTGGCGTCTACTAACTGGGGAGTCCCTTTGGACGGCTTAGATACGAAACAGGTACTTGCACGAAGAAGAAAAATTTGGGCTTACAGCGCGAGCAACAATGGATCAATATCTGTCAAACAAATCCTCCAACATAGGAGGATCATCAAGCCTCTTATTTCTAGATGGTTCGAGGATGGGGAAGCCACGGACCTGTAGCTAGACACTTGGGTTGATCACCAGAGTTTATTGGACCTGTAGATATATTATTATTATTATTATTATTATTTTGGTGTGGCTATCATTTCTTCTTCTAGTGCGACTATGTATGGGAGACCTGGAAAAAAGGATGTATATGTATAGTTTCTATATTTTGATTGGGACATTTGCTAAAATATGTAACAACTATAGCTTATGGACCAACACAAACTCCAACAGTACATGGAATTGAAGCATAATCTTCCACTGTTCTTTTTGAGTTTGCAGCTATGGATGATCTAACCAACGGATACCTCGACACCCCTGTCGAAGTCATCCCGGGGATGCACAACATGCGCCTACGCGACTTCCCGAGCTTCATCCGGACCACCGACCCCGACGACGTTATGCTCCAGTTCCTCCTCCGCGAGACCGGCAGAACCGCCGCGGCCTCGGCCGTCATTCTCAACACGTTCGACGCGTTAGAACGTCCGGTCCTCGACGCGATGTCTTCGATCACTCCCCCGCTCTACACCGTCGGCCCCCTGCACCTGCTAGCGAACCAGCTGCTGCCGCCCGGAGGCCCGCTGTCCTCGCTGAAGTCGAGCCTGTGGAAGGAGGAGACGAGCTACTCGGAATGGCTCGAAGGGAAGCCGGCCGGGTCGGTGGTCTACGTGAACTTCGGCAGCATCACGGTGATGACGAACGAGCAGCTGGTGGAGTTCGCGTGGGGGCTGGCCGACAGCAACTGGGACTTCCTGTGGGTGATCAGGCCCGACCTGGTGAGAGGCGACGACGCGGTGCTGCCGCGGGAGTTCCTGGCCGAGACGGAGAGGAGGGGCCTGCTGGCGAGCTGGTGCCCGCAGGAGGAGGTGCTGTCCCATCCGGCGGTCGGAGGGTTCCTGACGCACTGCGGGTGGAACTCGACGCTGGAGAGCATCTCGGCGGGGGTCCCCGTGATCTGCTGGCCGTTCTTCGCGGAGCAGCAGACCAACTGCCGGTACCTGTGCGCCGAGTGGGGCGTCGGCATGGAGATCGACAGCGACGTGAGGAGCGCGGAAGTGACGATTCTGATCAGGGAGCTTATGGAAGGGGAGAAGGGGAAGGAGATGAGGAAGAGAGTCATGGGGTGGAAGGAGGAAGCGGTTAGGGCGACAAAACCAGGTGGGTCTTCTTTGGACAACTTTGAGAGGCTGCTCAAGGAGGTTCTTCTGCCAAGCAAGGCTATCTAGGGCTACTCCATATTTTTTTCAAGAATCATGCATGCATCAAATATGTTCTCTGTAATAAATTTATCTTCTCTCGGATCTTCCTTCAAAATTTGGATGACTTTTCACTAAGGGTCTGCTTAGCAATGGTAATGGTAGCAGTTACTAGGTGTTCTTAGAGTCTATTATGAACGATTATGAGGGGTTCGAATTTGGAATATGGTTTTAAGTAGCGACTTCTAAAATAATCCAATTCATGCTTTAGTAATTTATAACGAGCGGTTCTAAGAGTTTTTTACATAAATAAAATTACCTATATGTCCATATATAAACAGAACAGTACTGAGTGCAGAAACTGTTACCCAGTGCACACCTCGATCAGGAAATAGAAGTTCATCAAAATAATAGAAACACACAAAGCATAGAAACACCTAGTTGAAAGTAGAAGAGAGATGTTAAAAACTTACGAAAAAAGTAAACATTGTTTGGAAGAAGTAGAAGAGAAAAATCAGATGAGAAAAACGAATACGGTAAGGTAATAGTTATTATAATTATATATCTTTGTGATGATATAAATGAATAAAAAATATAAAAAAATAAAATCCACTGATTTGATATGTTTATACCCAAAATTACATTACATCGGATTTGGAGGATTTTTCAGCCGAGCAAAACCAGTGCATCAAAAAATTAACCAGCAGGAGTTTTCATAAAATATTATTTCAAAAATATCCAAAAATCGGTAAAAACACTGTTACCAAGCAGACCTTAAATAAAATTATTTGTTTCTTCTAAAATATCGAAACCGACCCAGGTGGGTAGGTAGAGAATACCTAGGGGCGCAAAATATTTCTCTAAAGAACGCAGGAAAATAGTCCCGTAACTCCGGAAGAAGGATATTTTGTTTGGAAGAAACAACTTTAAAATATAATCTATATTTCATATACTTGTTCAGCTAATAATTTAGAGATCGCCTATTGTTCAAAGCTAATTACCAGCATGATCTGTAGGATTTAAGTACTGTTGTACAGTGGACTGCCGAATGCCATTACTAAGTAATATGTGTTTTCTTGTACGTCCTTGTTTTCCCGTTGAGAATTTTGATGCAAAATCACAGTTAATATATATTAACTAGGGTTTACTGTTGCAAAGCCGGCTACACCCGTTTATAAGAGTAATGCTATATAGGGGTGAGCATTATTCGGTTTTGGACCGAGAACCGAACCGAACCGAATAAAAGGTTCGGTTCGGTTTTAAAAAAATTCGGTTCAGTTTCGATTTTGAAAATACTAAATTTTTTTATTCGGTTTCGGTTTTGGTTTTGAATTTCGGTCCAAAACCGAAAACCGAATAAGAAAATTTAATTAATTAATATATATATATATATATATATATATATATATATATATATATATATATATATATATATATATATATATATATATATGTGTGTGTGTGTGTGTACTATATATATAAGTATTAATATATATAGGTACATACTAAATATATATAGGTATATACTAAATATGTCTATGTATATTTAGTTACTATATATATTAACAAAAAAAAAATCAAAAAAATATGAATAAATCGAATAAACCGAAAACCGAACCGATTTAATTCGGTTCGGTTTGATTCGGTTTTGGGCCAATTCGGTTCGATTTCGGTTTTGCTTATTCGGTTTCGGTCCAATTCGGTTTTGGGTTATTCGGTTCGGTTTAAACCGAATAAACCGAATGCTCACCCCTAATGCTATCTATACATCCAAAAACTTACTCCTCCATGTTCTTCTGCCACATGGCACTGCCTTATTGGCCCAAGCAGATAGGGAGGAGAGTTGGAAGAAGAAATGAGCTAATAGAAGAGGGCCACGTGGAAAAAGGACATGGAGAAAAAGTTTTTGGAGGTACATAAAATATTTTCCCATTTATAAAGCAACCAAGGGATCACTTTTAACCATCAAAACGAAAACATCGATAAATGGCTACGTACAAAATTACAATGTGTTTCGAACGAGAGAAATGGGTTCCATTCCAGTTGAGAAGCCACATGCAGCAGCTATGGTTCCATATATATCCAGCCCAAGGCCACATCACTCCCATGCTGAAGCTAGCCATACTTCTCCACTCCAGAGGTTGCTACGTATAACCTTCTGTCACGCCCCAGAACCAGAATACTGGAGAGCGGGGGCAGACATAGCCAGCTACGTATATTGAAATGGATTCCATCTCGCTATACGGTCACGGCTGTCTAGGATACATGAGGGTTTATCTACAAGCCAACAGTCTCTTAAGGTCATGAACAAGCCTAGTGTCTCAATCATAAGCTAGTAAGTAAGAGTCACAAGATGTATGATCATTAAATATACAATAATAAGGCGTCCCAAATATTACATATTCAGCTGATCATGAAGCTAGTCGTTACAAAATGTTAGGACTAGCAAGAGTTTAGTCATACATGATCAACCCTAGGATTTGTCAATCATGTTACAGCCCGTAGGCAGACAGTAAGTAAGTGCAATCGAGCTAAACAGGTGCTCGTCGGCTAAACGCCTCAAAAGAATATTTTTACAATAGAGCGAGAGAGCCAAAAATAACCCACTCGTTGCCAGGGTTCCGTCTAGTGGCCACCATCTGGCTGGGAAGTCGGTAGATCCTCTGGAGTTGCTCCGAAATCTGGCCACACAAAACCAGCTGGGTCAGACCCCAGAAGGAGCAAGTGCCACAAAGGAAGCTTCACTTAAGAACTAAAACCAGCAATCAGCACAGGAATATAAATATAAATAAAATAAGGACTGGAATAAAAGGAAACATATCAGGATGATATACGACGAGATAACCATGGAACTATTCAGATAGCTAGGTTACAACCCGTAAACCAAACAAGGACCGGGGTTGTAACCCTTCGTCTGAACGGAGCTTGGTTTCTCACCATTTATCGGTAAAATAAATACAAGCATTCTGGTCATTCAATAATCTGGAACAGGATCAGGACAAGACTAGACCGGTTAGACTCTATCCAATTATTTCACGGCCAAGCAAGAACTACGGCTTGATACTTTAACTAACTAGGGTTGTCACAAGCCTAATTACTAACAAGATGCAGTGAGATTATTCCACAGCCACAAGCCCTGCAGACCATCCAGGTCACCCAGGTCGAGAGATTAGGGTTGAATTCAGGTGGATACATCGTCCAGGAAACGCATGTACCCTTAAGCAGTTTGAAGGGTGCAACACATGACAGTGTGCTGGAAATGTGCCCTACTCGACGGCAGGCTACAGATCCCAAGCGCGCCCAGGTAACGGGATTGCCTGTAGCTGGAAAATCTCTTCATGACTAATGTATTAATCTAGTTGTTAACCTTAGTCCATTTTAGTAGGTACTCCTGACCGTGGTACTCAGGAGTCCCCTCCTAGACATGATGCAAGACAGGACTGGATTATTTGTACAAGCACAATCGTCCACGGTGTCCAGGTTATTCATACAGGTCATGTCATGTCAGGTAGCTGTCGCAACAGCTTATCAAGATATAACATGTCAGGTTTATCATGTCAAGTGTACTTGTCAGGAGTGCGCCACGACGGACCACTATCAGGTCACGTCAGGTCATTATGTCAAGAGTGCACCATCACGGGTCACTATCGTGTCAGGCTCAGTTATCATTTCCAAACATATTAAACAAATTCATGATTATCAAGTTCATGACAAAAGGCGTAAGGATATAAAATGGACGTTAAATATCTAATAAAATATCAATATACAGGGCTATAGAAGATCAAGGGTAATCAGGCTACGCTCAAGCCAGGCTACGCTCAGGCTAGCGTACGCTCAGGTCTGTGTACCAAAGGATCCATACACTTCCAATGGGAAGCGTACGCAAGGGTCAGCGTACACAAGGGCACGCTCAAGCTACAGGTCAGCGTACGCTCAAGCTACAGGTCAGCGTACGCTCAAGCTAGCGTACGCTCAAGACACGCTACCAACAGGCAGCGTATCAAGGCTAGCGTACGCTCGCTAAAGAGCAGCGTACACAAGTCAGCGTACGCTCGCTAAAGAGCAGCGTACACAAGTCAGCGTACGCTCGCAAAAGAGCAGCGTACAGCTCAGTGGCGTAAGCTAAAAAGCTAGCTCACTGCTCACTGTCTTCTCCAAATGGCAAGAACAGCAAGAACTCTAAAGTTGAATCTAAGCTTCAATTGTCCAAATCTTGGTCAAAACAAGTCCGAATCCAACTTTTCAAAGGTCAAAATTGGGTAGAATGGAATTCTCTAAAACATGGAACCATCAAAACTTGAAAACAAGCAAGTTTGACAGATCAAAACACCAAAAATCCGAAAATAGCAAAACTCTAGATCTACAAGAATTAAAGCCTCAAAATGGAAAATGACAAATTCTAATGTGGTTTAGAATCATGAGGAGAAGCTAATGAAACCATCAAAAGGAGTTCTCTTGTGGAAGCAAGTTGCACTTGCCTATGGTGTTCTTGGTTGGTGGAGAAGAGTAATGGTAGGGGAAGGAGAAGTAAATGAGAATTATGGAGGAGAGAGAAGGTTGGTGGGGATAATAAAGAGGGGATTGTGGTGGAAATGAAGGAGAAGCATAGGCTAAGGTGTTCCACCCTTGGCCCATGATGAACCAAGCATTGGGCCGGTCGAACCAAGCCAAGCCAAACCGAGAGTAAACAAGCCAAGCCAAACCAAGGAGATATGCAAATACAAGATAAAATACGTATACGTATTTCAAATACGTAATACGAACAACAGGCATTACAACTCTGCCCACCTTAAAAGAATTCCGTCCTCGGAATTTAATTAAGAGGCTAGAGGGACAAGAACAAGCTACACTATTCACAGGTAATTATACTAGGCAATCAATCAATCATGCAAGCAAGGAATTGATGGCATGAGGCATAAGAAAGACATTATACCTCACGAGTCAAACAAGTCGGGATATCGTGATCGGATATCATCCTCACGCTCCCACGTTGACTCCCCCAAAGAGTGATGACCCCAAGCAACCCGGACTAACTTGATAGTCTTGTTCTTGAGGATCTTCTCTCTTCGATCCAATATAGACACGGGCCTCTCCTCATACGAAAGGTTGGTACCAACAACCAATTCTGAATGATCCAGGATGTGGCTCGGGTCCGGGATATACCGTCGTAATTGGGATACATGGAACACGTCATGCACCTCGCTTAACGACGGTGGAAGAGCGAGACGATAGGATACATCTCCTACTCGCTCCAGAATGTCAAACGGTCCTATATACCTAGGACTAAGCTTGCCCCGTACACCGAAACGAATGACGCCACGGTTAGGCAAAATCCTCAGGAATACATGATCGCCGACCGAGAACTCGAGAGGGCGCCGATGAGAATCGGCCCAATGGCGCTGGCGATCTTGGGCAACTCGAAGGTGATCTCTGACTCGCCTGACTACTTCAATTGTCTGGGCAATCATTTCTGGACCAAGCATCTGCCTCTCTCCAACATCATCCCAGGCTAACGGGGATCTGCACTTCCTGCCATACAGTGCCTCGAACGGTGCCATCTGGATACTGGCCTAGAAACTATTGTTGTATGAGAATTCCACCAGGTGCAAATGATCTTCCCATGAACCACCAAAGTCAAGTGTGCAAGACCGCAACATGTCTTCAAGAGTCTGGATCGTGCGCTCCGACTGGCCATCTGTCTGCGGGTGATATGCCGAACTGAACTGGAGATGAGTTCCCAAACTCTCTTGCAAGCTACGCCAAAAGTACGACTTAAATCTTGAATCTCGGTCCGAGGTGATACTGACTGGCACTCCGTGCAATCTGACAATCTGTCTGAGGTACATCTCTGCTAGCTGAGCCGTCGACTGACCAACTCTGAACGGGAGAAAGTGCGCTAACTTCGTGAGCCGGTCAACTATAACCCAGATAGCATCTCTACCAGCTGGGGATCTAGGTAATCCGGTCACGAAATCCATGGTCACATGCTCCCACTTCCATTCTGGAATCGGTAAGGGCTGAAGAAGTCCAGCCGGTCTCTGATGTTCGGCCTTAACCTGTTGGCAAACCAAACACCGAGAGACAAACCGAGCTATCTCCCGCTTCATGCCATTCCACCAGAAGTGCTGACGGATATCACGGTACATCTTCGTACTGCCAGGATGGATGGAATACAGAGAACTGTGCGCCTCTGACATGATCTCCTGTCTGATATCTCCACTGGGTACACAAAGACGCTTACCATGCCTAAGTGTACCATCCTCATGAATACATAACTCTGGTCTTCGTCCCGCCTCACACTCTGCTCTGAGTCGCTGAAGCTTGGAATCTGTTGACTGTGCCATCCGGATCCTCTCGACTATAGTGGACTGAACTTGCATGCTGGCCATCAATGCCACACTGGAAGGGAGAACAACTTCAATACCCATCTTCTGAAGATCTGCTAACAGCTCTGGTTGCGCTGTTAGGAAATAAGCTCCAGCTCTTCTGCTCAATGCATCTGCTACGACATTGACCTTCCCAGGATGATACTGCAAGCTGACATCATAATCCACAAGAAGCTCCAGCCACCTCCTCTGACGCATGTTAAGATCCTTCTGGGTGAAAACATACTTCAGGCTCTTGTGGTCGGTGAAAATTTCCACCCTATCTCCGTACAAGTAGTGCCTCCATAACTTAAGTGCAAACACCACTGCTGCCAGCTCCAAGTCATGGATTGGATAATTCCTCTCATGATCACGAAGTTGTCGTGACGCATAAGCTATCACCTTCCCATGCTGCATCAGAACACATCCTAAACCTCTGCCTGAAGCATCACAGTACACTGAGAATCCTCCGGTCCCATCTGGAAGCGTGAGAATAGGAGCTGTTATCAATCCTCGCTTCAACTGCTCAAAAGAACTCTGACACTCTGCTGTCCAAGCAAACTGTGCATCCTTGCGGGTCAACTGAGTCAATGGCGCTAAAATTCGAGCAAAGTCTGAAACAAATCGCCGGTAATAGCCAGCCAATCCGAGAAAACTGCGAACTTCTGCAACTGTGCTGGGCACTGGCCATGACTCAATAGCCACAATCTTCTGGGGATCCACTTCTACTCCTCCTCGAGTGATGATATGACCCAAGTACGAAATGCGATCGAGCCAGAACTCGCATTTACTAAAATTGGCATATAACTGGTGCTCTCTGAGGATCTGAAGAACTATACGGAGATGCTGCCCATGCTCCGCCTCACTTTTGCTGTAGACCAGGATGTCATCCAAGAACACGATCACAAACTGATCCAAGTAAGGCATGAAGATGCGATTCATGAGGTCCATGAATACTGCCGGCGCATTGGTTGCTCCAAAAGGCATAACAAGGAACTCCCAATGCCCATATCTCGATCTAAAAGCTGTCTTCGGGATGTCCTGCTCTCTGACTCTGATCTGGTGATATCCTGAGCGCAAGTCAATCTTCGAGAATACTGATGCCCCCTTGAGTTGATCAAACAAGTCATCTATCCTCGGAAGAGGATATCTGTTCTTGATTGTCACTGAGTTCAAGGTACGATAATCAACACATAACCTGGACATACCATCCTTCTTTTTCACAAGAAGCATCGGGGCTCCCCAAGGCAATCTACTAGTACGAATAAATCCCTTGGTTCTGAGTTCTTCAATCATCTTGTACAATATCTCCAACTCTGACGGCGCCATCCTGTAGACTCTCTCTAATACTGGGGCTGTCCCGGGAATCAAGTCTATAGTGAACTCGATCTCCCGCTCCGGATGCATACCTGGAAGTTCTTCTGGGAAAACATCTGGAAACTCATCCACTATCCTGGGCAACTTAACTGCTGCTACTGCCATCCGTAATATCGGAGGAGAAGGCTCAACCTCGCCTCGAGAGAAAGAAAACTCTGGCTCTCCTGAAATGCTAAATTAAAACAACCCTACCAATATGGCAGTCTATTCTAGCATACTGGTTCCTCAACCAATCCATCCCTAAGACCACATCATAATCGGCCATCGGGAACTCTATCAATCTAGCGGGGAGCTCTCTACCGCTAACTATGATCCGACACGAGAAAAACACTCTATCTACTCCCACAAGTCCGTTACCAGTAAGTATATTAAGCCTTACTGATAATGACTCGGGCTCCAATCCTACCCGTGTCGCGAATCGTGCAGACATAAAAGAATGCGATGCACCAGAATCAAATAAAGCTGAAGCTGGAAAGGAGTTGACGAGAATAGTACCTGCCACTACCTCACCTGGTGCCAACTCTTCCTCCACGGTCATCACCATAGCCTGACCGTGCCCTCGGGGTGCTGGTCCCCTCTGCTGAAACCCTCGCTGCCTACTCTGACTCAAGGCCTGGGCTTGCGCATACTGCTGGGGGCTCTGTTGCTGAAATGCCTGGGACTGAGGCGGCAAGGGCCTCGACAATGGGTACTGCTGCTGCTGCTGGACCGGTGCTGGTCCTCTCACCGAAGAGCTAGAAAGGTTGGACGATGATGAACCACCCCTATTCGGGCAGGATCCAACCCTATGGTCTGCTGCACCACAAGCCAGACACAATCCCTGTGCCCTGCGACATTCTGCCACCACATGGCCTGGCTTCCCACAATGAGAACAACCCACTGTGGAAGATTGCTTCTGCTTCTGCTGCTGCTGAGGGTGCGTCGGAGTTGAATGCTGAACCGACGTCACTGAGGCTGCTCGCCTCGGAGCCCCAATAGTCAAGGCCCTGGCTGTCGGGGCTGGTGCTGAAGACTGATTCATCTGGCCGTGAGATCTCTTTCGACCTCCGGCCCTGTCCACAATCCTCTGGGAGGTATACTCATGCCTCCGGGCTGCTCTCAAGACTGCATCAAAAGTCTGATGCTCAAACTGCTCGACTGCCAACAAGATCTCCAGGTGAAGTCCCTGCTGGAACCGCTGGGCTCTATCATACTCGGTTGCCACCAAGGTGGGAGCAAACCGACTGAGTCTGGAAAACTCGGCCGCATATCCGTCGACCGTCCTGCCTCCTTGCTTCAGATTGGTAAACCTCGTCTGCAGATCATACCGAACCACGGCATCGAAATACTTGGTCTGAAATCTCTCTCTGAATACTGCCCAAGCAATGGGTACTGCTAATCCAACGGCCTGCACTGCCCACCAGCTGCGGGCAAGATCTAACAACTGCAGGCGCACAACGGCCACCTTCTCGTTCTCTGGGGTCCTGGCTGCTTCTAGAATCACTTCTATGTCCTGAAGCCATGCATCTGCCGCGATAGCATCTTCACTACCGTCGAAGAATGGAGGGTTCAAGCGCTTGAAGCTGTTGGCAGCGCTGTTACCCTGATGACCACCCCGGGTCAAAGCATCCGTCACTGCCTGGTGCAAGGCATCTCCACGCCGGTCTTGGGAAGCTATCAAGGTCCTGACGAGTCCTACCAAAGTGCCGTCATCATGTTCTACAGGTTGAACTGGCTGGACTGGTGGCTCTCCGCCAGAAGGCACGACTCTGGAGGCTACTCCGGAATGCTGGGCTTGATCTCCAGGTTGCTGCTGGTCCGCGGGAGGTGCTCCGCCTTGCTGATCGGCCGGGTCAGGTACTATGCCGCTGAAGAAGACGACATAGGAAACAATAAGGAAGGACCAGGACAGAGCAACGATACAAGCATATGATCAGGACAAGAATCCAGGGATTCAGAAGATACGAACAGAGATCAAGGACGAATACTGATTGAGACATCTATTCGGTAAACCCTCACATATCTTGATTTACAAGACCTGTATGGGCCACCACTTAAACCATGTCACTCCCCAGAACCAGAATACTGGAGAGCGGGGGCAGACATAGCCAGCTACGTATATTGAAATGGATTCCATCTCGCTATACGGTCACGGCTGTCTAGGATACATGAGGGTTTATCTACAAGCCAACAGTCTCTTAAGGTCATGAACAAGCCTAGTGTCTCAATCATAAGCTAGTAAGTAAGAGTCACAAGATGTATGATCATTAAATATACAATAATAAGGCGTCCCAAATATTACATATTCAGCTGATCATGAAGCTAGTCGTTACAAAATGTTAGGACTAGCAAGAGTTTAGTCATACATGATCAACCCTAGGATTTGTCAATCATGTTACAGCCCGTAGGCAGACAGTAAGTAAGTGCAATCGAGCTAAACAGGTGCTCGTCGGCTAAACGCCTCAAAAGAATATTTTTACAATAGAGCGGGAGAGCCAAAAATAACCCACTCGTTGCCAGGGTTCCGTCTAGTGGCCACCATCTGGCTGGGAAGTCGGTAGATCCTCTGGAGTTGCTCCGAAATCTGGCCACACAAAACCAGCTGGGTCAGACCCCAGAAGGAGCAAGTGCCACAAAGGAAGCTTCACTTAAGAACTAAAACCAGCAATCAGCACAGGAATATAAATATAAATAAAATAAGGACTGGATGTCACCCCCAGTTTTTCAAATTAGGGGTATTTTCGTCATTTTCAAGTTTTAAAATATTTTAGGAATTTTATTTGATTTTATATGATTTTTAGGAATTTATTTGAGTCGGTTTGAATTTTATCCAATTCGGACCCAATTTGGAGACCCGGGTAGCCTGGACCCTAGTGGGACCCCCATACTAGCTGGGTTTAGCCCAAGTACCATCATAAATTAGGCTAGAAATTATTAACCTATTTTTCATGACTTAATTAGTCATTTTAGAGGCTAATTAGTCGTTTAGAATCGAACCGAAACCAAACCAAACCAACCCAAACTTAACCTATTGGGTTTGGGGGCCTATTGGGTCTCCACCCAAACCCAATAGGGGGCCTTAGGTGGCCGGCCATTAATAGGAGAAACCCTCCTTTTTGTCCTTCACATTTAAATCTCTCTCCACCTCATTCATCCTCTTCAAGTTCTTCTCCTCCTTCTTCAAGAACACCCCAACCTAGGTATGCTCTCTAACCCCCCATTAACTCCTCCTTTATTTTAGTTTCCTTCATTAATGTTGTAGAGGATGCTCTCCTCTTCATTTTGCCCCCTAATTTGTTAGGTTTCCCATTAATTCTAGTTGTAGGTTGGTTAGGGGTTTTTCATATATATATATATATATATATATATATATATATATATATATATATATATATATATATATATGTATGTATGTATGTATGTATGTATATATATTTGTGTGTGTGTTGTGTGAGGATGAGATGGTGGTGGTGTTGTGAGAGTGGTAGTGGTGATGATGGTGGTGTTGTGTTTGTGTCATGGTGAGGGTGGTGCTTGTGTGAGTGTGTGTCTATATATATATATGTGTGTGTGTGTGTGTGTCTATGTATATATGTATGTATGTATGTTATATATATATAATTAGTTAGATATATATGTATTTAGATAGTTAGATAGAGGGTTATATATAGATATATGTATAGATATATATATATATATATATAGTGGGGTAGATATATATATATATATATATATATATATATGTAGATATATATTTAGAGAGAGGTAGATAGAGGGAGAAAGGGGAAGGAGAAGGGGCAGCAGCAGCAGTATTCAGCAGCTGCAGCAGCAGCAGAATGCAGCAGCAGCAGCAATGTGCAGCAGCAGCAGCAGCAGCACATGCAGCAGCAGATGCAGCTAGCAGCAGTAGCACTAGCTAGGGGCAGCAGCAGTAGAGTTAGGGAGGGGAGAAGTAAAGGAAGAGAAGAGAAAGAAGGAAAGGGTAGGAAATGTTAAGAGGAGGAAGGAATAAGAAGAAGTTAAGGAAGAAGGGAATTTAGGAGGAGAATGAGAAGGAGAGATTAGAAGAAGGATTAGAAGAAGATTTGAAGAATAAGATTAGAGGAGTAGAGAAGAGGAAGAATTAGAATCGAGAATCAAGAGAGGGAAATAGAACGAGAGTAGAAAACGAAGGTTTTGTTAGAAATCGAGTTAGAGGGCGAAATTGAGCCCGGAGCATCGGATCGCGATGAAACTTGACATAGGCCTAGAATACGTGATTTAGATTTTGCGGGTAAGCTTCCGGGTGGAAGTCGGGGTCGTAGGGCGCCGGTATCGCGCCGTGTCAGTGCGTATCTCGAAATATTCGAGATTTCTGCAATGGGCCGTAAGGTGGACCAAACGTCCACTTTACTTAGGTATTTTGGTAGATAACGAACCTATAGGATAGTACCCTACTACCCTAGGGAGATCGGGTCATAATAACTAGCGTAGGTAGGCTATCTAGATTATCGCCGAGGGTAGAATTTTACCCTTAAAAAGGGTAAATTAGGGAATTGGCCCACGGCCAAGAATTTAGTTTCCAAGTCCAAGATGGACTTGGATATGGATTGTATAGGTTGATAAGGAGTAGGATTAGCTGTCTAAACCTAGTCTTGGACCCGGTTGACCACGGTTGACTTTTTGGACTAAAAGTCAACCATGGGTCAACACTTTACCCAATTTGGTCCCAAATTCCATCCAACTTAGACCGTTGACTAAAAGTCAACTATTAGTCACCAGTGACCTAGAGTTGACCTAGTGTTGACCTCGAGTTGACCAGAATTGACCCGTTGACCAAAAGTCAACGGTAAGCTAATTTTCGACCTAGTTTGATTCGGATGGATTTCCAATGTCCTTCCATGACCAAGTATGACCCAACTAGAGTTGTCTTGGCCTCGTATGACTTTGTTAGGTCTAATATGACTTAGATTGACCCCGTACAATCTAGTTCGACCTTGTTTGACCTAGATTGACTTAGTTTGACGTGTCTTGACCTATTTTGACTCAGTATGACTTAATTTTACTTCCAAACCATTATATTGATACAGTATTCCATCTATAGGTCCTCGAGGCACTGATCTTGGACTCAGTCGACTTATCCATCACAGTACAGGCGAGTACATTCTCTGATAATATTTCTGTTTTATGATATCGTCTTTGTTTCTAGTATTTAGTGCAGATTATCCTTGTTCTCTTGACAGATTGTTCACACGGATTGATATTTGTCTGGATCCCGTCATAAGATGTTATTCCTCTTATATATGGTATACACTGGGCAAGTCTACATTGTTTATTGTTCATTGTATAGATACGATTCCTGCGAAGGCTAGCTACCCTCTCAGAGAATATGTATCATGACGTGTCATGACTGGATCCACTATATTGGTCAGGGATGGGGGTGTTAGCGTAGATATGTGATCAATACCCCACAGATATTGTATCATCATTGTATAGTGTTAATCATACACTCACATATGATTAGCCAGGCCAAACATTGTATCAAGTTCTAAGCCGGTCACATGTTGAAACTAGTGCTAAACTCACATAGATATAGTTCCAGATTCTTGTACATGATTTATACTGTTTTTCCCTGTTCTTACATTCAGATTACAGTCTTGATATGCCTTACCATGATTCATGTACACATTATTTATCTCGTAGATTCTCTCTATTTACTGCTACATTTTCAATATCGTCTAACTAGAACTGTTATGGAGGTTTGTGCTCGTTCCATCCTGACTGGATATGTTGACAAAATTTTACAGATAGTGGCGAGGAGGATTGTCCTACCTACTACGGTCCGGTTGACGTAGTGGGCATAGACTTGGAGACCTTGGTTCAGCAGGGCTTAGCTCCGCCCGACGAGCCTTTAGCTTAGTTTAGTTAGGTTAGACATTTTGGACTGGACCTTGTCTCCAGCTTGCTACTTGTTATTTTATTATATTTTGGGACTGTATTAGAGACTTGGACTGTATATATTCTTTGTGTTGGACTTGACAGGTTATATATTATTTTATCGTCTTGTTGTCTTTTTATTTCAGTCTTTACTTTGTTATCTTAGAGTCGTGATTGAGTACTCGTATATATATTCATTGCTTGTCCTCCGTTCGGAGTTGACCATGGACTTGACAGGTTTTTGTTATATATATAAACTGTTTAGAAGTAGAAAATCCACAGCGTTCCACGCCGATTTTTCGGTGAGGGCTGGGCGTTGTCGCGTCACGTGCCCTTTTAGCGGGTGCGGGTCGTGACACTGGAATAAAAGGAAACATATCAGGATGATATACGACGAGATAACCATGGAACTATTCAGATAGCCAGGTTACAACCCGTAAACCAAACAAGGACCGGGGTTGTAACCCTTCGTCTGAACGGAGCTTGGTTTCTCACCATTTATCGGTAAAATAAATTCAAGCATTCTGGTCATTCAATAATCTGGAACAGGATCAGGACAAGACTAGACCGGTTAGACTCCATCCAATCATTTCACGGCCAAGCAAGAACTACGGCTTGATACTTTAACTAACTAGGGTTGTCACAAGCCTAATTACTAACAAGATGCAGTGAGATTATTCCACAGCCACAAGCCCTGCAGACCATCCAGGTCACCCAGGTCGAGAGATTAGGGTTGAATTCAGGTGGATACATCGTCCAGGAAACGCATGTACCCTTAAGCAGTTTGAAGGGTGCAACACATGACAGTGTGCTGGAAATGTGCCCTACTCGACGGCAGGCTACAGATCCCAAGCGCGCCCAGGTAACGGGATTGCCTGTAGCTGGAAAATCTCTTCATGACTAATGTATTAATCTAGTTGTTAACCTTAGTCCATTTTAGTAGGTACTCCTGACCGTGGTACTCAGGAGTCCCCTCCTAGACATGATGCAAGACAGGACTGGATTATTTGTACAAGCACAATCGTCCACGGTGTCCAGGTTATTCATACAGGTCATGTCATGTCAGGTAGCTGTCGCAACAGCTTATCAAGATATAACATGTCAGGTTTATCATGTCAAGTGTACTTGTCAGGAGTGCGCCACGACGGACCACTATCAGGTCACGTCAGGTCATTATGTCAAGAGTGCACCATCACGGGTCACTATCGTGTCAGGCTCAGTTATCATTTCCAAACATATTAAACAAATTCATGATTATCAAGTTCATGACAAAAGGCGTAAGGATATAAAATGGACGTTAAATATCTAATAAAATATCAATATACAGGGCTATAGAAGATCAAGGGTAATCAGGCTACGCTCAAGCCAGGCTACGCTCAGGCTAGCGTACGCTCAGGTCTGTGTACCAAAGGATCCATACACTTCCAATGGGAAGCGTACGCAAGGGTCAGCGTACACAAGGGCACGCTCAAGCTACAGGTCAGCGTACGCTCAAGCTACAGGTCAGCGTACGCTCAAGCTAGCGTACGCTCAAGACACGCTACCAACAGGCAGCGTATCAAGGCTAGCGTACGCTCGCTAAAGAGCAGCGTACACAAGTCAGCGTACGCTCGCTAAAGAGCAGCGTACACAAGTCAGCGTACGCTCGCTAAAGAGCAGCGTACACAAGTCAGCGTACGCTCGCTAAAGAGCAGCGTACAGCTCAGTGGCGTAAGCTAAAAAGCTAGCTCACTGCTCACTTTCTCCAAATGGCAAGAACAGCAAGAACTCTAAAGTTGAATCTAAGCTTCAATTGTCCAAATCTTGGTCAAAACAAGTCCGAATCCAACTTTCCAAAGGTCAAAATTGGGTAGAATGGAATTCTCTAAAACATGGAACCATCAAAACTTAAAAACAAGCAAGTTTGACAGATCAAAACACCAAAAATCCGAAAATAGCAAAACTCTAGATCTACAAGAATTAAAGCCTCAAAATGGAAAATGACAAGTTCTAATGTGGTTTAGAATCATGAGGAGAAGCTAATGAAACCATCAAAAGGAGTTCTCTTGTGGAAGCAAGTTGCACTTGCCTATGGTGTTCTTGGTTGGTGGAGAAGAGTAATGGTAGGGGAAGGAGAAGTAAATGAGAATTATGGAGGAGAGAGAAGGTTGGTGGGGATAATAAAGAGGGGGTTGTGGTGGAAATGAATGAGAAGCATAGGCTAAGGTGTTCCACCCTTGGCCCATGATGAACCAAGCATTGGGCCGGCCGAACCAAGCCAAGCTAAACCGAGAGTAAACAAGCCAAGCCAAACCAAGGAGATATGCAAATACAAGATAAAATACGTATACGTATTTCAAATACGTAATACGAACAACAGGCATTACACCTTCGTCAGCAACGAGTACAACCACCAACGCCTAGTACTCCGGTCTCGAGGCTCCGGATCCGTCAGGGGCTGGTTCGATGGCTTTCGGTTCTGAAACCAACCTCAACGTCCTCCCGCACGTCCGATACCGATGCTACTCAGGATATTCCTTCCCATCCACATTGTCTCCACCGAAAAGAACTGCCTCAAACTCGAACCTGAACCCTTCCGCAGTCTCGTGGCTACGCCTCGGACGAACTGTCGGTGACTTGCATTGTCTCTGATGCATGCATGTACTTCACCCTTGATGTTACAAAGGTGCTTGGCATTCCTGCCTTGGCATTCCTAATCTTGTGTTACGAAGAACTCAATCTAGAGTCTGTTGGAGCTGGAACTTTGTCACGCCCCAGTACCGAAATACGGAGACGGACTAGGCCAGCTACTCCATATGAGGTACGTAACGTCATACGGCGATCGTGGCTGTCGAGAGACTAGGGGGTACATGCTACAATCGAGTCTCCTATGGTCCCACAGAGTTCTATGTCTCAATCAATCAAATCACATCAGCAAATAAATGAGCATTAAAGATAAAGCAGTAAGGCGTCCCCGACGCTTCATCAAAATGATCATGAGAGACTAGCTTTATAATTTAGCTATCTCAGAGAGTCAGGAGTACAAAACCATATACAGCTGCAGTCTGTTTAATTACAATTATGTACTGACACAAAATATTGAGTAATCCGGCTAACAGGTGCCGGTGGCTAAACGCCGCAAAAGTATAAGCAGGAGTGGTGGAGAAGAAACCCACTCGAGTCCCCGACCAGCCATGCTCCTAGTATGCACCATGGATGTCCGGAAGAAGGATCGCGTCCTCTGGCTCTGCTACGAGGTCTGGCCAAACAAAACCAGCGGGGTCAGCCCCGAATAGCAAGTACCGCCAAAGGGGCACAAGAGTTAAGATAAAACCCAGTTATAATGATAAGGATAAAGCTTATGCTGCGGCTATAGGGTAGCGCTACATCGTCGGACCCATCTGGCACCCTTACAACCAAACAAGGACAAAAGGTGCCACATAGAGCCGGGACGCGTCGCACTCTATGACCTTCACATAAGTTTACAGATATAAGTAAGAAGATCTCCTGGTCGTGACTTCGGTCGACAGACTATTGCAGCACGATAACCAACCCAACAATCAAACAAGAACATGGGTTGGATCACGTACCGCGGTGGGCCATGTTCCTTAGTCATTCACAGGAGTAACACATCACAATCAATTAAGGCTTCCGTTCGTAACTTCGGTCCGCAGCCTGTCATAGTACGATAACCAACCCAACAATCAAACAAGAACATGGGTTGGATCACGCGCCATAACAGTCCGCTTTCCTCAGTTACTCGCGGAAGGTAAAAGAAAAATACAAGCAAGTCATTTTCACGGCCAGTCAAGTCTACGAATTTCTAGTATGGCGAGGTTATCCTCGCATTAAATTATCAGAGTCCTCAGATCGTATCTTTCCAGCAAGGCTAGCCAACCCAGGGGTCCGCGTAGACAGGTATGATTGAGCTCAGGTCCCTCGCAAGGCCACCTTGCCAAAACATATAATATATATAACAGGAATGAATCAGATACAGTCATCCACTCGTTGCAGATGACACAGTATCCGTGGAGACCAGCCGGCGCGTCAAGACAATATCTCAAGGCGGCTGGTGTAACACGATCTCGGGATTCTGTCCTCCCCATGCATCTAGTATATTTAGTTGCCTAGTTTAACCCTAGGTGAAATCTTGGACTCACATGCTGTGGCCTGCATGATTATCCTCCTAAAGTCGTACTTTGGTACGAGTACCCCAAAGAGGATCCATGTCAATTAGTATGTCAACATGTTCTACCCTCCTTAGTGTAATGCATCAATACAAATACGCCACGTGGAGTTACGAGTCATTTGTCGAGCATGAACAAGAACTGGGACATTCAGGTACATGTATCAGGAAGGAACACTTTGTTCTCCGGGGTCACATTAGTGCTCATATCATGCTCGGGACAAAAGGCGTAAGGATATATAGCATACACAAACATTCACCTATATATATACAAGAAAATATAATATATAAGATCCCAGGTCAGAATGCGCATGGTCAAATGCGCAGAAGTCAAAACGCGCAGGGTTAGACTGCGCAGGGGTCAAACGCGCAGAGTTAGGTTGCGCAGGCATTAGACTGCGCAGCGGTTAGATGGCGCAGGAGATGGATTGCGCCAGAGTCGGGTTGCGCAGGGAATGGATTGCGCTGAAGTCAAGCGCGCTGGGTTAGATTGCGCAGGGATTAGACTGCGCAGGATCGGATGGCGCTGGAGCTAAGGAGCGCCAGCGCAGTTCAGCTCAGCGCAATGCGCTGGCCGAAGGGTTGCGCAATTCGTCAAAAGATGAGCTGCGCAGTTCAACTTGCGCTAAAGAGCGCAGGCTGAAGGGTCTTCTCTTCCAGGCCGAGAGCTTCCTCAAGAACACCAAAAACTTCCAATTTCCTTAACTTGACCAAATCAAAACCAAATCTAGATTTTCAAAGTTCTAACTTGAGTGAAATTGAATTCTCTTCCACATGGAAGCATCAAAACCCATAAAATCCTAACGAAAATAGATCAAAACCATGTAAATCCGAAAATGGAGAAAACTTAGATCTACAAAAATCAAAGCTTCAAAATGGAAATTTTCAAGTTCTAAACTAGTATAGATTGAGGAGAAGAACATATTTTGACAAATAATTTTGTAAGAAATCATTAACAAAATATAAATCCATCTCTTGAGCAAGTTGGCACTTGCCTTGGTTGGTGGAGGAAATAAATGAGAGGAATAATGAGATGAGAGAGAGAAGGAATGGGGTTTTATATAAAAGCCTAAACCAAGTTGGTTCATGATGACCCAACGGGTTCAAGTGAACCGAGAACATGTCACCCAATTAGAGCCAAAACTGCAAACTAAAATCACAGAAAATTAATTACGAAATATTATTTTGTCAAATAATTTGGGATATACATGATGAAATACAACAAAATAAATATCGTATAAATATACGTAATTACAAATAAGCAGTATACGTGCTAAAAATACGTATACCAGAATCAGGGAGTGACATCTCTACCCTTCTTAGAAAAATTCCGTCCTCGGAATTTCCAGCCAAGACGGGATTGAAAGATCAGGACAAGCAAGGCACAATCATATGCAAGTTAGCTAACAAGCAGTTATTATCTACATCACAAAAGTATAATACAAGCAGGTGCAGTGAATGTGGGATCGTGTCATTATGGCATAAAGATATACCTCACAAACCAAACAAATGCGGATACCGAGATCGGATCTCGTCCTCGCGCTCCCAAGTTGATTCTCCCGGAGAGTGATGGTTCCAAGCAACACGGACAAGGCTGATCGTCCGATTCTTGAGTACCTTCTCTCGCCGGTCTAAAATAGATACGGGTTGTTCCTCGTAAGTTAAGTCGGTACCAACGACTAACTCTGAATGATCGAGGACATGACTCGGATCCGGGACGTACCCACGTAACTGGGACACATGAAACACATCATGTATGCCAGTTAACGAAGGCGGAAGGGCAAGTCGATAAGCCACATCGCCTACCCGAGCGAGAATCTTGAAAGGACCAACGTATCTTGGACTAAGCTTTCCTCGGGTTCCAAATCTAATGATACCCCGAGTTGGCGAAATCCGCAGAAACACTTGGTCGCCAACTCTGAACTCTAGAGGCCTACGATGCTGATCTGCCCAATGACGATGTCGGTCATGTGCAACTCGAAGGCGCTCTCTGACCAACTTAACTATCTCCACAGTCTGCGTGATCATCTCTGGCCCCAACAACTTTCGCTCTCCGACGTCGTCCCATGCCAAAGGGGACCTGCACTTCCTTCCGTACAATGCTTCGAACGGGGCCATCTGAATACTAGCCTGATAGCTGTTATTATAGGAGAACTCCACTAGATGAAGGTGATCCTCCCAAGATCCGCCAAAATCCAAGGTGCACGCCCGTAGCATATCTTCTAACGTCTGAATGGTTCTTTCTGATTGCCCGTCAGTTTGTGGATGATAAGCTGTACTGAATCTTAACTTGGTTCCCAAACTTTGGTGCAAGCTCCGCCAAAAATAGGAAGTAAACCGCGTATCCCGATCTGATACTATACTAACTGGAACACCGTGCTGCCTTACTATCTGCTTCAGGTACATTTCTGCTAACTGCTCAGTAGTTTGTCCAACTCGGAAGGGAAGGAAATGAGCGACCTTCGTGAGTCGATCTACTATTACCCAGACTGCATTCTTACCAGTCGGGGATCTAGGTAAACCGGTCACAAAATCCATCGTGATGTGCTCCCATTTCCATTCTGGGATAGGAAGCGGCTGTAGCAATCCTGCTGGTCTCTGCTGCTCGGCTTTCACCTGCTGACATACCAGACACTTGGATACAAATCTCGCTATCTCTCTTTTCATGCCATTCCACCAAAAGAACTGCCTAATATCTCGATACATCTTCGTCCCTCCAGGATGAATGGAGTAAATAGAACTATGAGCTTCGGACATAACTTCTTGCCGAAGGTCTCCACTCGGTACACAGAGTCTGTTTCCAAACCTGAGCGTACCATCTTCGTGAATCACTAACTCCTTCCTACGGCCTGATTCACACTCCGACCGCAACTTCTGAATCTGTGGATCTCCTGCTTGTGCTGCCCTTATCATCTCTACTAAGGTAGACTGAATCTGAATACTGGTCATTATTCCCATATCCCCTGGCAAAACTACTTCGATTCCCATACTCTGGAGGTCTTCTAAAATATGCTTCTGCGAGGTCAAGATAAAGGCACTGTTTCTCCTACTCAGTGCATCTGCAACGATATTCGCCTTGTCTGGATGATACTGAAGATCTAAGTCAAAATCCTTCAGTAGTTCTAACCATCTTCTTTGTCTCATGTTCAAATCTCGCTGCGTGAATACATATTTCAAACTCTTATGATCAGTATAGATCTCTACCCGATCTCCGTATAAATAATGCCTCCACAACTTGAGTGAAAACACCACAGCTGCTAACTCTAAATCATGAGTCGGGTAATTCTTCTCATGGTCTCGAAGCTGTCGAGACGCATATGCTATCACCTTTCCATGCTGCATCAATACACACCCAAGACCCTTCCCAGATGCGTCACAATACACTGTAAAACCTCCCGATCCTGCTGGAAGCGTCAAGATCGGGGCCGAGATTAATCTCTTCTTCAATTCTTCAAATGATGCCTGACAGCTAGCTGACCAAACAAACTCTACGTCCTTGTGCGTCAAACGCGTTAAGGGCGCAGAGATCTTGGCAAAGTCCGCCACGAACCGTCTGTAGTAACCAGCTAGTCCTAAGAAACTTCGCACTTCTGCAACTGTTCTCGGGACTGGCCAATGCTCTACGGCCTCAATCTTCTTCGGATCCACTGACACTCCTGTCCCAGAAATTACATGCCCCAGGAACGAAATGTGATCTAACCAGAATTCACACTTGTCGAGCTTCGCATAAAGTTGATGCTCCCTCAATGTCTGCAAGACAGTCCTAAGATGTTTCTCATGCTCCTCTTCACTGCTGGAATAGACAAGAATGTCATCTATGAACACTACCACAAATTTATCCAAATATGGAAGAAAGATGCGGTTCATCAAATCCATAAATACTGCAGGGGCATTGGTTAGTCCAAAGGGCATTACTAAAAACTCATAATGCCCGTATCTTGATCTGAATGCCGTCTTCTGAATATCTTGCTCTCGGACTCTCACCTGATAGTATCCCGAACGAAGATCGATCTTGGAAAAGATACGGGCCTTGCTCAATTGATCAAACAGGTCATCAATCCTCGGTAGCGGGTACTTATTCTTCACTGTTACTGCATTCAGCTTGCGGTAGTCGATGCACATCCTCGTCGACCCATCCTTCTTGGGAACTAGAATCACTGGCGTGGCCCAGGGCGATTTACTGTCTCGGATGAATCCCTTAGACTTCAACTCTTCTTCATGTTGGTACAACTTATCCTGTTCTGACGGCGACATTCTGTAAACTCTGTCTGCAATAGGCCTCGTTCCAGGGTTCAACTCAATGCTAAATTCTACCTCTCTGACTGGGGGCATCCCTGGAAGCTCATCAGGGAATACATCAAGAAAACCTTCGACCACTCTCAGAATCTGTCTTGACTCTGACACTGCTGCGGAGATGACGCCTTCAGTCTGATTCTTCAAGGTTCGAGTAAAGATGAACTGCTCCATCCCAGGAATGCTGAATATAACCCTACCTCCTCTACAATCAATGGTCGCATGACTGTCTCTCAACCAGTCCATGCCAAGAACAACATCAAAATTCCCTATAGGGAATTCAATCAATGATGCGGGCAATAAATGCCCACACACCTCTACCGGACATAAAAAGCGCACTCTGCTCACTTCTACGAGCCCATTGCCGGTGAGTATATCCATCCTCTCCGGCAATGCCTCAAACACTATTCCAATCCGTGTAGCATATTGTGCAGAGATGAATGAATGAGTAGCGCCTGAATCAAATAATGCTACAGCAGGAAATGAGGTGACGAGAATTTTACCTGCCACCACGTCACTAGACGCTAGAGCCTCTCCCAAGGTTAATGTGAGAGCCTGGCCCCGCGGAGCCCCTTGTTGCGGCCTTCCTCGACCATGTTGTTGCTGCCTCTGAGGGCCTTCGGCTTCCTGTGCCTGGCGGAACATCTGAGCCTGCGTTGGTAGACGCTGGGCTAGGGGCCTTACTGCTAATACTGGCCCTCCACTCGGGGTTGCCCCTGGAGCTGGCAACGCTGGAAACTGCTGAGCTGGCCCTCCTGGCCTCTGCATCATAGGACAAGTCGAAATACGGTGGTCTGGACTACCACACCTCAAGCACAAGCCATTCGCTGACCGACACACCTCCCTAGTGTGTCCTCCCTTACCACAGAAGGTACAACCCTGGGGCGCCCTCTGACGCTGCTGCTGATTCCTCGGCTGCTGCTGTCGAACTGGCGCTGTGATAGTTGACGCGGTCGTCCTCTGCGGCGCTCCTGTATCATGAATACGAACACCGGGTGCTGGTGCCGATGTTCGCTGCATGGCTCCTCCTCCAACCTGGGAATGAGATCTCTTCTGACCTCCTGTCCTCGATGCCAACCTCTGCTGGGTGAGCTCGTGCCTCCGAGCTGCTGTCAAGACAGCGTCAAACGTCTGGTAGTCGTGCCCTTCCACAAGCTGCAATAATTCCAAATGAAGTCCCTGCTGGAATCTCATAGCTTTCTCTGGCTCCGTCGCCACCATTGATGGTGCGAAACGGCACAATCTGCAGAACTCGGCTGCATACCCATCTACGGTCTTGCCTGCTTGCTTGAGATTGATGAACTTCTGCTGGAGCTCATATCGAGCTACTACGCCAAAATACTTGGCCTTGAATCTGTCACTGAAGGTGGTCCAATGAACAGGGCGTCTTGTACCAACTTCTTCTGATGCCCACCAGTTGCGGGCAAGATCCTGAAGTACCAGTTTGACCTGATCAACCTTCTCATCGTCTGGAACCTTGGCTGCCACAAGAATGGCTTCGATGTCTTGAATCCATGCATCCGCAGTGATGGCATCCTCCGTGCCATCAAAATACCGCGGGTTCAAGCGACGGAACCTTCCTGAGGCTCCCGAGTCAACCCCGACACTCCTCTCAAGAGCTAACTGAATCCCTTGGTTCAGCAACACATTCTGCTCCTGCTGCCGAGTCTGTTGCTGTTGGTTAGTGACAAGAAACCCCCGGATGATCTCCAGGAGTGCTACGGCGTCTGGTACTGCCGTCGCTACTGGTGCTGCAGGAGTTTCAATAACCTGCGGCTGCACTGCCTCTGGTTCCATTTCTGTTCGTGCCTGCACTGGAGAAGGTTCTCTCCCCTGTTGCTGCCCAGTCGAGCCATGCTCTTGCTGCTCTTCCACTCGGGCCTCACCCGCTACTGAGAATGAAGCACCCCTATAGAGAAGAATATAAGATTATCAAGTCCGGACGAGGAAGATTTCGAGGATGCAAGTCAGGTTAGAGATCAAGGCAAGGACAGAGAGTTCGAAACAGAATTTCAAGGGGAACAAGTTTTGATTGAGACTCCTAATAAATCGCAATACCCCACAAGTCTGAAAAACAGACCTGCATGGGCCACCACTAAAACCTTGTCACGTCCCAGTACCGAAATACGGAGACGGACTAGGCCAGCTACTCCATATGAGGTACGTAACGTCATACGGCGATCGTGGCTGTCGAGAGACTAGGGGGTACATGCTACAATCGAGTCTCCTATGGTCCCACAGAGTTCTATGTCTCAATCAATCAAATCACATCAGCAAATAAATGAGCATTAAAGATAAAGCAGTAAGGCGTCCCCGACGCTTCATCAAAATGATCATGAGAGACTAGCTTTATAATTTAGCTATCTCAGAGAGTCAGGAGTACAAAACCATATACAGCTGCAGTCTGTTTAATTACAATTATGTACTGACACAAAATATCGAGTAATCCGGCTAACAGGTGCCGGTGGCTAAACGCCGCAAAAGTATAAGCAGGAGTGGTGGAGAAGAAACCCACTCGAGTCCCCGACCAGCCATGCTCCTAGTATGCACCATGGATGTCCGGAAGAAGGATCGCGTCCTCTGGCTCTGCTACGAGGTCTGACCAAACAAAACCAGCGGGGTCAGCCCCGAATAGCAAGTACCGCCAAAGGGGCACAAGAGTTAAGATAAAACCCAGTTATAATGATAAGGATAAAGCTTATGCTGCGGCTATAGGGTAGCGCTACATCGTCGGACCCATCTGGCACCCTTACAACCAAACAAGGACAAAAGGTGCCATATGGAGCCGGGACGCGTCGCACTCTATGACCTTCACATAAGTTTACAGATATAAGTAAGAAGATCTCCTGGTCGTGACTTCGGTCGACAGACCATCGCAGCACGATAACCAACCCAACAATCAAACAAGAACATGGATTGGATCACGTACCGCGGTGGGCCATGTTCCTTAGTCATTCACAGGAGTAACACATCACAATCAATTAAGGCTTCCGTTCGTAACTTCGGTCCGCAGCCTGTCATAGTACGATAACCAACCCAACAATCAAACAAGAACATGGGTTGGATCACGCGCCATAACAGTCCGCTTTCCTCAGTTACTCGCGGAAGGTAAAAGAAAAATACAAGCAAGTCATTTTCACGGCCAGTCAAGTCTACGAATTTCTAGTATGGCGAGGTTATCCTCGCATTAAATTATCAGAGTCCTCAGATCGTATCTTTCCAGCAAGGCTAGCCAATCCAGGGGTCCGCGTAGACAGGTATGATTGAGCTCAGGTCCCTCGCAAGGCCACCTTGCCAAAACATATAATATATATAACAGGAATGAATCGGATACAGTCATCCACTCGTTGCAGATGACACAATATCCGTGGAGACCAGCCGGCGCGTCAAGACAATATCTCAAGGCGGCTGGTGTAACACGATCTCGGAATTCTGCCCTCCCCATGCATCTAGTATATTTAGTTGCCTAGTTTAACCCTAGGTGAAATCTTGGACTCACATGCTGTGGCCTGCATGATTATCCTCCTAAAGTCGTACTTTGGTACGAGTACCCCAAAGAGGATCCATGTCAATTAGTATGTCAACATGTTCTACCCTCCTTAGTGTAATGCATCAATGCAAATACGCCACGTGGAGTTACGAGTCATTTGTCGAGCATGAACAAGAACTGGGACATTCAGGTACATGTATCAGGAAGGAACACTTTGTTCTCCGGGGTCACATTAGTGCTCATATCATGCTCGGGACAAAAGGCGTAAGGATATATAGCATACACAAACATTCACCTATATATATACAAGAAAATATAATATATAAGATCCCAGGTCAGAATGCGCATGGTCAAATGCGCAGAAGTCAAAACGCGCAGGATTAGACTGCGCAGGGGTCAAACGCGCAGAGTTAGGTTGCGCAGGCATTAGACTGCGCAGCGGTTAGATGGCGCAGGAGATGGATTGCGCCAGAGTCGGGTTGCGCAGGGAATGGATTGCGCTGAAGTCAAGCGCGCTGGGTTAGATTGCGCAGGGATTAGACTGCGCAGGATCGGATGGCGCTGGAGCTAAGGAGCGCCAGCGCAGTTCAGCTCAGCGCAATGCGCTGGCCGAAGGGTTGCGCAATTCGTCAAAAGACGAGCTGCGCAGTTCAACTTGCGCTAAAGAGCGCAAGCTGAAGGGTCTTCTCTTCCAGGCCGAGAGCCTCCTCAAGAACACCAAAAACTTCCAATTTCCTTAACTTGACCAAATCAAAACCAAATCTAGATTTTCAAAGTTCTAACTTGAGTGAAATTGAATTCTCTTCCACATGGAAGCATCAAAACCCATAAAATCCTAACGAAAATAGATCAAAACCATGTAAATCCGAAAATGGAGAAAACTTAGATCTACAAAAATCAAAGCTTCAAAATGGAAATTTTCAAGTTCTAAACTAGTATAGATTGAGGAGAAGAACATATTTTGACAAATAATTTTGTAAGAAATCATTAACAAAATATAAATCCATCTCTTGAGCAAGTTGGCACTTGCCTTGGTTGGTGGAGGAAATAAATGAGAGGAATAATGAGATGAGAGAGAGAAGGAATGGGGTTTTATATAAAAGCCTAAACCAAGTTGGTTCATGATGACCCAACGGGTTCAAGTGAACCGAGAACATGTCACCCAATTAGAGCCAAAACTGCAAACTAAAATCACAGAAAATTAATTACGAAATATTATTTTGTCAAATAATTTGGGATATACATGATGAAATACAACAAAATAAATATCGTATAAATATACGTAATTACAAATAAGCAGTATACGTGCTAAAAATACGTATACCAGAATCAGGGAGTGACAAACTTTAAAAGGGAGGAAGCACAGACAGGAAGTGAAGAGAGCTTCTAGATTTTGTGTACTAATTGCTACTTGTTGTTTCATTTCGTTTATTCAAAGTGCCTCTTTATATAGGCTAACAAAGAAAAAAGATAGTAACTAAAGTATATGAGCAATTTGCTCCAGACCGCACAAATGCCAAAGCCCAAACAAAGTAGTGGCTCCTCACCACACATAAGCTAAAGACTAGGACAAATAAAAATCCAACGGGATTAAGTCCAATAAATCACTCCCTAATCCTGTTGGATGGAATTAACCACGAGCCGCGCCCTGTGATTGAGGACGTCGCCGTGCTCGTCATTCTTGATCTTGTATACCTTCTTCAAACCAATTGGACGATGGTTGGGTGGGAGATTGACGAATTCACCGATTCTTGTGTCCTGCGGGTCTGCGCCTTGTCCACGCTCCTCGAGCTTGGCTGCCAGATCCATTGCCACTTCTTCATCCGCAAGAACATCAAAGCCAGGAGATGATTCACACCTTCATCAGGTTCGACACATTCCTTGGCAATCTCCTCTAACACCTGAGGAACCTCGACGCTCGGAATGCCGCGGTTATCGCCTCCGCGCAGCACGGGCACACAGACGTTGATCAGGAGAGGTTCCGCCAGATGGTGCACTCGTCCGGGCAGTGGCCCAACTTCATAACCTTCTCCGTCCTGGCCGGACACACCTCCGACTGGCGGGGACACCGCCTCACCATCGTCATCGTGGAGGTCTTCTTCTTCTTCGGCTCTCTCCTGATGGGCTTGGCCCCCGTCTACAGCGCCGAGATGGTCCCCGCCTCCTCGCGCGGGTTCCTTGCACCTCCTTCCCCGAGGTCTCTTCATCAACTACGACATCCTTCTTGGCTACATATCCAACATTGCCTTCACCAAGCTCGTGTTGCGGCTCGGCTGGCGCATCATGCTCGGCATCGGCGTAGTCCCTTGCGTCTTCCACGACGTCGGGTGCCTCTTCATGTCCGAGTTCCCCCGGTGGCTCGTCATGCAGGGCTGCCTCGGAGACGCCAAGAGGATCCTCGAGCGGACCTCCGTCATCAAAGTTGCCGACATCAAGTCCTGCGTCGGGATCCCCGAAGACTGCTACGTCGACGCTGTGGTCGTCGCCAGGAAGAGTCACGGAGAGGGCTTGCGGAAGAGGCTTCTTCTTCGCCTGCTCGAGCACGTCGGACTGGTACATCCTGGCGTGCTCCTCCGACAGCCGCTCCTTTTTCACCTCCGAAACCTTGGAGGCATCCGGATTCTCGACAATAATTTTCACTGTCGTCGCTGCGGGTGAGCCACTTGAAGTTGAGGCTGCAGCTTGTGGTGTAGTAGGCTCCCTTGACGCCATTGTCGCTCCGTGCGTCATAGGTGTTGCCGCATCTCTCGTGCCCTCCGGCGTGTATACAGCCTCGTCCACCGCTCTCTGTGGAGTGATTATTGTCTCGACAACAGGATCTTTGACTGAGATATCTACCCAGCCTTGTGGTTCGGCATCGTCACCATTGTTCCAGTCCCATCTCCTTTCTTCCTCGAACACGACATCCCTACTCACCTGGATCTTGCTGCGTTGAGGATTATAGAGGCGGTACGCTTTGCAGCCCTCTTCCACGCCAAGGTACACCAATGTGCTTCGGCCATCAAGTTTCTTATGATGAGGACCTGCAGTCTTCATGTGTGC
Organism: Iris pallida; assembly: GCA_029216955.1. NCBI lineage: Eukaryota > Viridiplantae > Streptophyta > Magnoliopsida > Asparagales > Iridaceae > Iris > Iris pallida. The sequence continues at coordinate 9,832,603 of JANAVB010029617.1, read as the reverse complement.
GACGCATCCAAAGATCCTTAAGTGTTTCAGGTTCGATTTCTTACCAGTCCAGGCTTCATACGGCGTGAGCGTACCGAGAGCTTTAGTTGGCAACCGGTTGAGCAGGTACACAGCATGTCTGACCGCCTCGCCCCACATGCTTCCAGGAATATGCATGCTCTTGAGCAGGCTCCTTGTCGTTGCCATCACGGTGCGATTTCGGCGCTCCACTACGCCGTTCTGTTGTGGCGTATATGGTGCGGTAAGATGTCGTTGTATGCCTTCGCCTTCACAGAAGCTTGAGAATTTCTTGGATAGGAACTCACCTCCTCGATCAGTTCTGATTGTCTTCGATCATCTTGCTGTCACACTCATTCTCTACAAGAGACTTGAATTTCTTGAAAGCATCAAAGGCATCTCTTTTTCCTGCAAGTGTAGCGGGTGTAATCGGGCCACAAATGTCGGCGTGCACAAGTTGCAGTGTCTTCTCAGCTCTGAAGCTTGCCTGCAGTGGGAACGGTAGTCGTGCTTGTTTGGCGATGAGGTACCCATCACAGAGCTGGTTTGGGTGAGAAATCTTCGGCAATCCGGTGGCCATTCCCTTCTCTGCCATCATCTTGAGCGCAAAGAAATTCACGTGCCCGAGCCTTGCATGCCACAACCAGGTTGGGTCTTGTACTTTGGCCATTAGACATATCGGCCTAAAAGATTCAAGAGCTATCTTGTACAGACGGTTAGGCGATCTCCTCACCTTCATCAGCAGGATGTCGTTCCTGTCGAACACCCTCAAGTAGGAGCCGACAATCTCCACCTTGCTTCCATCTTCCGTTAATTGACCAAGGCGCAATATATTACTTCTTAAGCTTGGAATGAAGTATACCTGTAGCGCCCCGCTTTCGATAGGCGACGAAACTTCATAATATGCTTGCGCCGAGTCAGATCGGCCGAAAACTTAGATGGCCATCTGACTCGATCGCTAAGCTTGGTAAACGATAACGCCTTGCGGCATCCATTCAAATCGATTTAGACGGAAGTTACGAGAATCGATCCAACTAATGGAACGACTTCTGTTGGAATAAGTCCTAGATGCAGCGGGCTGCGTCTCGGCGAGTGAGCTCTCTATAAGAGTCCCTTCGACGGGACCGGACCGCTGTATGGTTTTCTTGGAGCTTTTGCCGCTGGGTTTTGATGAAGTGCTTTCGCGTCGTTTTCATGGATGCAATTAAAAATTTCGAAGCAAGGGGAAAAGAAGGAAGTCTAACAAGGTATTGGTGCCATTGCAGGAGCTCGTGTAACTAAAGCTTGACGTTGTGAAGCGCTTCGACGATCGGCACGAAGCAAAGTAATTGGTGGGTGATTCGGCCCCTTCTTTTCTACTTTGTCCCGCAAACTAATTCCTTGCCTCGAATTCATTCAAATCGAACGATGCCAAGTTAATTGCATGCCAATCCACTAAGTTCAAGAACTGGGGAAAAACGTATCGATTTAGAGTAATTCACTCTGAAAATACAAGTCTATCACATAAACCAGAAAGTTTAAGGTTCTAGTAAAAAGATAGACTATTTCACATGCTGCAAAATAATATGAAACGTCGATCGTGGATTATTATGCCTCGGACAATTTGGTGCCTACGGGACGCTAAATCGGGAGTACGGCTTTGGGAAAAATGAATCGTTGCATGAGTTGGGGGAAATGATAATACCGTTCAATACTGTCTGTGCTATACAAAACTGTTGTATATGTTAAACTGTTCACGCATTGGCATAGTCATGGACAGCTTGTGCACAAGTTAATTTTTTCTTGAATCGGTATCCGGGGCATCGGAATCGAATCGACCTAGGGGGAATGAATAATCGTGCTTCGGCACTGATGCATTGCAGGACCGTCAGTCAGGCTTGCAACCTAGACTGAGCGGGCCGAAAAGCCGTTGAGATAGTCCCACGTGATGTGTAACATCAATGACCGCATATAAGATAGTAGCATGCTCACCTATTGTCTTATGCAGGTGTAAATATTATCTCTGTTTTCATGCAGGGACGAGCACGGCCGTGGTAAGAAATATGATAAACTGATATTTTTCACTGTATGCTTTATTACTCAAAGATGGTATCGAATATGAACTGAATTCATTTAGTTCTAATAGAAAGACAACTCTAAAGCATGTCTATCCTAACAATCAGAGTCGGTTTAGACGAGTGGGTTCGTCTCGTCCACTTAACAAGTGTGCTAATCCCATTCCCCCAATTTTCTCAGGTGCGGCGGGCGCTCTCAACTAAACTGAAGCTGAAGTGCGGAGAGGCGTTTTGAAGCTCTTCCTATGCTGAAGTATTTTGAAGCCAATTCAACCGACGGCTTATGTATAAAGGGACGAATGTATGGAACGGCAAGCGTTAGTTCAGGCAACTTGTCGAGTGTGTTTCTTTCTGTTTTCAATCAATGTAGCCGCAACGGCATCCAATGTAATTACGACTTGCACTTCGTTGCAAGCTATGAATGAAAATTATTTCTATCTTCCTATACTGCGTCTTATATTCTGATGTGATTTGTGAAGTTTTAACTTGGCGTATTAATATAAAAAGCAACGTAACGTTCTTGCCTTGTACGAGTGCAATTCCAGACTCGTACGACATCACGTCTTAGCGAGGACGATCGAATCGGCAAAGTAACACCGGGGACGAATGGTTTGCCGACTCGGGGCGTGACAATACCTCCGGCAGAAGTCGTTGTTCTCCATTCTTGCATTGGAGCAGGATTGATCCCTTGCCCTCAATCTGCACGGTTGAGCCGTCGCCAAACTTGACATGGCCGGTGATATTTTGATCAAGGTCCTTAAACTTTCCTCAGTGGCCCTTCATGTGGTTGCTAGCGTTGTTGTCAAGGTACCAAATGTCGGTGTCGGCCTGCGCTTCTCCAGCTCCGCGCAAGTCTTGTTCTATCTTCTCTTCATTGAGCATGACGAGGTCAGGTGTCTCCTCCTGAGTCTCTCCTAGCAGCAATGCGGCCTTCTCGTCTTGCGCTCGTGCAAGGTTCGCCTCCTCAACACGATGCTTGTTGCGACACTCCGACGCATAGTGTCCAAAGTTTTCACAATTGAAGCACTTGATTTTTGATTTGTCGCGGTTGGAGCTGAGCCGCGAGTCCCTTCACCCTCCTGGTGTTGCGCTATTTGGCCGCCACGGCCACCCCTGCCGTGCCCGCGACCACGGCCACGGGGCTTGCTACAGCCCCGATCGTCGCTAAAATGCCCATTTTCTCTCGACGAAGAATCGACGTCGTCTTTCTTCGACCGTGCCTGCCACTCAGTGTGAGTAAGCAAGAGTTGTCCGTTGTTGCTCTCGCCTCGACCGCGTATGCGTTCTTCGTATGCTTTGAGGCGGCCGATCGCTTCCTCGACCGGCATGGTCTTCACATCCGCAAACTGCTCGATCACAGCAACGACATGCAGGTACTTGTCTGGGACGGAGACGAGCAGCTTCTTGACGATGACGACGTCCTCCATCTTGTCTCCCAATCCACGAATCTTGTTTGCGAGGGTCGTCAATTTTTTTGCAAACTCATCGATGGAGTCTGTCTCCTTCATACGAAGAGCCTCGAACTCACTCTTCAAGGTTTGAATCCTTGCCTTCTTCACCCGATCAGCGCCTAGATACCTTGTCTTCAGGCTTTTCCAAGCTTCCTTAGCCGTTTTGTGCTTGGCCAGCTGGAGTAGGATTTCCTCGAGGACAGCTTGAAAAATGCACGCCAACGCCATCTTGTCCTTCTTCTTTTCTATGACCACCCCGGCCGCGGGTTCAATGGCATCCCAAACACCTTGAGCCTCCACGAAGACCTCCATCTTGATCGTCCAAGTGGAGTAATTGCAAGACGTCGGCATCAGGTAGTGCAGGGTTATGCTCCCCTCCTTTGTTGTTGGCTCCGACGAGTGCTCGATGATTGACATCTTGTCGAGTCGAAGATACTTTGGCATACAACCTGGAGCTCTGTTACCAAATGTTGGAGCTGGAACTTTAAAAGAGAGGAAGCACAGACAGGAAGTGAAAAGAGCTTCTAGACTTTGTGTAATTGCTACTTGCTGTTTCATTTCGTTTATTCAAAGTGCCTCTTTATATAGGCTAACAAAGAGAAAAAGGTAGTAACTAAAGTATAGGAGCAATTTGCTCCAGACCGCACAAATGCCAAAGACCAAACAAAGGAGTGGCTCCTCACCACACATAAGCTAAAGACTAGGACAAATAAAAATCCAACGGGATTAAGTCCAATAGAGTCCTTGTTCCACTCAAGTCCAACATGACCAGCAAGAGGTCGGGGTCGCATGCGATCCTCCAAGACCAGCCGACAACAAGGATAAAGAGGTCGGGGTCGCATGTGACCCTCTAGAACCAGTTCGCAACAAGGTTCAAGGGAGAACCAAAATAAGTTCAATCTCGGACAACCCCAATCCCCTGCGTCGGTCCTGGAACGGAGAGCATTTCTGCCGGGGTTCCCATGACATGTTGCAGAGCAGCAGACAAAGTGTGGTTACTTGTGCACCGAGTGGGGCATCGGCATGGAGATCGATAATGATATTGTGAGGAGGGAGGAGGCTAAGGGTCGATCCAATTGGGGAGTTGATCGGAGGAAGGCTCTGCAGTAAGGAGAGTGCGGGCCGTGCGGCCAAGGCGTCGACAAATGCAGGTGGATCTTCCTCTAAGAATTCTGCTGCAACATAACAACAGTTGATTCAGCTTGCTTTCTACTTTTGAATCGGCAGCAGCTACATAATGTGTCATTGCAAGCCTATAAGCATTCAACATAATAATTGGTCAATAAATTTAACAAAACATCATGGAAAAAAAAAATGCCTAGTGTTGTTGTATAGTGCAATATGTTAATGATCAATATATTTACCTATACAGCAAATTATCTCCAGTGTTGTCCATTTAGTAATAAGTACTAAATTAATTAGAGGATTGTAAATAATCCTACTAATATATGAAGTGGAAACTGGAAAGTGCAAATCCAAGTTGTGCATATGCATGAATTATGCAGTTTCTTTAATAATAATAATTGATTGTAATATTTACATAGTAAAATTAAGCATCAATGATTGCATAATATCATTTAATTATCTTAACACTTATTTGTTAATAATCAATCATCTAACTCATCAATTATCTTAATTGCTTAGAGCAAATTATAATATTGTTAAGCATTGTTGATACTTTTCTTTTAATTATTTGCTAATAACAAAGTCAATATTTATTTATTGTTACAATTAATTGTTTATGAATTTAATTCACAAAATGTAATTATACTCATTAACATTAAGCATGAAAAAATTATCAAATAAATCATCTTCTCAAAAATCCCACCCACCACATCGATGGGTTTTTTGGAGGAGGTGAAAAGCTCCCCAAAGTAGGAGAGCACAGTAGGGGACGAGAAGTCTACGTCAACATTTCTATCTCCGACTATCAATTCATGCATCCAAAAAACCAAAGTGCCAAGTGCCAACCGTTCCCTCAATTTCCTTTGGAGGGGCTGTGCGAGTGTTTGGTTTATTCGATTTTCCGGACCAGGCAAAGTCGAATAAATCAAAATTTTAAAAATCCAAAATCAAACTTAAGCCTATTTCTATTGTTTAATGGCTCGTATTCAAAGTTGGAATCACGATTAAATTATATTAAAATAATAATTTTTTTTACACATATTTGTTGTACTTCAAAGTTGAATTAGTTGTTAAATTGTCAAAATTGAACTTCAAAACATATAGAATTGTTGTGTTCAAAATATACACAAAAAATATGCATAGAATTCAGGATATTTACATAATGAAAAAATTTGAGTCGCACTCCCACTTTATTTATCCATATTTAAGGCGCACCCCACCCAATTACACTAATGTAAGGCACCACCCACTTTTGACGGTCAACCCATTTGACCAACAGCAACAGCAGCTCGCGGTGGCGGCAGCAGCGGCTACTCCGGCCGCCCAGGGCAGCACCGGCAACAGCAACAGCAGCTCGCGGTGGCGGCAGCAGCGGCTCAACGGCGCGCAGCAGAGTGGGGCAGCGGGGACGTGTGCGGCGAAAGAAGGGGACCGCCTGAGGCACTCGGGAAGGAAGAAGAAGAAGAATAAGGATATTATTGTCATAAATTATTGGTCAAAAGAGTTGACCGTAGCTCATAGACGGTTTCCGTCAAAAGTGGAAGGTGCCTTACATTAGTGTAATTGGGTATGGTGCACCTTAAATATGGATAAATAAAGTAGGATGCAACTCAAATTTTCTCTTACATAATTGCATTAGTCTTATTCGATTTTCGATTTTAGACCGAAACTGAAACCAAAAGTCGAAACTGAACAATTTTTTTAGTATTTTCAAAATCGTAACTTTTCCAAACCGAACCGAATGCTTCGGTTCATTTTTGGGTACAAAATCAAATAATGCTCCCCCTTAGCCGCAGACACAACCTAACCCTCAATTAAACACACATGGGACAAGTGGACGGGTCTAGAAGAGTAACGCTATCCAGATGCAATTGGCTAGCCTACTCGGCACCTACACTAACTAGCAACCTGGCTCGAGAAAAATCCTGACCATATTTGCCAATTCAATAGGAATCGGTAGATGATCATCGTTGAGGCCTAAGACAGCGCAAACGAATTGGCATTGCAAGTCGGTCCAGAAGTACGTACTCAGTGACGTACTTAGCTATGTACATAACAATTTTCCACAGAAACTGACACAATGCATGACATCAACATGGATCTACAAATTAAGAAGATTTCCACCTCACTTTCTAAACTGATCAATTACAAAACGACGCATGTGCAGTTGTGCACATCACATGTAATTACCAGTCTTGACCGTTTACAAGAGTTTTCCTCATTGTGACGACACTTTGGCACACAAAGACTTATTTTGGCAACTGGCATGAAAGCAGACTTAACAATATTCACAAATTCTCACACTTTTGACCCCTAGAAGTACATGTAACTAATTATTCATAGTCCCTATAAGAAAAAGTTAGCATCCATACTCAGTATGAAATTATGTTCACAACTTCAAAAACACAATTCATTTATTAGTTTAAGCCAATTAAATTTGGCTTCAAACTAGAAGAAAAATGAGATATACTAAAAGGACACATAACACAAGCAAAAAAGAAGTAATATCACTCTACGAAAAGTGAAATATCCAATTCTTTAATTTACTTTTATCCGTTCAAAACTTAGATAACAACAATGAATTGTTCAAAATGAATACTATAAACAAAATACAAAAAGAGATATTTTAGCAAATACACTCATTCAAAATATAGAAGCTAGCATATACCTCCACTTAAAAAAAATAATAATAAACAAATGTTCCAATTCCTTTGTATGAAACAAATAAAATATTAAGATATACTACTCAACCAAAAATTTGGCCTATTTATAAATGAATGGGGACATCTATTAGTTTTTTTTAAATAGTGGGGGTATATACTAGTTTCTATATTTTAAATGGAAATATTTGTTAAGATATCGAGAGAAAAAAAAAAGGTATGAGAGGATGCCTTGGTGCTTAATAGTCTAGGACACGACTGTCATTATTAATTACGGACCTTATTTTTAAAAAACACTCTAAACAAGTAAAAAAAAAGGTTATTTAGTAATAGGGTCTCACATATATATGGATATTAGGATTTGGGTCTCGAAAATGACTAATGTTAGAATTTGGATCTCGAAATTAATGTTCACGTAGGATAATGAACAGTAATTTTAAGTAAACTCTTACATTGGTCATTTCCAAGACCCAAACCCTAATTTATATATATATATGAGACCATATTATTAAATATCCCTAAAAAAAAAATGAATCAATACTAAAGTTAATGTTAATTGTGGATCATGTTCCAGATCGTTTGGTCAAAGTTGGACATGTCCACATCAAACTTACATGGTCAAATTTGCACACCCACCCATTTGGGCCCAAAAAAACATTAAACTTACTAATAAGGACATCATTCAAGATAGAGCAGTCACACTCCTCTTGACCTCTCTCTCCCTCTATAAATATATGGCCTCTGCCAATGTTAGTTGCATAGCATAAACCCAACAGCAATAGCAATGGCCGGAGAGGGAGAGAAAGAGAGGGTGAGGGTGTTTGGCTTGTGGGCCAGCCCTTTCAGCTTGAGAGTAGAATGGGCTCTCAAGCTAAAGGGGGTCGAGTACGAGTTCGTGAACGAGGACTTCTTGACCAACGGCAAGAGCGCCGAGCTCCTGCACTACAACCCCGTCACCAAGAAGATCCCCATGCTCGTGCACGGGGAGAAGGCGTTGGCCGAGTCGCTCGTGATTGTCGAGTACATCGACGAGGTGTGGAGCGATGGCTACCCCATCCTGCCCAAGGATCCTTACGAAAGAGCCCAGGCTAGGTTCTGGGCTAGATATGCAGAAGACCAGGTATTACATGCATGTATTATTTATATCACTGTTGTCATAACCGGACCGGACCGGAACGACGGTTGGACTGGATCTGACCGGATTTTGCTAAAAATTTGATCCATCTGCCAGAACTTGAACATGAATTTTTTTAAGACCTGACATGATTTTTCAAAATCGGAGTTTAACCAGTGAACCGATCGAACCGTTACACAATTGAACCAACTGACTCGTTTTTTTTTAAATAAAAAAAGTCACGTAAGATTTGGACCATTTGGTTCTTGGTTTGGTTTTGAGAAACTTTATAGTTGTAAAACCAAACCAACATACTAAAAATCAAACAAAACAAAACCAAGAAGTAAATGTTAATATTTTACCTATTTGAACCAAACCAAACCTATTTCGATCAGACGTGTACCAAAAAAATTCAGTTCAATTATCGATCCTATTTTTATAACATTATATATATATATATATATATATATATATATATATATATATATGCATGTGGTCCGAGTGGTCAGGAGTTCGAATCCCAGTGGAAGCGATTCCAGAAATAATTTACCTGGTTCCAAATATATATATATATATATATATATATATATATATATATATATATATATATATATATATATATAATGTCTCGCATAGTTGCACAATGGTAATTAATTGTACTACTTTTACCAGATAGGTACGGGAGTTACTCGTTGATAAAATTATATTTCTTCCTAAGAAAAAGAGAGCATAACTCTACTTGCAAACAGATTTAATTTTCTTTTTCTCATTTTCATTTTTCTAGTGCTTGCCTACAACATATGCTATATACACTAGTCCTGAGGAAGAAGTAGAGGCTGCCACAAAAGCAGCGCAACAGTGCCTGAGCACTCTCGAGGAGGCCCTCAAGGGGAAGAAGTTCTTCGGCGGAGAGAAGATTGGTTTCTTGGACATCGCAGTTGGTTGGTTCCCAATCTGGTTCCGCATGATCGAAGAGATCGTCGGTGTCAGTCTGGTGAACAAGGAGAGCCTACCTCTGCTCGATGCGTGGTTCGACAGGTTCTTAGCTGAGGAATTGGTGAAGGGGACCTGCCCTCCGAAAGAAAAACTCTATTCTTTCAACAGGGCGCGCCGAGAACAAATTATTTCAGGAAAAATTCACGCGAAGAAGTGATTGCGATTCTGTGACAACTTTGGCATGTTTCCAGTTCCAGAGTTCTAATTTCTACTAAGGTGTTTGTTTGTCGTGTGTAAGGAAGAATAAGAGAAGGAATGTGCTACTGTTAAGTGAGTGATAGTGTTCTAGCTGGAAACAGAGTTAGCGTTAATAATGTACTACTATTAAGTGAGTGATAGCGTGTTTGAGTGCAGCTAAGTAAGAATATTTTGATTAACTGCGTGCCTTTTACTTTGATCTGTCTGTTAGAAGTTGGTAGTTCCATAATATTATATTGCAGGTCTACAAACACGTTGACCATTTAAGTTTCATAATGTTATTGTGTACCAAATCTACCTGCAATATCTCCAGCTTTAGATACAAGCTAATATATAACTTCTTACGCCAATGACACTTATCAAGATTGTAATGGTTATTACATTACATTCTAAAGTCTACCCCAACATTTGCATTAAATTTACAATGTAAATTAAATTACTTTACATCAGTGGCGGAAGTAGCATCTAAAATTTGGAGAGGCGGAACTTTAGGTATAGTTTGAGCGACACGATGATACTAACTTCGCACCGCCTAAAGTACCAATATTTTGAAATTTTATTTATCACTTGTAACTTCAAATCCAAACAGCACTAGCAATGGCTCCTAAAAGTCAAACTGAAAAGGACCGATTTCATGTTACATGCCCTTCACAAATTGATTGGCCAAGTATTTTCAAAATTCACTATTTTTTTAGAAGTACATAAAAACGACTGCAATATCCCACAGGAACTGAACATAATTAACTGATAACCAATAAAAAAACAATATATATCATAAATTTCAGCAAACACATAAACAACCTGTGATGTATCATTAGCATATAGTTTATGCATGATAGTGATTTACTGTATCTATGAATAACAATAACGACGAGAGTATAATCAGTAAAGTTTGTCTTCCAAAACAAACAGAGAGAGGAGTTACTAATTGAGAATGTATATTTACTCCAAAAATAAGAGAATTTAAAGCTCTACCTTTTAACAGACTCTTGTCTCGCTTTCTATAGTTCTAGTATGTGCCTACAAGAAAAGCTTGTTCGCTAGTTCTGGGGAGGAAGTACAGGAGGCCACAAAAGAAGCGCAGCAATGCCAATCTGGTTCCGCATGATCGAAGAGATTGTCGGCGTCAGTGTGGTGGACAATGAGAGCCTACCTTTGCTTAATGCATGGTTTGGTAGAGTCCTAGCTGAGGAATTGGTGAAGGGCAGTTCCAGAACAAAATATTTCAGGGAAAAACTGGTGTCATCATTTGGCAACTTAGGCATGTTCGTATGTTACTAATTCGTACCAGAAGGTTTATATGGCTCGAACTACTGTACTAAAGTTTCAACTGTCTTAGTAAATGTGGTCTGTCATCTATAAGTCAGAGAAATAAGAAGAAATCAAAGTAGATATTTAATGTTGGTTGGACACCTAAACTAGATAGCAAAATCTTCGTTAATCCATAGGTATTAAGACCAAGTATCATTATCAAACTGGACGTTTTTGGATGTGTTATGATATCATGCATCTTAGCTGCACTAAACGAGCCAATAGTTTCATGAAGACACGGAAAAATAATTTACAAGCTTAAATATAAAAAATAACAAGCTTAAATCCTCATCGTTGAGAAGGGCAGGGCTAGTCAATTTTCCAAATGAGTCCTAGTTTTCTTACTCATCTCCACATGTACCACCTAACTGAACTTGGGGCCTAAAGGTTTTATTATTACTATTGCATAAACAGAACACTGACAACAGACAATTGTCCTTAAATTTCAAGATAAACATATGCATAGCACTGTCACAGGAGAAAATGGAAACATAACAGTGATACTGAAATAGGAACTCACCTCTAGGAGATGCTTGGTCTCTTGTAGGAATGACCAAAATAATGGTGAAAAACCTCACTCGTATTTATGCCTTCTTCCCCTCGATGAATTTTTAATCCGGTCAAGATGAGTTCGAAATATTTTAAGCAATCTAATGCTAGCTGATCAAGTATCATATTTAGCGACATTTGATCGAGATTAGGACGGAACTTCACCCGACAATCATTAGCTTGGAATCATACCTGCAAGGAGTTAACGGAAATTTACTGTTTTAATTTCCTCAAGGATTTTCAGCTATCGAGAAATCTTCAATATTAGCGAGTGACTCTTACACAGAGAGAGATGTCTAAGCTGGAAGGAAATTGCAAGTTGCTGAGTCCTGGCACCATCTGATGGAGAAATTATTACAAGACAACGCACCGAGAGTTCCAGACTTCCTCTAGTCCACAATCTTAGTCAAGAAAAGCTTGATTGTTTTCTATCCTCATCTTGTTTAGTCAAATATGATGTCTAGACCAGCCTTCGTCCATTCTTCATAGCTCTCTCTATATATCTCCATACATCATAGCAGAAGCTTCAAAAGAAGAAAAAACACAAATTTTAGAAATCTAATACCGGAAAATTAATATCAAGAGCTAAACACATGGGTGAAGAGGGAGTTAAGTTACACGGAATGAAGCTGAGCCCGTACGTCCTTCGTGTCGAGTGGGCTCTAAAGCTCAAGGGCATCGAGTACGAGTACGTGACCGAGGACCTCAAGAACAAGAGTCCCGAGCTCCTCCTGTACAACCCCGTCTACAAGGCGGTCCCCGTTCTGGTCCACCATGGCAAGCCGATACCAGAGTCTGTTGTGATCCTTGAGTATATTGAAGATGCATGGAAGGATCTCTCCCCTTCAATTCTTCCTTCAGATCCACATCAGAGGGCCCTGGCTCGCTTCTGGGCCAAATTTTTAGAAGAGAAGGTTCGATATTCCAACAAATCTCTACTATTATAATGAATCTTCAAAACGGCTCAAAAGTGAGTCGTCCAAGTCGTGTGTATCATCAACCATTTTCTTCTTTTTTAAAAAAAAATAAGATCTTAAAATTAACTCTCTTATTTTCTGTGTGGGTAACCGAACCCTCTCTCTCCTCAGGTACAAAATTAAAAACCACCAGATACTAGATATATTTAAAATTAAAATTATGTTTAAACTAACTATATAATATTATCTAATCAAACAAATACCCAAAATTTAAAGCATAGTCATAATCATATTAAACTATAGGGCTAATTAGTGTTTAGACCCTGGATTTTATACCAGCTTAGAGTTTATTCCCTGATTTGTCCAATTGAAAAGTTTGGACCCTTGATTTTATTTGTTTTATTTCTTTTTCCAATTATGCCCTCCTTCTTAGGGGTGTGTATATTTGGATCAAATCGACCAAATCGAACCAAACTAAACCGAATCGGTCGGTTTTTAATCGAACCTATGGTCCAATCGGATTGGTTCGACTTGAACATTTACAAAGCCGACCGATTTGGTTCGGTTCATGGTTTGGTCATTCCAAAAACCGCTTAAATCAAACCAAACCGAATATAGTTAATAACAACCTAAAGTTAGATACGTTTATATCCGGTCCAGCTTATCAATCCCACAGTTTGTTTATTTTTCATTTTTAATTCATATATCTATTAGAATTAGGATTTATTTTCGAGAATTATTTTAAATTTGTGGAAGAAATTTATTATGCAAGTTATTTATTTAGAAGATTCTTATCTACTTGTATATCTCATACAAACATCTTCCAAACATTGAGATGGTTTGAATTTATTTTTGTGTGAATTTACTTTGTGAAACACTTTTATATACTTCAAATTTTTTGTCTGAACAAAACCGATCAGCCGAACCGATCCAAACCGAACCAAGTCAGTCGATTTCAAAACAGAACCGCCCAATTGATTGGTTTGGTTCGGCTGTAATTATTTTCAAACCGATTAACTTCGGTTGGACTTTGATTGTGACCAAATAGGTCGACCACCGACCGATGTACACCCCTGCTCCCTCTCATGGCTGACAATTAAACTTCTCTTTATAGACTAAGGAGGGTATAATAGGAAAAAGGAAACTAAAATTAAAAGTCAAGGGTCCAAACTTTCTAATTTGACAAGTCAGGACCTAAACTCTAAGTTGGTATAAAATCCAGGGTCTAAACTCTAAAAACTATATTCAAATTATATTTTAAAATATTCTAATATAATTTAATTTTTTATATACTTTATTAATACTATTATTGATTTTCTTTATACGTGCAACACATGTGAACGTGACTAGTTTCTATAAGCACAGTAATATATAGGTAGTTACTGAACTCATCATCAAAAGTGCTAACATTCAGCTTGTTTTGTTTTCAGTGTCTGCATGGGGGTTTTGTTGATGTGTTCTCAAAAACCGGAGACGAGCAGCTTGAGGCAGTGAAAGAGCTCCAGGAGAGGCTCAAGACTTTGGAAGGGTACCTGGAGGGAAAGAAGTTCTTTGGCGGTTCCACTATTGGGCTTGTCGATATTGTTGCAGGCTGGATTCCGTCTTGGAATAGTATCATGGAAGAGATTGTCGGCATCAAAATCGTTGACGGAGAACAATTGCCACTATTAACTGCATGGATCCATGACATCTTGGAATTGGACCTGGTGAAGGAGAGCAGGCCTCCTCTGGATGAAGTGAAAGCTCATATGAGAAAAATCAGAGAGAATATATTGTCGACTCAACTCTCTGCTTAAAGAAAGCCTGCAGGATGCTGAAATGGTTTATAACAATGGACTGCGTCATCTAGTTATGAAGATTTTAACCGTGAATTGTGACTTGTAGTCTTGTAGAGCTCATTCCCAGTGCTCGTTAGGTCAGTATCTATTCTACTATATAATAAGAAAATTTGGTGGTAAAATGAATTTCTAAAGTACCCTCGAGTATTTTATAAACATAATGTTATTATGTCAACTTACATGTCATTTATGTTTAAGAATCAAAACAATAAAGTTTGCATGCTATGAAGTTTCATTTTTCCATATAACTCGACATTTTCCAATGGTAATAAATTTTTCTGTACTTACCATTTTCCAAAGTTGATTATTCTCAATAGAAAATAAAAAAAATAAAAAAAATTAGTACTTCGAATCTCTTGGCATTGTAAAAAGAATGCACACATGAATAGTCACCTGGAAAAGACAGAAAGACGATAGCTGACCTTAATTGTGAAATTCTAATTAAAATACGTGCAAAACACGTACATGTAGACTAGTATTAGTAATAAAGAACATAAAAGATCAGAAAGGACAAGCATGATCTCCCTCATTTTCTTCTTCTGATGAACAAAACAACTAAGAACAGAACAAAAACCTACAGACTTTTCCCTGTAGGCTACTTTTTTCCTGTATGCATTTTCTCTAATGGAAATTTTACCATTGAAAACTGGCAAGCAAGCAACCAAGAACTATAGCCTGTGACCATTTATGGTGAGAAAAATAACAATAATACTTTCGGAAGGAAAGAACCTGGCTAGGTTTTTGTGACAAAACACGTTCTGGTTCAAATTTTCTTCTGCTGATGTGAACAAGGATTAGGGCTTTGGGGCTTTTTAGCACATTGAATAAGTAATCTGGCCTCCTCATCCAACTCAACCTTATCATTTTCCAGTTTCCACCATCTCGTAGTTTATGTTGAGTGCTAGATTACTAAAGTTGCTTAAGTTCTATAAAATTGATGGGTTGGCTTATTCCAATTTCCAAGGAAGAAACTAATTGATCTCCTCAAGTATCTATCATGTGCGGTTACAAAGAAGTACTGTATATATATTGAAGTAAATTTCTCCCTTCCTGAGAAGAGCGACAAGGTCACAAGAGCCATGCTTGAACTTTGGCTACCCAACAATTTAAGCTACTATTAAATTAACAGAAAATTGCATATACAGCCATGGAATTGATAGAAATTGCTCCAAGAGCAAAGATGTAGGAGTTACTCGTCGATAAAATTATATTTCTTCCTAAGAAAAAGAGCATAACTCTACTTACAAACAGAATTAATTTTCTTTTTCTCATTTTCATTTTTCTAGTGCTTGCGTACAACATATGCTATATACACTAGTCCTGAGGAAGAAGTAGAGGCTGCCACAAAAGCAGCGCAACAGTGCCTAAGCACTCTCGAGGAGGCCCTCAAGGGGAAGAAGTTCTTCGGCGGAGAGAAGATTGGTTTCGTGGACATAGCAGTTGGTTGGTTCCCAATCTGGTTCCGCATGTTCGAAGAGATCATCGGTGTCAGTCTGGTGAACAAGGAGGGCCTACCTCTGCTCGATGCGTGGTTCGACAGATTCCCGGCTGAGGAATTGGTGAAGGGGACCTTCCCTCCGAAAGAAAAACTCCATTCTTTCAACAGGGCGCGCCGAGAACAAATTATTTCAGGAAAATTTCCCGCGAACAAGTGATTGCGATTCTGTGGCAACTTTGATATTGTTTCCAGTTCTAGAGTTCTACTTTCTACTAAGATGTTTGTTTGTCGTGTGTAAGGAAGAATAAGAGAGAGAATGTGCTACCATCAAGTGAGTGATAGTGTTCTAGCTGTAAACAGCGTTGGCATTAATAATGATAGGAGAAGAGCCTAAACATGCGAGTTTATTGAAGAACAGAATAGCTGTTGAATTTGAGCGTGTTTGAGTGCAGCTAAGTACGAATATTTTGATTAACTGCGTGCCTTTTACTTTGATTTGTCTATTAGAAGTTGATAGTTCCATAATATTATATTACAGGTCTATACAAACACGATGACCATTCAAGTTTCCTAATATTATTGTGTACCAAATCTACCTGCAATATCCCCAGCTTTAGATACAAGTTAATATATAACTTCTTAGGCCAATGACACTTGTCAAGATTGTAACGGTTATTACATTACATTCTAAAGTCCACCCAAACATTATCCGACCCTGCAATATCAAAATTCACTTTATGTGATATTAGAGTTTATTTGAATTTTGATCAGTAAATTACATTACATAATCCGACCCTACAAACCAGACGCACTCTTAGAATAATCTAGAGCCACCTATCATGCCATAGATGAACCAGTTAATTTGACGTACAGATTCAACAGGCAAGCGAGGTTGTACTTTCACAATAGTCTCAACTATGTTTACATACATAGTACTCTATGGAGTTTTATTTACCAGTGACATAATACATGATATGGACTTCCTATTTAACCAATTGTATGTTGACATAATGTGCATGCATGTCACATGCAATTACCAGTCTTCTTCTTCATAAGAAGGACCACTTTATAAGGATTTTCATCCATCATGTCGAACTTGAGAAACTATAGTCCAGTTCAAACATGAAATGTAGTTCAAACTTCAGTCAATAACCCAAAACTTGATAACAAAAACGAGCATATTAAAAGAACAATAGAAACAAGTAAAAGGGAATGAATCAAGAGTGGATCTGAATGTTTTTGGATTAGAACCCTTAAACATTAAATAATAACATTAAGATAGATAACTTAGACCCCCTAATAAATATGGCCTCTATTGATTTATTACTTATTATTGATTTATAACTTATTGAGAATGTATATTTATTCCTAAAATAACAGAATTTATAGCTCTACCTTTTAACAGATTCTTGTCTTGCTTTCTTTAGTTCTAGTGTGTGCCTACAGCAAAAGCTTATTCGCTAGTTCTGGGAGGAAATACAGGAGGACCCAAAAGAAGTGAAGCAATGCCAGTTGGTTGGCATGTTGGGTTCGCATGATCCAAGAGATCGTCGGCGTCAGTGTGGTGGACAATGAGAGGCTAACTTTGATTAATGCATGGTTTGGTAGAGGGGACAGGGCAGGGCAGTTCGAGAACAAAATATTTCAGGGAAAAACTGGTGTCATCCTTTGGCAACTTAGGCATATTCGTATGTTACTAATTCCTACCAGAAGGTTTATATGGCTCGAACTACTGTACTAAGTTTCAACTGTTAGTAAATAATGTCCGTCATCTATAAGTCAAAGAAATCAGAGAAGATATTTGTTGATAAATGTAGTGGAAGCATGTAGCTTGATGACATGATGCACATGAGAGGCTCATGGAGCTAATGCTGGTTGGACACCTAAACTAGATAGCAAAATCTTCGTTAATCCATAGGTATTAAACCAAGTATCATTATCAAACTGGATGTTTTTGGATGTTTATGATATCATACATCTTAGCAGCCAAAACTCTGCACTAAAAGAGCCAATAGTTTCATGAAGAAACGGAAAAATAATTTACAAGCTTAAATATATAAAAAATACAAGCTTAAATCCTCATCGTTGAGAAGGGCAGGGCTAATCAATTTTCCAAATGAGTCCTAGTTTTCTTACTCATCTCCACATGTACCACCTAAGTACCTAACTGAACTTGGGGCTTAAAGGTTTTATTATTACTATTAACTTTTATGCATAAACAGAACACTAACAACAGACATTGTTCTTAAATCTCAAGATAAGATATGCATAGCACTGTCAGAGGAGAAAATGGAAACATAACAGTGATACTGAAATAGGAATTCACCTCTAGAAGATGCTTGGTCTCTTGTAGGAATGGCACAATAATGACATGGTGAAAAACCTCACTCGTATTTATGCCTTCTTCCCCTCGATGAATTCTTAAATCGGTTCAAGATGAGTTCGAAATATTTCAAGCAATCTAATGCTAGCTGATCAAGTATCATATTTAGCGACATTTGACTGAGATTAGGACGGAACTTCACCCGACAATCATTAGCTTGGCCTTTGGCTGAATCCCAATACAGAGCAAGAATCATACCTGCAAGGAGTTAACGGAAATTTACTGTTTTAATTTCCTCAAGGATTTTCAGCTATCGGGAAATCTTCAATATTAGTGAGCGATTGTTACACATAGAGAGAGAGATGTCTAAGCTGGAAGGAAATTGCAAGTTGCTGAGTCCTGGCCCCAGCTGATGCCCAATCAAAGTTTAGAACATTGAAATGTCTACAAGACAACGCACCGAGAGTTCCAGACTTCCTCTAGTCCACAATCTTAGTCAAGAAAAGCTTGATTGTTTTCTATCCTCATCTTGTTTAGTCAAATATGATGTCTAGACCAGCCTTCGTCCATTCTTCATAGCTCTCTCTATATATCTCCATACATCATAGCAGAAGCTTCAAAAGAAGAAAAAACACAAATTTTAGAAATCTAATACCGGAAAATTAATATCAAGAGCTAAACACATGGGTGAAGAGGGAGTTAAGTTACACGGAATGAAGCTGAGCCCGTACGTCCTTCGTGTCGAGTGGGCTCTAAAGCTCAAGGGCATCGAGTACGAGTACGTGACCGAGGACCTCAAGAACAAGAGTCCCGAGCTCCTCCTGTACAACCCCGTCTACAAGGCGGTCCCCGTTCTGGTCCACCATGGCAAGCCGATACCAGAGTCTGTTGTGATCCTTGAGTATATTGAAGATGCATGGAAGGATCTCTCCCCTTCAATTCTTCCTTCAGATCCACATCAGAGGGCCCTGGCTCGCTTCTAGGCCAAATTTTCAGAAGAGAAGGTTTGATATTCCAACAAATTTCTATAAGCACAGTAATATATATGTAGTTGCAGAACTCGTCATCAAAAGTGCTAACATTCAGCTTGTTTTGTTTTCTACTGCACCAGTGTCTGCAAGGGAGTTTTGATGTCTTCTCAAAAACCGGGGTCGAGCAGCTTGAGGCAGTGAAAGAGCTCCAGGAGAGGCTCAAAACTTTGGAAGGGTACCTGGAGGGAAAGAAGTTCTTTGGTGGTTCCACTATTGGGCTTGTCGATATTGTTGCAGGCTGGATTCCCTCTTGGAATAATATCATGGAAGAGATTATCGGCATCAAAATTGTTGACGGAGAACAATTGCCACTATTAACTGCATGGATCCATGACATCTTGGAATTGGACCTGGTGAAGGAGAGCAGGCCTCCTCTGGATGAAGTGAAAGCTCATATGAGAAAAATCAGAGAGAATATATTGTCGACTCAACTCTCTGCTTAAAGAAAGCCTGCAGGATGCTGAAATGGTTTATAACAATGGACTGCGCCATCTAGTTATGAAGATTTAACCGTGAATTGTGAATTGTAGAGCTCATTCCCAGTGCTCATTAGGTCTGCTCATTAGGTCAGTATATTAGTAATGAAGAATAATAAAAGATCCGAAAGGACAAGCATGATCTCCCTCATTTTCTTCTTCCAATGAACAAACCAACTAAGGACAGAACAAAAACCTACAGACTTTTCCCTGTAGGCTACTTTTTTCCTGTACCATGCATTTTCTCTAATGGAAACTTTACCATTGAACACTGGCAAACAAGCAACCAAGAACTATAGCCTGTGATCATTTATGGTGAGAAAAATAACAATAATACCTTCGGAAGGAAAGAACCTGGCTCGGTTTTTGTGACAAAACGCGTTCTGGTTCAAATTTTCTTCTGCTGATGTGGCCAAGGATTAGGGCTTTTTAGCACATTGAATAAGTAATCTGGCCTCCTCATCCAACTCAATCTTATCATTTTCCAGTTTCCACCATCTCGACGATATCTGGAACTTCTCTCCGGGCATTAATGTGTGTTCTGAGAAATGACTTATACAAGTGAAAGGTTCATGAGACCCAAATTCTGAAGAACCTGGACATACCTTCTCATATCCTCAGCGCTGCTCTGATCCTCAAGATACTTTGCAATAACCATCACAATTTCTGGTGGCGACCTCCCAATACATCCTTCCAGCATAGAGAAACCCCTCCTTGTAGCATCCACAGCTCTATCCATCTTCCCCTTCTTCACCCCTACAGCCCTACTTCCACAAGAATCAACTCTTACAATTTGGAATGGAACCTCTTTCCAAGGTGTGAAGGTGCAATGACTCCGCCTTCTCCATTCATCCATTTAGAAACTCCAACATCATAATTCCTGCAACCTGACTCCCATTCCCTAAAGGTTCTCTCAGTCTCTTCAATATCACCAATCTTAATCAAGCATGACATATATTATTACAATTAATCCTCTCCGGCACCTTTTTACTGGATTCCCAAAGCCTTAGGACTCCATTCCTATCTTTAAGAGCGGCATAGTTTGTCATAATGAAAGACTACGCAAGCCTTTTCTTCAAAGATATTTTATTTTCAGCCAACATTGAGGGCGCCAGAGGCCTTGTCAAGGAGAACAGATTTTGTGTATATATTGGCTAAGGTCCAGTAAGAGCTCCATAACCTCAATATCCTTGTCAGTTTCCATTTCTTGATGAACCATCTTCCATTTCTTTATGAACCATCTCTACTGAATGTACACCACAACAAACCTCAGCAGTGGCCCTCGGCCATAAGTTGTAAGAGAGAATGTTGAGAGGAACATTACTGAGTTTCATATGTTGAATCACATCAAGAACCTAACTGACCTGTGGCCATGTAGAGCTTCATCATCTCGTTGAAAAGGTGTTGATCCACTGCCAGCGCCGAGATATGTAGTCTCAACATGAGGGCCTCAGCTTTTTCCAGATCCTAATCCTTAACATATGAATGGAGGAGAGGGAAAGATGCAGCCTTCTGTGAAGCACTTCCAGGTAGTTTCTCGAAGTATGCTTCTGCACCAGATAAACTATGGGCCAGGTAGCATGATCACGTGCTGTTAACTGAAAACTGCCGAGATTCCATCCATGCCAATATCTGCATGATAAGGGGATGAATGTTTAGGCTGGAGCCACCTGCATAATCTCAGTTTCAAACTGTCCCAGAACTGCCACAAACAAAGCTATGAACTATACATGCAAAGGAAGGGCTGCAGAGTAGTGCAACAGATTGTATAACAGAAGGATTTTGACATGGCATGGCTTATTGAGGCTACATGCGCAAAAGGAAGTCTCCAACACAGGATGTCTTTGTCTCCATATGTAACATGGTCAGAAAATTGCAAATAAGACGACATATAAACAAATACTTAGTTAAAATCTATAAATATATTTAGGTCGGTATAGGATGTTATTGCATAACGATAATGGAGCTAGGAGTTCAGATAGTACAGTTTCAACACACAATTTGACCAAAATATCTAAATAAAGTCAGTGACAAATATTAATAACTTCTATGTGCCTAAAATGACAAAAGCTGCTTCTAAGCTCAACAATATACTCGTAATAAGCTCTACTTTAATGCACTAGCAGTAAGTTCACACGTCTTCTGTAGCATGAGTTCTCTAAAAGTCTCTGCTGTCTCGTTTAAGCCAGCTTTTACAAAGGCATCAAGCAACCGAGTACAAGCAGACAAATCAAAGTCAAGGGCTTTTGATAGCTTCCACTGGTCGATAACTTCTCCAGCTTCTTTCAATTGCCCAAGTTGAAGATAACAAGCAAGAACACAGATGTAACTTCTGCTAGTCATCTTCTGTGAAGTCATTAGTAAAGATTTCCATATATCATTTATTATATCTTTGTTCCCAAGACCAGCATGGAGAAGGATGAGAAAATCATAAGTTATCCACTCTCTCTGACTAATCCTTTTCTCGAGCTCAACAAGAGAATTTTCTGAACTTATAAGATGACCAGCTGTGAGATATATGTCAGCCAATTTCGTGTATGTTACCCAGCCCTCTTCTGAGTTTGAAACATGAGACATTTCATCAAGGATCCGTCTAACACCATTAATATCAAGTGTTGCAGCAGAAGCACTTATCCACAGGTTATAAGTAAATAGATCTAGTGAGACATTCCTTCTTTTCAGCTCTTCAACAAGTAAAGGGACCTTTTCCAGCTGCCCAACAGATATATAAAGTGTCATCATCTCGTTATAAGTGAGAACAGTTATAGAGAAGTTAGATTCCTTCATTTTCTCAAAGAGGTTTTCTGCATTCTCTGTCTGCTTGGCTCTAGCATATGAATGGAGGAGAGCATTAAAGACTTCGTAGGATTTTGCATTTGATGGCAGCCCTTGAAAGAATTCTTCGGCAGCATTAACACCAAAAACTTTCGTAATCAAGTCAATTCGCATTGCATAATCGCTATCTGACAACTCAAATTCTTCATGCGTTTTCATCCACTCTGATATCTGCAAACTTGTATCAGTTTCAAGAAATAATGTGTCCTTTTTACTAGTTACAAGAAAATGAAATACCTTTCATCATTAGATAACACTGTTATACGGGAAATTATAAATTACGGAGAAAAAGAGGAACAGAAGTATAACACACGTGAACACTGAATCTGCATAATACCATGATAAGGAAGAGAAAACAAAATGTAACTTTAAGTGAGAATCTGGGTGAACAACATAACAGTTCAAACATATTTTATCTATGGTTTCCTCTTGCACCCTGTTCATTTCTTCGGCTGCTAGCAAGTGCACTTTACTAATAACATGGTTCCTTTGACAAAGATAGATGTCACATAATCTGTCATCAATTGAAAAGTGTATCTTGAATTTTGGAATGTTTTTACTCTCGAGCTAGAATGCAGGCTTCATTACCCAAGTGCTTATGGAAATGGTGAAGCAAATCAACAAGGGATGAATGGCTTGTGTACAACACATATCTGTTACATCAATCTCTTACATAATGAAAGGGCAGTTGAGCTTTACTGTAACACATCTTCAAAGTCAAATACCATACGAAGCACCAAAAGACACCTCCACCCCAAAAAATGTTTGTTTTTTAGCAAAAACTTCTGATAGTCAGTACTGAATGAATACTGTAATATACCTTGGCCTATACCTTGGCCTTTATCTTTGCAAAAGAGAAATATTACAAATACTCAACATAATCAACCTAATAATGCATTATTGCTTAACAACTTTTTCAAAAAAAAAAAAGATGGGATAAAGGTGATTCCAGCCACAAAGGATTTCCATCAGCTATCCACTTGCCAAAATGGTAAGTCCTATGCACACAGGAGATCCAATCACTCAAATATAAACCAATTAAACTTTCACCCCTATGCAATGTGGGAATGCGACTAAATCTTGGGTTTTTTTCACAATCATCCCCTGTAAAAGCCGTGACATAGTTACACAACCTGTACACATGGCCCAATATCGCCCTGTTGGAACCCGAATCCACTTGGTAGCCCTGAGCCTCTGATGCCATTTGTCAAGTATCGCTCCACATACCCACCAAGACATGACCTACGCATGGGCCTAATGTGCATCATCACTTGGTCCACTTGCCAAATGGTTTAACCTGGATGCACAGGTCATGTCCTGGCGGGTCCATGGGATGTGGTGTAACAGAAAATTCATGAAGCGCCGAAGCGGTAACCGTAGAACAATTTAATTAAGTCAAAACGAAAGCCAATATAATAAGCAAGAGACAAGGTCATGGAATAGGTACTCAACAACATGGAATTGAGAGCATAGTTTCCAACCACAACACTCTAGTCTTCCTTTTATAGCTTAACAACCAAATTATAGGTTATGCAGCTATAAATTTTGGAAGACTAGAACACGTGTTACCAACTCATATCAACTGAAGGAAGATAGCTTATAGAGAACTCAAAAGTCAAAACATCATGCCAAATGCAATAGTTGAAGACTCCAATGAATGAGGCCACCAAACTATTAAGTAATACACAAAAACTAGCAATCTGTTTAGGCTTTGAAAGCCATAGCAAATCAAAATAAAACATTGTATTTATAAGTAATTCACAAAATAGCTTGTCTATCTTATCATCTATTTGTTTTTGGAAATCAAATGTGCATGTTTTCAGCTGAACTAATTTCCAATTGGGAAGGGTTTCTGAGGCTCTACATGGACTCGAGAGGGTTAAAATGAATAAGCCCTTACCCTTTCCCTTACCCTTTTGAAAAGGGTTTCCAAAGCTCCTGGTACTATAAGGTCTATAGAGGGTTATGACGAATACAAAATTACCCTGTTTTATGGAGAGACAATTTCCATGACTTGAACTTGCAAGTTGCAACACCAGTGCCAAGCCTTACCGTCATAACAAGCGACCCCCTCTAGTCAGCTGCTAATTAAATAAATATATAATATTTTGGGAAACTTACACAAGGCTTTACAATAGTTTACTTTCTCTTTACAAATCTCTAATTGTCTCTCTTCTTTTCTTGGTATTAGCAAACTAAGCATGGAAACAGTGTTGTAAAGTATTCAAATTCCAAATCGTAACGTCAAGTAAGAAGTTGACTTCATGCAAATATTGTCTTGTACTGTCTATTCCACTCTAAATTAATGATCCACACTCTAGTAGTTTTACTCTTTGCCAAATTGTATGTAGTTTAAACTTTAAAGTAATCACATTATGATCCACTACCTGATATAATTCTGTCAACTTATGATATGATCCCAATCTTGATAACATTCTTCAGTATCACCATTTCCAGCCATTTTTTTTCATTTCTGCTTTCTACTCCATAAAATAAATCTTATCACTTACTATCATCCATATAGAGTTTTATACTCATCAACAATAATCACTTATACATAGGGTGACCATTCGGTTTATTCAATTTCAACCGAACAAAAATAGTCAAAACCGAATAAACCAAAATTCTAAAACCCCAAAGAACCGAACCTAAATTAGCCATAACCGAAACCGAACACATATAATCGATTCAGTTTATTCGCTATTTATATTGTTTAATGGGTTAGGCCCAAAATTGAGATTGTGGCTAAATTATATTAAGAAATATAATTTTTATACATACAATTGTTGTATTTCAAAGTTGGGTCCAAAGTTGGACTAGTTGTTAAATTACCAAAAGTTGGGCTTCAAAAAATATACATAGAATTGTTGTTTTCAAAATATACACAAAAGTATACACATTTTAAATCATAAAATATGCATAGAATTGAGGTATTTACATAATTTCATAAGTCTTATTCAGTTTTCGATTTTGGACCGAAACTGAACCCAAAATCGAATAAGAAATTTTAGCAATTTCAAAACCGAAACCGAACCGAATTTTTTTTCGATCCGAACCGAATCTCTTATTCGGTTCGGTACTCGGTTCAAAACTGAATAATGCTCACTCTTAATTATACAACAAATATGATCATGTATATCTCCAACCTTTTTCTACATTTATAACATTAAATCTAGGTCAGTCAGTTATATGGAGAACTAAGTTATTGGTTAAGTACTTTTAGTTCATCTAGGCAAGAAGCAATTCTACAATGGCTTCCCCTAGAAAAGTTTCCGGGCATCTGGAAAATGCAACAAAGATTGTTGAGGAAACTGCATTCACTAATGAGGCAATCAATATACAAGCCAAGAAGTCAAGATGAAAATCATTCCAAACAAGTGCATTTTCCAATGCTTATTATTAATATAATTCTGGCTCATAATAATTATTTGGTCATAACTGGAGTTCAGAGTCTTCAGACACGAGTTTTGAATTATCAAGGAGACTGTCTTGCAAAAGTTTCATTACAAAATTAACTAAATTGAAACAATACCACGTATTGTGGTAGTTTGTTCTCTATTTTGATCTAGTAGTTATTTTGTGTGAACTGATGTTATTTTTAATGAATTTGGTTGGTTACTAGCCAGTTCACACTGGTTGTGTACTTAACCAGTTAGTTTTAAAAACACAATGTGTTAAACTATCTAATTCTA
Source organism: Iris pallida (assembly GCA_029216955.1). NCBI lineage: Eukaryota > Viridiplantae > Streptophyta > Magnoliopsida > Asparagales > Iridaceae > Iris > Iris pallida. Next base: position 9,806,598 of record JANAVB010029617.1, on the reverse strand, counting down.
AAATGGCGTCAATTGCTAAAATATTCGGTCCATATTTATACATATAAACAGTAAGTTCACAACTCAAAGTATGTGTACGGCTATCATTCTTTTTGTATCCGGATCTTCTAAAGAGGCCTAACTGGCAAGAAGGCTAATTGCATAGAGAAAGGCATTCATGTGTGTGGTTCGTGATAGAAACACACGAGCGGATGTGTCCACACCCACTTCTTTGTTCCAAAATCTCTCCTCTCTGAGTTAACCTACTCAGCTCACAGATCTGATAAACATCATCTACCAATATCTAAAAAGGAAGGGAAGTCGTTCTAGTAGAAGTTCTAATCTGTTCACTTCGGATATTGTCTGGTCCTTCTTTTGACATGGTTTATGACTTACCGGTTCTTGGAAGAATCCATTTTTTTCTATTAGCTAAACCCTTTCTTACCCTCCTTCATACTACTATTTTGTTTGTACACGCGGAGGCCTTACCGACATGTCTTGCAACCTCTCCGATAGCATGCTCTTACTTCGTCTTTCCCGTCCTAAGTCATCAAATTCGGTGCTTTTTGATCCCCACTTGTGCTATGTGGAGAGTTTTCATTCTCATTGTGTTTAGTACTTGCTTAACAATGTGCGACTATGAAGCATGGACACTTCAAAAATCTATCCCTTGAACGAGTCGAGTTGTGTCGTGTTAGTCACCTATTTGGCACCACAAGAACTATCACAAAATACACTATGACACTCAAATTCAGTGACGTGTTCGCTATTCCGTTCTATGTATTGTGCCACAACGGATTCGTTTCCGTGCAACATGTTTGTAGGCGGAGAGAGTTCCCAGTCGATTTCACCCATCTCATTGTAGGGATGATATGTAGTTAGGGAAATTTCAGGGACTAATAATAGCGAAAAGAAAAAAAATTCGGACCTCCAGAGCGTGCTTGTAGCGCTGGGACCTCCGGAGCTCCTTGGCGATGTCCCGGAGCTCCGACTGCGTGACCTTCCTCCCTTCCCCGGCCCATCTCTCGAGCGCGGCGGTGGCGCTCCGCTTCGGGAACCGGAGGCGGAAGATCCGGGTCCGGAGGTCCTCGTCGGGGGCGGGGGATGCGGGTTCTGGATCGGGCTCGGGCTCGAAGGAGAGGGTGAAGCTTATTGGGGTTCCGGAGGAGAAGGGATTTTTAGGGTTTGGGAACAGTGAGATGGGGATGGATCGGAGGTTGGCGGTGGTGGTGGGAGTAGTAGTTTTGTGGAGGGTTTTCTTGAGGAGGGTGGAAAAGAGAGAGGACGCCATTGAGAATGGAGAGAAGAGCAGCGAAGGGAGGAGGAGGAGTGTTAGTTGAGAGGAGACGACGATTGAAACGGGCTTCGAGTTTGGCTTTGGTTTGGCTTTTGGGTTTGAAGGAGGTCTAATTGCAATCGTGTAACAACTCTATGCAAGGAAATTTTCCATAGACTTTCATGGATTTTGACATTTCTTTGAAATTGTGTTCCTGAACAAATTTGCGGAATGGAAAATAAAGAAAATCAATTTTTTGGTATTTTTTTTCTTTAAAAATTATAATTTTCATTATTATAATTTTTTTATTTGAAAATGTCAAAAAATTTGAAAAAAAAAAATACTTCAATGTGAAAAAGTGATTCATTGCTTGGATTGATGAAATTACTTTTCTTTCTATTTTTCCTTTCATTGGGGACTTTTCTTTCCTCCTCAATTTCTTTGGCACAAAAACATAGAAAAGTAATCATTTTTCTTTTTCAACCCGACGAACCAAACGAAACGTTGGTATAAATAGCTTTCTAGAGTAAGTAGGTGATAAATTGTTGTCACGAGTTATTTCAAAAAAAATTGACAATTCTTTTTTAAATCGTTGTAACTTTTTTTAATAACAAATATAAACAACCAACAATAAAGCAATTTCAAACTCAGAGCATTTGGCATTGATATCATGACTATGATTTCTATTTTATCTTTTATTGATATCATGACTATGATTTCTATTTTATCTTTCTCCCCTCAAAAAATAGTTGTTTGATAACAACTTATTTAAAGAAATTTATTTTATTTTATTTTTTTGGACAAGTTTTTTTAGAGCAAGTGATTTTTTTCCAACCAACTAGTTTGTAGGATTGTCGTCTCACTATTTATAATATACATTCCAATTTATTTAATGAAAATGAGAAAATGAATTTTACTTTAGATCTTCTAAGCAGAATGAGTCTGGACTAATGATGTATTTGGTTACAAGCGATGAGTAAAATTGGGTAAAAAATAATTTTCTTTGTTTGGTTATAAATAAGTAAATTTTGAACCAAAATTTTAGATGTAATATACCTTTCAAAGTTGGATTACATTTTCATTTCAAGCTTAAAGTGGAACAATTAAAATTTTAGATTGTAATAAATTATTTATTACTTTTAATTTTATTATATGATAAAGTGTACAAAGTCACATTTTATGTCATTTTACTTATATTACCAAACATATAAGTTAATAAAAGTAATAAAACAGAAAAGAACAAAAGTATTTAAATATTGGGCTTTACGGTATTATGTGGGCTTGATTCGTGAACCAGGTCTAAGTTAGGAAATTCATCTAGCCTAGAGCCCATTAAACTATGTGTTTCTTATACAACGTGGATAATTTACGTGGAGTCGTTATTAAGCAATATACAAATTTCTATAATTTATTTGGTATTTACCAAATTTTCAGCCCAACCCAGTTGCCACCAACCCGAGTCCAAGGTTTTACTGGGGTTTAGCGATTTCATAGAATTTTTTTGTAGGAATTCTCATTTATTTTTTAATTTTTTACTGAAAAGGTGGCCTTCTCTTTCTTCTTCCTCTTCTTCCTTCGAAGCGATGTACGGTAGGATTTTCTTCAAGAACACTCTCGCTTCGTTCAGAACAGGACCAAAGTGTTGGAGGTTTGGCCTTTCCTTTAGAAACTTTAGTCCCACATCGGATAGGCCAAAGAGTTTGTATCTCTATATATTAGCTTTGCTATTATTGGAGATGCACATGTGGTGTGGAGGTGCACATGGGCTTGCCATGTGGGGTTGTTTTTCTAATGGAAAAAAGGCTAAAATCAACAATAAAAGCATTCATGTTTTTTGTTCTTGGAAAATTTATTTCCATAGGAGCTAAGCCCAGCGACTCGGACTCATGGGCTCATGGGCTCATGGGACGTAATGTGACGTTTTGTTGGCGCACTTTGCACTTAGCATAGAAAGAGAAGCCACCACAGAAAGTTTATGAGTGTTCTTTAGCACAAGTAAACAGAGTATTCAGACGTGTTCTGAACACAGTTCTGATCTTCCAGTAGCCTTAGAAGAGAGAGAGGAAAGGCGCCGCACCAGCGTTGCTTTTGCACGGGAGTTCGTGTCCATCCGAGGAGTCAGAAGAGCAGCAGTGTTCCAAGTTCTCCGACGAACTTGCTGGTTCCTGGAAGCTGTTCGTGTAGGGCGAATAAAGCTTTGAGCAACGGTGACCATTCACCCCAGCAGGCCTTCTTCCATCTTTCGCCAGTCACCTTCTTCGTTGCTGCCAGTAATTCTGATTGTATCTTCTTTTTAGAAGTACTACAATCTGGTTGTTGTTGATTACGAAATCTTTTTAGATTCTCGTAATATCATAACGATATCTTTTTAGATCTTCGTTATACTTACACAACCTTCCTAGAAGTGTTGCGTTGGAACACTGTTTTTACAATTGTTTCATATTCTCAGTTTTCTATCGAAAAAATTGTGCCCCGGCACTAACAATCTCAAAGCTATATTGCTACGATGGAAAACGTTAATGCTTCACTCCTCAATACTGACTTTTGCAAATTAGAAAAGTTTGATGGAGAGCATTATCAAGTCTGGAAGAGGAAGGTTTTTCTCACTCTTCAACTCAGAGACGTGGATCACGTGCTTCTTGAAGAGGAACCTACCGTTCCAGATACTGGGTCTGCTGTCGCAATCTCTGCGGCTACTAAACTTCAGGCCAAGTGGAGAAGAGAAAATAGCATTTATAGGCTGCTTATCCTGAATGCTATGGAGGATTCTCTTGCAGAATCTTATTCTAAGAAGAATATCGCTAGAGACATATGGGAGTCTCTAGAAAAACTCTACGAAGAAGACAAGAACCGCATTAAAATATTTGTGGTTGAAAAATATCACAAGTGGTTCTTTGAGGACGAAAAGTCTATGCTGCCGCAGGTGAAGGAGTTCCTGAAACTGTGACAGAAGCTGGAAGACGAGGCGATGCCCCTCCCCGACAAGTTAGTTGTTGGAAGGATTGTCTCAAAGCTCCCCGCTAGGTGGAGCAAGTTCTATGCAAACATGCATAGGAAGAAGCTTGAGATCAGCCTTGAAGATCTCTTACAGAAAATATATGTTGAGGACCAGATGCGGGCTCAACTGAAGGTGGACACACTGTCCAAGCAATTGGCTAACGCCAATCTGGTTCAGACCAAGGAACCAAGGGGAAAGCAGGCGGCTTTCCACAGCAAGAAGAAGGACTCTGACAATCTAAAAGTCAAGGGAACTTCTATCAAGAAAAAGAAGCCAAAGTCTCAAATGTCTTGCTTCAAGTGTGGCAAGAAGGGCCACTTTAAGAATGAGTGCAAAGCAAAAATCAATAAATCAGAGCAAGGAGAGCCTAGTAAGGTATCTATGATCACTGACATTGTTGCTATGATTGCACAGGTTGATACGGTAAGGACTGGCTCTGACTGGTGGGTAGACACTGGAGCCTCCTGCCATGTCTGCTCCAGTAAGGAGTGGTTCACCACCTATACACCTACTTCTGAAGTTGTTATGATGGCGAACCAGGCACAAGCTGAAGTGCTCGGGATCGGGACGGTGGTGTTGAAGCTGACTTCGGGGAAGTCTCTGACGCTTCAAGGCGTGAAGCACGTACCTGCTATCGCCAAGAACCTGATCTCAGGAGGCATACTCTGCAAAGCAGGCCTCATGATGGACATCAATGCTGGCCAGATGGTGATGTCTATCAAAGGAATATATTTCGGAAAAGCTTTTTATACCGAAGGAATGTTCAAAATTCAGCTTGTAAATCAGTCCAATGTAATTAATGTGATTAATGAAGTCACTCATTCTGCTTATACTCTTGAGTTGTGGCATAATAGGCTAGGATATGTTCATTGTAAACGAATAAACAGAATGTCTAGTCTAGGACTTATCTCCAAGTGTGGGAGTAAGGTAGAGAAATGTGAAGTTTGTGCTCAAACAAATATCACAAGGAAACCCTTTCCTCGGGTTAATCGAAGTACAGATCTTCTGGAGTTGGTACACTCCGATATCTGTGACTTCAAACAGTTCTCTACAAAGGCCGGGATGAAGTATTTCATAACCTTCATCGATGACTTCTCAAAGTATGCATTTGTCTACTTGCTGAAGGCTAAAGACGAAGCATTCGAGAAGTTCAAGGAGTTCAGAGCCGAAGCTGAGCGGCAGACTGGACAACAACTCAAAAGGATAAGAAGTGATCGAGGTGGGGAGTACAGGTCTCATGAATTCGCATCGTTCTGCAAAGAACATGGAATTGTCAATGAGACTACGGCTCCGTACTCTCCTCAATCAAACGGAGTAGCAGAGAGAAAGAACCGAACGTTAACAGAAATGATTAACTCAATGTTGTTGACTGCTGGTCTTCCTAAGTGCTACTGGGGAGAAGCTGCATTGACGGCCACTTTTATTCTAAATAGAGTGCCTCATGCAACTTCAGACGTTACTCCTCATGAACTCTGGTTCAAGGTCAGACCTAACTTGAATGTCATTCGAGTGTGGGGGTGTCTGGCATATGTCAAGCTTCCAGATCTGAAGATTCAGAAGCTTGGGACAAGGATTACTAAGACGATCTTCTTGGGGTATGCCGAGAAGAGTGATGCTCGAAGATTTCTTGATATTGAATCAAATCATATCATCGAATCTCGCGACGCAGAATATTTTGAAGACAAGTTTGCAAGGCACAAGAATATTGTTCTTACGGATGTTCCGGAGAATAATGAGGGTGCGCAAGTCTTCAATGAAGATGTGGTCCAAGAAGATGTTGTTGTTGAAACAACGGTTGAACCAGATCTCGCTGAGCCGTCAACGAAGCGAGTGAGGAGGCCGAAGGACTTCGGAAGTGACTTTGTCACCTATCATGTGGAAGCTGATCCGCTTACCTATGATGAGGCGATGAAGACCAGAGACGCAGTTTTCTGGAAGGAGGCGATTGACAATGAAATTGATTCCATCAACTCAAATAACACTTGGGTGTTGGTTGATCTTCCTGAATGAGCAAAACCCATCGGATGCAAATAGATCTTCAAGAAGAAGATGAAAGCAGACGAAACTATTGACAAGTTCAAGGCTAGGTTGGTAGCCAAGGGGTTTTCTCAGAAGCAGGGGATTGACTATTTTGACACGTATGCTCCAGTAGCCCAGATGACCACCATCAGAATGTTGATTGCTCTCGCAGCAATACATAAGATGGTGATACATCAGATGGATGTGAATACGGCTTTCCTAAATGGCGAGCTGACCGAAGACATTTACATGCAACAGCCAGAGGGATTTGTCATCAGGGGTCTTGAAGACAAAGTCTGCAAGTTGGTGAAATCCTTGTACGATCTTAAACAAGCTCCCAAGATGTAGCATGAGAAATTTGACAAAGTTATAAGGTCAAATGGCTACATGGTCAGCGATGCGGACAAGTGTGTTTACACGAAGTTCGCTGATGGAAGAGGTGTGATCGTTTGTCTGTACGTGGACGACATGCTTATCCTAGGTACAGATATTAGCTGTGTCACGGAGACAAAGAAATTCATCTCAAGCAAGTTTAGTATGAAGGACTTGGGGAAGCTGATGTGATCTTAGGGATCAAGATCATCCGGACAGACACTGGACTAGCGCTGTCACAGTCTCATTATATTGAGAAAATGATCACTCGTTATGGGTATTGGGATCTTCCAGGGATCGATACTCCGTATAGATATGATCTGAAGCTGAAGCCTAATTCAGGGGAAAGCGTCAGGCAGCTGGAGTATGCAAGCGTAATCAGAAGTTTGATGTATGCTACTAATGCCACAAGGCCTGACATAGCTTTCGCCGTGGGAATGCTGAGTCGTTTCACGAGCAACCCAGGTGCTGAACACTGGAAAGCTGTGAAACGGGTTATGAGATATCTCAAGAAGACTCAGACATATCCACTGTACTACAGCGGAGATCCGCCGGTAGTGGAAGGCTTCAGTGATGCCAGCTGGTGCTCAGAGGTGGAGAGCGAGAGGTCCACAGGTGGATTCATTTTCACAATGGGTGGAGCTGCTATATCATGGAAGTCGAAGAAGCAGACTATGCTATCGCGGTCATCCATAGAATCTGAGTTCTTTGCACTTGATACCGCAGCCGAGGAAGCAGAATGGCTTCGGGAGCTCATGTATGATTGTCACGCCCCAGAACCAGAATGCTGGACGGAGGCGGACATAGCCAGCTACGTAATCCCAAAGTACGTTAATACTCTAAAATCACGTATAAGCTGTCAAGACATGGGGGTTACTCTACAAGCCATCAGTCAATCCTATGGTTTAACAATCCTAGGTATCTCAATCACAGGCAATTATACAAGAGCAAAGAGTACGATCATCATACATACAATAGTAAGGCGTCCCGAACCATATATACATGACTGATCATGAAGCCAGTACCACAGAACTGAGGACTAGCTAGAGTATTAGTCGTACATGATAAGGACTAGCTATAGTCTAGAATACACATATCATGTTTATGCCCGTAGGCTACAATATCAAGAAAAATACCAAAACACGAGCTAAACACGTGCTCGGGGCTAAAACGTTACAAGAGGAGAATTTACATATCAGTGGAAGAATGAAAAAGAAACCCACTGAGGCACTCTGGTGCTCCGGCTGGTCACCGTCGAGTAGATGGTACGGTAGATCCTTCGGGCTCTTCTATCAGAACCTGGCCATGCAAAACCAGTGGGGTCAGACCCCAAATAGCAAGTACCACAAAGAAGGCCGAACTATGAACTTAAAACCAGCAATCATAGGCAATCAACAAGGAGAGAAAGCAATAAGTAAGAGAGGATCGAGATTCGTGCAGTACCAATGCACTTATCCCGAACATAGGAATACAGTAAGTAAATCATCATTAGACATAAGGTAAACTGGAGAACATGTTAAATAAATAGAACTGGGAAGGTGATATACGATGAGATAACCATGGGACTATTCAGATAACCAGGTTACAACCCGTAAACCAAACAAGGACCGGGGTTGTAACCCTTCGTCTGAACAGAACTTGGTTTCTCCCACCATTTATCGGCACGATAAATATAAGAAATCAGGACATGTAACAATCACGTACAAGATCAAGACAAGACTAGACAGACTGAACTCCATCAAACATTCACGGCCAAACAATAAGTACGGTTTGATACTTTAACTAGCTAGGGTTATCACAAGCCTAGTTACTAACAAGATGCAATGAGAATTCCAAGTCCGGTTACCTGTTTGTTACTACCTGAGTGATCCCAGCAAAAAAAGGAAAAGATAGCATGATATAGCAGACACACTGTAGTAAGATATGTGTCCTAAGGTACCACGCTCGACGGCGGGCTGGAAGTGCGCTCATCTCGACGGATAGCAACAAATCCCATGTATATATATATATATAAGGCCGGGACCAAAGGGGCAACAGGTAACTGGGAAATTCTCCATGAACTATTATATTATTCTAGTTATTAGCCTTAGCCATTTACAGTAGGTACCCCTGACCGTGGTACTCAGGGGTCCCCATCCTAGACATGATGCAAGACAAGACGGGTTCATTTGTACAAGCACAATCGCCCACGGTGTCCAGGTTATTTATACAGGTCAGGTCAGGTTAGCCATCGCAACAGCATTTCAAGGAGTATCATATCAGGTTATCATGTCAAGAGTGCGCCACGGCGGGCCATTATCATGTCATTATCATGTCAAGTTTGTCAGGTCAAGTTATCATGGCAAGTTCATCAGTAAAGATCAAATAACAATAGAGAAATAATAATAATATCAATAATTAAATAGCTGGACAAGGCACAGGAAGGAGCCCTGCGGCTCAGGGTCACTATTAAGTCATGCTAGTTCATAGTCACACCATGTCATGTACAATTGTCATTTCAATCATGCCAATCAAATCAGGATTATCAAGTTCACGACAAAAGGCGTAATGATATAAAATGGGCGTAAAAATATACGATAAGGAGTTACAAAACATGGGCAAATAATGATAAATAATAGTACACAGTGCTATTGGAAGTCATGCTGTTCAGGCATATGCGGCTAGGAATGATCTCATGCGGCTAGGAAGAGAAGTAAGCTTCATGCGGCTGGCGGGATCAAGTTCCATGCGGCTAGGTAAGGGTTGGGGCATGCGGCCAGGATCACTGGATCCCATGCGGCCAACGCAAAGAGGGCGCATGAGGCTCAGGAAGGTCAGGGGCCTTATGCGGCCAGAAAGTAACCGGATCTCATGCGGCTCAATTAGGAGCAAGGCCATGCGGCCAGGAAAGATGAGCATATGCGGCTGGAATAAATCGGGTCATGCGGCCCGGACTCAGAAGCCCATGTGGCTGGAATATAATGGGGCCTATACGGCTAAATTATATGAGACTACATGCGGCTGAAGATGCAAAGCCTTATGCGGCCAGACTGGTCATGAGCCTATGCGGCCAGGAGATGAAGGGGGTGCATGCGGCTCAGTTAGGAGCTCATGCGGCCAGGAAAGGGTGGTGAGCATATGCGGCTAGAATGTAAGTCTCATGCGGCTAGGATTAAATCTTCATGCGGCTGGAAGAATTGAGTTCCTGCGGCATAGACCATGCGGCCAAGTAACACAGCAAGGCTTATGCGGCCAGGAATAAAACTTGCTGCATAAAGCTTATGCGGCTAAGTCCATTCGGCTATAAACTGTTCTTCTTCTCCACCCTTCCGAGAAGAAGAACCCTTCAAGCCATGGCTCCCAAGCTCCATGAATCTTTCATCCAGAGTCCAAATCCGAACTTCCATAGGTCAAAATGGGACGGAATGAAATGCTCTACAACATAGAACCATCAAAACTCGAAAATAACAAGATTAAATATATCAAAACCCATGAAAACCGAATTTACTCTAAAGTTAGATCTACAACAATCTAGCCATCAAAATAGAAAACTCTAAGTTCTAAACATGCTTAGAATGTAACAATAAAGAGAATGGAACAAACGAAATGGAATTCGTCCAACATTCGGCAAGGTGTACTTGCCTCTCTCCAATGGTTAGGGTTTGGTGGAAAAGAAATGAATGAGGGTGAATGAGGAGGGAGAGAGAAAAAGTGGCTTATATAACAAGCCCAAGCAATCTCCACCATTCATTCCTCTCCACTAAATCTAAGCCATACACCTCATCTCATAAGAAACCAAACCAAACCAAGTCAAGTGGAACCGAACCAAATAAAACCAAATCCAAGTTAAACCAAGTCATGAAAATCCTACACTTAGGAAAATTTTAAAATATCACGTAAATCGATAAATACGAAATACGGCTCAAATTAAAACACGTATCCGTATAAAATACCGATACAGTGAGACGGGTCTCACAATGATCTTCCAATGGTTGGGGCACAAATACCGGCGATATTGATATACTGCGATAACCAGGCGACTGCGGCGGCGGCATCAAATGACCTCTTCAACGGAAAGAAGAGGACTGTGCGGTTGAAGCACAGGGCAGTACACGATCTTATCAAGAGAGGTGTTATTGCAGTTATTGATGTTCGGAGTCAGGAGAACCTGGCGGATCCGTTCACCAAGGGCCTCAAGCGCCAGCTGGTCGATGACACAGCTTGTAAAATGGGCTTGAAGGCATTCTAATATTGTATTATTGTATTCCTACCATAAAGTTTTATGCTATTAGTTCAAAGATTTATCTACTAGACATCTAGCTTTTGGTTCAAGGGAGGACCACTAATCGAAAGAATATCAGGAACGGTGGGTACATGTTCTATTGGGCATGGAGAGGTTACGGACCTACAACCACTGTTGTCTACTGTTGTTTTTTACGGAAAACGATTCCTGTGGGAAGGTTGGCTTAATTGCCTTAATGAGTTCTCAGGCAGAGTGAATGCCTGGTGTGCTTTACAGGAGGCACGGTAGAGCAGCACTACAAGGAGTGAAACTCCATGCTACAGTAGGGTGACTCCACAATGAGGTTCCTATATGTGGGGTGTTGCCCAGTAATAGGATAAAGCCTCGGCTTTGCAGGCCAAGTCACAGCGGCGTAGCACCGCAAATAGGCAGTTAGCCTAATGCTGTATGTTAAATATAAAGAGGGGTGTAGTCAGCACTACAAAGAGGAGGAGTTCCTCATGTTATAGTGGTACGATACCACCATGAGGTACCCGGTTAGGGATAAAGCCTCGGCCTTGCAAGCCATGTCGTTGCGGCGTAACACCGTAAAGGAGCCTAAGGCTTCATGCTGGGTAGTTTGGCACTACAAAGAGGCGGTTGCCTCATGCTACAGTAGTATGACACTACGATGAGGTTCCCGGTACGGGGTAAGGCCTCGGCTTTAAGCCATGTCATGGCGGCGTAGCACCGCAAGGGAAGCGCAAAGCGCTTCATGCCATTTCTCTTTATAATGAACTCACCTATAGTGTATGGACAAAGAGATATCAGGCCGTCTCTTGAGGGTAAACTTGTAGACGCCCAAAATTATACACTGAAACCAGGCTGGCACAGGGCCTTTAATGTGTAGCCAGAAGCACATGTAACTACATTATGTGAGTGGAAAGAATTTTAGCTATAATGCAGAATTCAAGGCTAAGTCTATTCTTGTATTATAGTCTGATTTTTGACCCATGCGGGAAGATTCAAGTCGTCAGCAACATCTCTCCTAATGCATGATGGACAGTTACTGTGGGGAACACTTATACCCATATATATAGAGATATGTGGGGGATTATTGGAGTTTTGGCCTTTCCTTTAGAAACTTTAGTCCCACATCGGATAGGCCAAAGAGTTTGTATCTCTATATATTAGCTTTGCTATTATTGGAGATGTACATGTGGTATGGAGGTGCACATGGGCTTGCCATGTGGGGTTATTTTTCTAATGGAAAAAAGGCTAAAATCAACAATAAAAGCATTCATGCTTTTTGCTCTTGGGAAATTTATTTCCATAGGAGCTAAGTCCCGTAGGGGCTTAGCGACTCGGACTCGGACTCGGACTCGGGCTCATGGGCTCATGAGGCGTAATGTGACATTTTGTTGGTGCACTTTGCACTTAGCACGTCAGCATCGTCGATGAGAGACCTGTCTCACTGTATCGATATTTTATACGGATACGTGTTTTAATTTGAGCCGTATTTCGTATTTATCGATTTACGTGATATTTTAAAATTTTCCTAAGTGTAGGATTTTCATGACTTGGTTTAACTTGGATTTGGTTTTATTTGGTTCGGTTCCACTTGACTTGGTTTGGTTTGGTTTCTCATGAGATGAGGTGTATGGTTTAGATTGAGTGGAGAGGAATGAATGGTGGAGATTGCTTGAGCTTGTTATATAAGCCACCTACCACTCTCTCTCCTCCATTATTTTTATTTCATCTTCATCTTCTTCCTCCAGCCCAAGGCAAGTACACCTTGCCGAATGTTGGACGAATTCTATTTCGTTTGTTCCATTCTCTTTATTGTTACATTCTAAGCATGTTTAGAACTTGGAGTTTTCTATTTTGATGGCTAGATTGTTGTAGATCTAACTTTGGAGTAAATTCGGTTTTTATGGGTTTTGATCTATTTAATCTTGTTATTTCCGAGTTTTGATGGTTCTATATTGTAGAGCATTTCATTCTGCCCCATTTTGACCTATGGAAGTTCAGATTTGGGCTCCGGATGATAGAGTTATGCAGCTTGGAAGGCATGGGTTCATGGTGTTCTTCTTCTCGGAAATTTGGAGAAGAAGAACAGTTCTCTGGCGCATGGCAGTACTTAGCCGCATGAACATTCATGCGGCAAGTCGCCCTCAGCCGCATGAATATCCTTGCATTTCAGCCGCATAAATTCTCTCCTCACTTAGTCGCATGATGACCCGACCGCATGAGTCTATCTGGACTTAGCCGCATAGCTTTATGTGGCAAGTCTTATTCTTGGCCGCATGGACTTTGGGCTGCATGTGATTTTCTAGCCGCATAGCATGATTCAGCCGCATGAGCGCCCCCCTTCATTTCCTGGCCGCATAGGCGCATGACCCGTCTGGCCGCATAAGGGTTCCCTCCCCGAGCCGCATGAAGCGCTCCCTTCCGCTGGCCGTATGGGGCCAAGCGATTCCTAGCCGCATGCACCCCATCCTTTTCTGCCGTATATGTCCTTCTTCCCCGAGCCGTATGTGCTCTCCCCGACCTGGCCGCATGGGATTCATTAATCCTAAGCCGCATGCGCCTGGCCCTATCCAGCCGCATGGACTTCTCTTCCGCTAGCCGCATGAGACCCACCTAATTGGGCCGCATGCGTCCTCGTTCCCCTGAGCCGCATGCGCCCTCGTTTCCTCCTGAGTCGCATGCGCCCCTCTTGTCTTGGCCGCATGGGTTCCAGTGACCCTGGCCGCATGCGCTCACCTAATTGAGCCGCATGTGTCTTATCCTCCCCTGGCCGTATAGGTCTGAGCCGCATGACTTTTAATAACCCTGTGTATTATTATTTATCATTAATTACCCATGTTTTGTAACTCCTTATCGTATATTTTTACTCCCATTTTATATCCTTACGCCTTTTGTTCTGAACTTGATTTTACTTAATATGTTTGCAATGACAATTGTACATGACATGGTGTGACAAGGAACTAGCATGACTTGATAGTGACCCTGAGCCGCAGGGCTCCTTTCTGTGCCTTGTCCAGCTATTTAATTATTGTTATTATTATTATTTCTCTATTGTTATTTGATCTTTACTGATGAACTTGCCATGATAACTTGACCTGACAAACTTGACATGATAATGACATGATAATGGCCCGCCATGGCGCACTCTTGACATGATAACCTGATATGATACTCCTTGAAATGCTGTTTCGACGGCTAACCTGATCTGACCTGTATAAATAACCTGGACACCGTGGGCGATTGTGCTTGTACAAATGAACCCGTCTTGTCTTGCATCATGTCTAGGATAGGGACCCCTGAGTACCACGGTCAGGGGTACCTACTGTAAATGGCTAAGGCTAATAACTAGAATAATATAATAGTTCATAAAGAATTTTCCAGTTACCTGTTGCCCCTTTGGTCCCGGCCTTATATATATATATACATGGGATTTGTTGCTATCCATCGAGATGAGCGCACTTCCAGCCCGCCGTCGAGCGTGGTACCTTAGGACACATGTATCTTACTACAGTGTGTCTGCTATATCATGCTATCTTTTCCTTTTCTTTGCTGGGATCACTCAGGTAGTAACAAACAGGTAACCGGACTTGGAATTCTCATTGCATCTTGTTAGTAACTAGGCTTGTGATAACCCTAGCTAGTTAAAGTATCAAGCCGTACTTATTGCTTGCCCGTGAATGTTGGATGGAGTTCAGTCTGTCTAGTCTTGTCTTGATCTTGTACGTGATTGTTACATGTCCTGATTTCTTATTTTTATCGTGCCGATAAATGGTGGGAGAAACCAAGTTCTGTTCAGACGAAGGGTTACAACCCCGGTCCTTGTTTGGTTTACGGGTTGTAACCTGGTTATCTGAATAGTCCCATGGTTATCTCATCGTATATCACCTTCCTAGTTCTATTTATTTAACATGTTCTCCAGTTTACCTTATGTCTAATGATGATTTACTTACTGTATTCCTATGTTCGGGATAAGTGCATTGGTACTGCACGAATCTCGATCCTCTCTTACTTATTGCTTTCTCTCCTTATTGATTGCCTATGATTGCTGGTTTTAAGTACATTGTTAGGCCTCCTTTGTGGTACTTGCTATTTGGGGTCTGACCCCACTGGTTTTGTATGGCCAGGTTCTGATAGAAGAGCCCGAAGGATCTACCGTACCATCTACTCGACGGTGACCAGCCGGAGCACCAGAGTGCCTCAGTGGGTTTCTTTTTCATTCTCCCACTGATATGTAAATTCTCCTCTTATAACGTTTTAGCCCCGAGCACGTGTTTAGCTCGTGTTTTGGTATTTTCCTTAATATTGTAGCCTACGGGCATAAACATGATATGTGTATTCTAGACTATAGCTAGTCCTTATCATGTACGACTAATACTCTAGCTAGTCCTCAGTTCTGTGGTACTGGCTTCATGATCAGTCATGTATATATGGTTCGGGACGCCTTACTATTGTATGTATGATGATCGTACTTTTTGCTCTTATATAATTGCCTGTGATTGAGATACCTATGATTGTTAAACCATAGGATTGACTGATGGCTTGTAGAGTAACCCCCATGTCTTGACAGCTTATACGTGATTTCAGAGTATTAACGTACTTTGGGATTACGTAGCTGGCTATGTCCGCCTCCGTCCAGCATTCTGGTTCTAGGGCATGACAGTCGCTAGGCGCATAGTGCGCTTTAGTTGCATGAGCCACTTGCGCAAGCCCAGTTGTGCATGCCCAGGTACGCAAGCCCAGTTGCGCTGCCCAGGTGCGCGCCCAGGTTGCACTCAGGTTGCGCTTGGGTGCGCTGGGTTGCGCAGGATTGCGCTGGGTTGCGCAGGGTTGTGCTGGGTTGCTCTGGTTGTGCTGGTTGCGCAGTGTGCACAGTGTGCGCAGTACGTGCAGTGTGCGCAGTTCAGTGCGCGCTCAGTCGCACAAAGTACAAGGAGCGCTGGGTGTGCGCAGTTGGCAGTAGAACGTGCGTTTGCATGTTCTGGACGGTTGCTACATGTTCGGGGTGGTTATTACCACGTCCCTAACTTTGTGGCGACCGACCAGTTGCTACAGGGCCTATATAAGGCATCCTCTCTCTCAAGGCTCATTACAGAATAGAAAGAGAAGCCACCACAGAAAGTTTATGAGTGTTCTTTAGCACAAGTAAACAGAGTATTCAGACGTGTTCTTTAACACAGTTCTGATCTTCCAGTAGCCTTAGAAGAGAGAGAAAATGCGCCGCACCAGCGTTGCTTTTGCACGGGAGTTCGTGTACATCCGAGGAGTCAGAAGAGCAGCAGTGTTCCAAGTTCTCCGACGAACTTGCTGGTTCCTGGAAGCTGTTCGTGTAGGACGAATAAAGCTTTGAGCAACGGTGATCATTCACCCCAGCAGGCCTTCTTCCATCTTTCGCCAGTCACCTTCTTCGTTGCTGCCAGTAATTCTGATTGTATCTTCTTTTTAGAAGTACTACGATCTGGTTGTTGTTGATTACGAAATCTTTTTAGATTCTCGTAATATCATAACGATATCTTTTTAGATCTTCGTTATACTTACGCAACCTTCCTAGAAGTGTTGCGTTGGAACATTGTTTTTACAATTGTTTCATATTCTCAGTTTTCCATCGAAAAAATTGTGCCTCGGCACACACAAAGTAGGGATTCCATTCATATATTATCATCGTTCTCTTCGAATTTAACTCTAAATTTTGACTCTCATAATTATATATTTACGACTATAACGTTCAAATAAAACCTTGCTGTTCAATGGTTATGTTCAACTTTGTATTTATTTATACTGCAGAAAACATTATTTTCAAATCGTTAAAACTTTCTAAGAAAAAATTTTCTATCCATATGTTGCATGGACTTTTTCGCTTGTGTTTCTTTATCGCTATCACAATCCATTTATGTCACAACATCAACTACAATTTTTACCTAATCTCAAATTTTTCTACTTCTAATTTTTCGTGGAATTTTACATATGATATTAACCTATTACCAATTAATTTTTTCTCCTTACAAAAACATTTTCTTTATTAAATCGCATCATCCACCTATTTTTTTTATCTTATTTTCTCGATCTTTGTGTCATGATCGACACTTAGATCCTATTTCCGTCTAGCAGCTCCAAATTAAAAATTTTTAATTGATTATTTTTCGGTATTTTTTTTATATAGAAAAACACATGTACATTATTTACTCGTATCATATTGCTTGTATCCTGGTTCCAAGTCGGCCGGTGATGCAATTGCATCAAATTTGGTTGTTAATGTATTGATCCTATTTCATAAATATATTTTATTCTAAAATTTCATCTTATATCGAAAATAAATACCAGACTCCAAGATCTTGAATATCTGAATCAACGGAACAATATTTGTCGTTACCAAGTGTATGTAACTCGTAAATCTCTAGTTTTCTCAATTTTTATATGTCTTTGAATTAAAGTTACATCTTTTCCTTATTACCGGTGAAGATTTTAATTGTCCATATCAAGCCACTCATTTATGAATTATTTCCTTGTGCATTCTGTCTGGTCTCGAAAATTCTTTCCTTATTGTTATAACTTGCATGAAAAATATGTTCATTTTCTTTTAAGGTTTTACATTTGACCAAAAATCGTATGCACCTCTATAACTTTGTATGTTCTTCAGTTGAGTAATATTGTAGAGACACACTTTTCTTGGCACACTTCATAGCCACACTGATGTGGTACTGCATTATTGGATGTCAATTATTACTTCATTTTAATATTTTCTTTGACATCCAATCATGCATCCAATAATGCAGTGCCACATCAGTGTGGCTATGAAGTGTGTCAAAGAAAGTGTGTCTTCATAGTATTACTCTGTTCAGTTTCATAGTAGACCATAGTCTTGGATATTTTTTATATATTACTTGTGGCACATTGCCACCTACCTACTTTATGTTGGGAACGAAGCGCGGAAACCGTTCCCCCAAACCAGAAAGTCCTGCGAGAGAACCGAGCAAAAGCACACAAACCAAAAATGCCAAACACAATCGCAGACACAAAGATTTTTGACGTGGAAAACCCTTGCGGAAAAAACCACGGGACGATCGGAGTCCAACCCTGAAGAACCTCCACTAATGGAATAAAGAGAATACACCCTCTACAAGCTCCTCCCGATCCAACACGGATCACCACAACTCACTTGAAAGAATAAATTTTTTGATTGCGGACTCCGAAGAACAAGAGATGCCGAAAAATTATTCGCAGCAATATCTCCTTCACAATAGTCCTTAATCCTCTCTCTCTCTCAAAGATTGTAAAGCACTCTTTGTTTTGAGATGATTTTACAACTAGCATGCATCACCCTTTTATAAGCCCTTGGTAACCCATACATGGAAGGCCAATATATATGGAAACTTCCAATATAAATCAATCATATATTTAATAAAAATTCAATCATAATTAGCTTACCATAATTGGAAACCCAATAATATGGAAAGCTACTATATGAAGGGTCCAATCATAAATATATAATCAAAGTAAATATGAAAATCCAATCATATATTTTCTTACCATATATGTACCAAAATAAAATCCTTGCACTCCCCAAGCTTCTCCGACACACGGATGGCGCTCGTCGCTCTCCGGGGTATTCTCCACATAGGTGGGAACCCCACCCACTCCAACAAATCTTCCCCTTCACAACTATGTGGAGGAGGTCGTCATCCCGACGATCTGCCTGCAGTACTCAAACTTCTCCCTCGGAAGAACTTTCGTGAGCATGTCCGCTCCATTGTCATCAGTATAAACCTTCTCAAGCGCCGCATCCTTCTTCTCAACCACATCCCGTATCCAATGATACCGAGTCTCGATGTGTTTGGACCGACTATGAAATGTCTGGTTCTTCACAAGGTGAATAGCACTTTGACTATCGCAAAACAAAGTATACTGCTCTTGCTTCAGTCCTATTTCCTGCAGCAGCTTCTTCATCCACAGCAACTCCTTGCAAGCCTCCGTCGCCGCAATGTACTCTGCCTTTGTCGTCGACAAGGCAACACACTTCTGCAGCCGCACTGCCACGATACCGCTCCTCCAGCAAACATCATCACATAGCCCAAAGTCGATCGCCTCGTGTCTATATCTCCAGCCATATCAGCGTCAGTATACCCAACCAGCTTCGGCTCGTCACCACCAAAAGAAAGTCTCCAATCGGCAGTGCCCTGAAGGTATCGTAGAATCCACTTGACCGCACTCCAATGTACCCTTCCAGGATTTGAAAGGTACCTGCTAACTGTGCCAACTGAATGAGCGATGTCTGGTCTCGTACACACCATAGCCTTTGACTACCAGCCTCGCTTTGTATCGAGGGCGAGTAGCATCATCCGTCTGCTTCACTCTAAACACCCATCGATTCTTCAAAGCCTTCTTGCCCTTTGGCAACCGTACCAGCTCATAAATGGAATTAGTGTGCAAGGAACTCATCTCCTCATGCATGGCCTCTATCCACTCATGTCTGTGTTCGTCTTCCATAGCCTCTGCAAAGCTTTCGGGCTCTCCCCCGTCAGTCAATAGCACATACTCATCCGGTGAGTATCTCGTAGATGGTCGACGATCTCTGTCGCTCCTTCTCAGTGGAGCCACTGGTGCTGGCTGTATACCAACAGCCTCCTCCCCTTCAGAAACAGCCTCCCCGACATGCTCATCCTCCTGAGGGATACCCTGACCACCATCAGCAGGCTGATGATCAAGGTTGGGAGCAACTCCATGTACTGGCTCTTCCATAATGGGATCTTCTGCGATGTCCTCTGGAAACTGCTCGAAGCGAAATGACTCTAACTCAGGCAATTCCTCAGCCTCAGAAGGCGTCTCGGAATCCTGAGTGTTGGTCATGGTCTGATCCTCGACGAACACCACGTCCCTGCTCCTGTAGAGCTTTCTTTCCACCGGGTCGTAGAGTCTATAGCCAAACTTATCCCGACCGTAGCCGACAAAGACGCATCGCCTCGTCTTCGGCTCAAATTTGGTCCTCTCGTCCTTCGATACATGCACGAAGGCCTTACAGCCAAACACTCGCAGGTGATTGTATGACGGCTCTTTGCCGTACCATACTTTGTCAGGCACATCACCCTGCAAAGGAGCACTATAAGACAAATTAATAACATAAGCGGCTGTGAGAAGAGCCTCACCCCAATAACTGCCCGACAAGTTTGCTTTTGACAGTAAACACCGCACCCTCTTCATCAGTGTCCTGTTCATGCGCTCCGCTACACCATTGAGCTGAGGTGTCTTTGGCGGAGTCTTCTGGTGTCGTATCCCCTGCTCTCTACAATAAGCATCAAAGGGACCGATGTATTCGTCGCCATTGTCGGACCGAACACACAATAACTTCTTGTCCGTCTCTCTTTCAACAGAGGCCTGAAACTCTTTGAAAGTAGGCAGCACCTGATCCTTGGTCTTTAAGGCATAGACCCAAACCTTCCTGGAACAGTCATCAATAAAAGTTACAAAGTAAGAAGCACCACCAATAGATTTTACCTTCATAGGACCGCAGACATCCGAGTGAATCAACTCAAGCAACGCCGGCTTCCTTGAACTTGGGTGACTTTGGAAAGACACCCTATTTTGCTTCCCAGCTAAGTAGTGCATGCACTTCTCCAACTTTGTAGACTTAAGCCCTGGAATCACCTTCCTGTTCACCAAGTAGCTCATCCCCTTCTCGCTGATATGGTCGAGCCGTCTGTGCCACAACTCGGTAGACGCATCACTGACTGCGTTCACCTCCTGTGCCCCCTGTGCGCTCCCCTCCATATAGTAGAGACCGGACTTCTTGCTTCCTCTGGCAATCACCATCGAACCTCTAGAAAGCTTCCACTGACTATTTCCGAAGAGACTGAAGAATCCCTCATCATCCAACCTTCCAACCGACACCAGGTTGAAACGGATATCAGGGACATGACGAACATCTTTGAGAACAAGAACTGCACCCGTCTTCGTCCTCAAATGCATATCTCCAACGGCAACCGCCTTTGACACATCTCTATTGCCCATCTTCAACACTCTACAGTCGCCTGTCGTGTAAGTGGCAAATAGTGTCCTGTTGTGAGATACATGCACTGAAGCCCCTGAGTCCACCAGCCAAGAATTATCATCGCAGGCGAGGTTTGTGATAACCTCATCACCTACGACGATCACATCGCCTTCATGTATCGAAGCCGTCGCTGTAGTGTTCTCATCTTGCTTCCCCTTGTCGCCCTTTTTCTCTCTCTTCCAAGCAAAACAGTTCCGCTTGATGTGGCCCTTCTTGCCACAATGGTAACACTCCGAGTCCTCGTACCGACCCTTGGACTTCCCCCTGCTCTTGTCTCTGCCACCACCTGGACCCCTGCTTTTGCCCCTTCCGTGGCTCTCCGAAACTAGTGCCTCTGAGTGATGGGATGTGGATGAAGTGCCCTGAGAACGTCTCCGCATCTCTTCATTCAGTACCCCTCTCTTGGCAAACTCCAGACTGACCACGCCTTCCGGAGCAGAAGCGATCATAGATACTCGTACGGTCTCCCATGAGTCTGGCAATGTACATAGCAACCAAAGTCCTTGAACCTCGTCGTCGAACTTGACTTCCATCGATGATAGCTGGTCCACCATGCCCTGGAACTCACTCAAGTGATCCGTAATAGATGCACCATCTTTTGACCGCAGACCCATCATCGTCCGGATCAGGAACAATTTTTTTACCCCGGTCTTTTTTGCGTACAAAGATTCCAGCTTCTCCCACAACGTCTTCGCATGCTCAATATTGGCAACGTGGTTGTACACGTTCTCGTCAACGAACTGTCGCATGTACCCACACACCTGTATATGCTCGAAGTTCCAATCCTCATCGGATTTGTCACTGGGCTTCTCGGATGCAAATACTGGAAGATGCAGCTTCTTGACGAACAGCAAATCCTTCATCTTGCTCCGCCAATA
The DNA here is from genome assembly GCA_029216955.1 of Iris pallida. Classification (NCBI taxonomy): domain Eukaryota; kingdom Viridiplantae; phylum Streptophyta; class Magnoliopsida; order Asparagales; family Iridaceae; genus Iris; species Iris pallida. The sequence continues at coordinate 9,784,806 of JANAVB010029617.1, read as the reverse complement.
ATGGTAGTTGGTACCGTTCAGGTTCACCATGCGCACCGACTTCGCGTCCATCTCTGCTTCCTGGTTTGACTGTCAACTCCTGACACTTCTTTGAACCCAAAGCTCTGATACCACTCTGTTGGGAACGAAGCACGAAAACTGTTCCCCCAAACCAGAAAGTCCTGCGAGAGAACTGAGCAAAAGTACACAAACCAAAAATGCCAAACACAATCGCAGACACAAAGATTTTTGACGTGGAAAACCCTTGCGGGAAAAACCACGGGACGATCGGAGTCCAACCCTGAAGAACCTCCACTAATGGAATAAAGAGAATACACCCTCTACAAGCTCCTCCCGATCCAACACGGATCACCACAACTCACTTGAAAGAAGAAATTTTTTGATTGCGGACTCCGAAGAACAAGAGATGTCGAAAAATTATTCGAAGCAATCTCTCCTTCACAATAGTCCTTAATCCTCTCTCTCTCTCAAAGATTGTAAAGTACTCTTTGTTTTGAGATAATTTTATAACTAGCATGCATCACCCTTTTATAAGCCCTTGGTAACCCATACATGGAAGGCCAATATATATGGAAACTTCCAATATAAATCAATCATATATTTAATGGAAATCCAATCATAACTAGCTTACCATAATTGGAAACCCAATAATATGGAAATCTTCTATATGAAGGGTCCAATCATAAATATATAATCAAAGTAAATATGGAAATCCAATCATATATTTTCTTACCATATATGTACCAAAATAAAATCCATGCACTCCCCAAGCTTCTCCGACACACGGATGGCGCTCGTCGCTCTCTGGGATATTCTCCACATAGGTGGGAACCCCACCCACTCCAACACTTTAAATTGGCTATTCTTTCTATGGTAGCACTAACTTAATGTGTTACATTTTTATCTACTCCCGGATTTCTTTTCTGCTAATATATTTTCGCTATTGGTAAGTTGCATGAAGATGTCAATCATGGCATGTCGACTCCAACTACAATAAAAGGTTGATGCCTCAATCAACTTCTAGTTGATAACCCAATAGTCATTTTTTCAAATTTTAATTCAATCAATTCTTTCTTTTTTCAAATTTTAATTCAATCAATTCTTTCCTTCTCCTTTCTATGGAAGATTGTCCTACTTATCGCTTACTCGTTTTGTATTCTTTATTTCCTCTTTGTTAGTGATGCTTTGATTAAAAAAAAACTATTTGGCTCCCAAAATATTTGGGTGATGTCATCTCCCATTATGTGGCATATGATATGGCAGCTGACATGACAAAATTTAACATTAAAATTAAAATTAAAATTAAAATTAAAATTAATATTAAATTAACATGATAATTAACATTAACTTTAACCTTAACATTAAAATTAACATTAATATTAATATTAACATTAACATTAATATTAATATTAATATTTAAAAATATTGGGTAATTAATGTTTTGGTTTAAAATTTGTCATGTCAGCTGTGTTATGTCAGCTGCCATATCAGATGCCACATAATGAAAAATGACATCACCCAAATATTTTGGGAGCCAAATAGCATAATTGTTTGATAAAAGCTTGCTATCCGTCACCTCCTTCGCGTCCGGCCAGCATGCCACTCCCAACTCCACACCACCACCTCCTTCTCCTACCTGTAGCTACCGATGTTGTCTCTTGTGTTGTTGTTGTTGCTGCCACAAATTGTTGTTGCTAGTGTTGTGTTGTGTTGCTATTGTTCCCAGTTGCTATTGTCGCTGCTATTGTCGCCAACCGGATCCACCACCGCATCATCTTCATCTTCATCTTCTTCTTCTCCATTTTCTGTTCCCAATTTCAAATTCCAAGTCATCTTTCTTATTTTTATTCAATTTTAAAGTTTGTATTTCTAATTTCATAAATACGAGGAATGGAATTCTTAAATACATGAGAGACACAAACAGTGACACACTACTGGGACACAAAGAATGACACAATGTTTAGGACAAAATGTAACGCATACAAATAGATTGATATTGGAATTTTGCTTGCAAGTAATGTTGTTTATATAAAAAATAATATATATATATATATATATATATATATATATATATATATATATATATATATATATATATATATTGCTTGCAAGTAATGTTGTTTATATATATACATTCATATAATTTCTAATATAGATAACTCTATATACATTCATATAATTTCTAATGTTGATAACTCTAAATAAACTTTGATAAACAATAAATGTATACAAGGATTTATTTTAAGTTGTAGTTACATGCATGCATACATAATGTACCTAAGTTTATAACTTAGTTAAACAATAATTATATACAAGAGTATAAATCCAAAAGAGTTTGTGATTAACTAGTTTATTCTAGTATAGTCAATTTTTAGAATGCTAGGAAGTACCAACACTCGATGTAGGGTACTGCTATCCGGAAATGATTTTGGACATAATTAAGGATACTTGGAACCATTATAAGTAAATTGGACCCATATTTAAACTAGGATTACTTAGGTAGTCATAGATTGAAATTTATAGTATAATACGAACCATATCGACCGTATAGAGCTGAAAGTTAGTAAATTTTATTAGGCTTTAGAATTAAGACCTAAGGAATCACCTTAATAGTAGAGGGTACCCAATAAGAAATATTAGGCTACATCCTCATGCTAATCCTCTCTGCCCCTTCTGCCTGACACATAAGGAGGAGACAAATCACCTATTCTTGCATTGCAATATTGTGCGTGTGGCTTGGTTCCTGTCTCCGCTGGGAATCAGGATAGCAGATCATCATTCTATCTGCACCTTACTTGAAGAATGGAGCAAATCAGCGTCATCACATGAGGCTTTCCGAATTGGTGCATATATTACATGGTCTATTTGGAAAGCTAGGGGAGATTGCATATTCAGACAAGTTACACCATCCCCTCATCGCATTGTAGAGGTAGCTCGAGCCATCCACCACTGTAGTGCCCCGCTCCTCGCGGTCCACTATGTAATACCTACGGCTTGTTGACTCAGTCATGAACTGAGTGTTTTAGGGAAACCTTTGCCGGTATCGATTGATCACAGATGAAATGCAATGAACCTTTCCAATTGATGGATTGGCTTCTATTGAAATGAATCCAAGAGTTTTGCTGAATGTTTTCTCTCGCTGCTTGGTTTTGTTGAATACGTTTTTGTGTTGGTTTTCGATGATTGGTTTTCATTGTTCACTTTCATCGCATTTCGCATTCATTCCGAATCTTGAGAGAAAGAGACGAAGTATGCTAATCAACTGTTGGTGCCAATGTAGGCCGCGTGAATTATTCGTGAACGGTGCGTGAAGTTCCTCTTTCTCTCAACTAAGATTCATCTCGGTGAGTTGCTTCAACCGAACAAACATTGATCTGTACGCCTAAGAAAAATGATCTCTAGTCCACTCTGTTGCCTTGTCCCAATGATCAACGATACCACATCCACAAAAGATAAGAGAAGATAATTGAATTGAACCAATTGCAAGAATATGTATTGCTACTCTATCTGCTCGATAAGAATGATCATCTGCTTGTCACTAGTATGCTTGAAAATGTAGACATGTACAGACGAACTTGTACGTGTTGAGATGGATCTGAAGGTACGAAATAAACATGTCGTATATCTGTGCATAAGTCCAAGTGTGTCTCATTTGATAGAACGGCTAGAGCATGCATTTGGTCTCGGACAACTTGTATACAAGGAAATATTTATCTCTCGGGTGGTATCTGGGGGCACCTGGAACCGCTCGGCCTAGGAGAGATTAGGGCCTCCATGTGAAAATGGGAGTCGATCTGAGTCCTTAGCGACGAGCTGAACCAAAGAGTCACAGCGGCTAATCATGGGGATAATCCATGGACCAACATGTAGAATAGTCCACCTGCATGACCCGAATGACAACTTCAATATCTGCAAGAATGAACATGAATTACTCGTTATGCAAATTGTGCTAACATGTTTTGTGCAGGGATGACTGCCGACGTTGGTAAGTTGCTTATGATATATTTCTACTATCATGTTCTTATGAATTGTTAAAAAGAACCTAGACAAGTAGAAAGATCACTAGTAAATGTTAGCTCAACATATTGATTTAGTGCAGAGATTTGCGAGTTCGGCCAAAAGCCGCTCGCCAGTACATGATGTGTGCTGACCCACGTTGTGGGCATCCTTTTCAGAAAGCAAAAGGAGACAGAGGGATTTCAAGTGAGGCACCGAAGCTCGTCTAGCCCAGTAGAGCTCGTGGATCGCCTCGAAGTTTCAATTTCATTCCAGTCAAGTTTCAAGTTTCTTTTCCTTCTGAAGGTGTCTTTTATTTCCAGCATGTAATAGAGGGATATGATGTATGGGCATTGTGACTATTTTCAAAAGAGAGTTTCAAAGAGAATCATGTAGCCAAAATATAAGACACTCTGAGTTTGCAAAGCTTTGTACTTGTATTCCTATCTAGTTATCAATAAAAAAAGTATTTCCATTTCAAATCTCCGTGTCCAAATATTTGGTTTTCTGCAATGAATGGGTGCGTGCGTATGTTTTGCTTAACTAATGGGTGCGTGCGTGTGATTTTGCTTGACTAGTTGTTTTGTGCAGGTACATGGCCTTGTGCAAGCGCAACTTAGGTTTGCACGGCATCACGCCTTAGCGAGGACGATCGATCCCGCAGGGATCCAGGCAAGACGGACGACCCTAGCGGGATCGGGGCATGACAACCACACTTACACTAACAAAGGTTCGGAGAAATATGAGAAGGCATGTTGCTTCCGGAATAAATACTTATCTCTGAATAAATGGTAACCACCAGCGATGGGACTCATTAAAATCAACATTGATGGTGCTACTGTGCATACATCCATAGCGGTCGCTGCCATTGCCGGGGACTCCAATGGCACTTTTCTTGCGGCCATGTCTTAGCATGGCCAGGCACTATTCACATCAGATGTCAGTTTGCAGGCGGAGATTCATGCGATTCGTATGGGATCAGAGCTGAGCAACAAACTTAATAGCCAAGGGGTGATCATTGAAGGTGACGTGCTAACAACTACAAGAATTTTCAAGGGAGAGCTCAATCTGATCCCTTGGCGTATGAGGGACTGGGTCCAAACCATTAAAGATTCTTTGCATCTGAACACACTGCTGGGTCTCTAATTTGTCAGGAGGGAAGGCAATAAGGTGGCACATTGTCTAGCACAGCATGCCTTGCACAACTCCCGCTCTTTCTTTTTCAACAATGTTCCTGAGTTTTTAACTCAAGCTATTGAAGAGGATATCACTGTCTGTAAGCTTTTCTGGTTCTACTTGAATAAAAGTACAAGGTTTCCATTCAAAAAAAAAGAAATATTAGGCTACATCTAGGTTGATTTGAGTATCAAAATAATTGATCGTATTGGCCAAAAATAGGATATTATCCACGGACACCTAAGTAGACCAAGTTCATTTACTAAATAGAAATTTTAAGTCTAATTCAAAATAGGAAATTGGATTTTTAAACACTAAGTTAGGTCGCGGTTCCTAGAGATTGAAAATTTGCACTATGTTTGTAATCATTAATACCTAACAAATGTGATATTTAGTATAATTTTGACTCAAAGTATAAATTGTGATTTTATTGCATTTATGAATCATGCTTGCTTAAGAAAATAGTTAGTTTGACTTATTTGTGTTGAGTGAATCAAGGGGCGATAACAAAATCTAAATAAATTATCCCTATCGGTAAGAAATTATTATCTTTTAATTCAATCTATTTATAAAATTGTTATGTATATGAATTGCGTTTTCGGTGTTGAGTGTTCCACCGAAGATAATTTTCAAAAAAAGTAATATATAAAATTATACGGAGGGTTGCTCCAGATGTTTATATAAACTGTTTTCAGAACCAAAAAAACAAAGTAGACTCTGAATTTCGGGGGAGTAACCAATTTCGAAATCAGAAATTAGTTTAGACGTATAAAACCAAATTTTAGAAAAATTGAGTCATTTTTTTAGAGACAATTTTTACGAACATGTGCATTTTCGAAGAGTACCTGATCGCATGACAGAGAGAGAGAGAGAGAGAGAGACTTACAATATATAATCTCCACTCACTTCCATTACATATATATAATATTGTAACGCCCCAGAACCAGAATACTGGAGAGCGGGGGCATACATAGCCAGCTACGTATAATGAAATGGAATCCACCCCACTATACGGTCACGGCTGTCTAGATATATGAGGGTTTAACTACAATCCATCAGTCTCCTACGTTCAATAATCAAGCCTAAATGTTTCAATCACAAACAAGTAAGTAAATGTTACAAGATGTACGATCACCAAATATACAATAGTAAGGCGTCCCAAACATTACATATTCAGCTGATCATGAAGCTAGTCGTTACAAAATATGAAGACTAGCAAGAGTTTTAGTCATACATGATCAACCCTAGGATCCGTCAATCATGTTACAGTCCGTAGGCAGACAGTAAATAAATGTGCAATACGAGCTAACACGTGCTCGTCGGCTAAACGTCTCAAAAGAATATTTTTACAATAGAGTGGGAGAGCCAAAATAAACCCACTCGTTGTCAGGGTTCCGTCTAGTGGTCACCATCTGGCTGGAAGGTCGGTGGATCCTCTGGTGCTGCTCCGAAATCTGGTCATACAAAACCAGCTGGGTCAGACCCCAGAAAGAGCCAGTGCCACAAAGGAGGCTTCACTTAGGAACTAAAACCAGCAATTAGCACAAGAATATAATTACATAATAAAAGACAGTAATTAAGAAAAAGCATGACAGGTAATATACGATAAGATAACCATGGGACTATTCAGATAACCAGGTTACAACCCATAAACCAAACGAGGACCGGGGTTGTAACCCTTCGTCTGAACAGAACTTGGTTTCTCCCACCATTTATCGGCAATATAATATAAGAAATCAGAACATGTAGCAATCTTGTACAGGATCAAGATAAGACTAGATTAATTATGCCTCATCCAACAATCACGGCCAAGCAATAAGTACGGCTTGATACTTTAACTAACTAGGGTTATCACAGGCTTAGTTACTAGCAAGATGCAGTAAGGTGTTCCTCCAGCCACAAGCCATGCAGACCATCCAGGTTACCCAGGTCGAATATTAGTACAATAAGGGTGCAACACATGACAGTGTGCTGGAAATGTGCCATACTCGACGACAGGCTACAGATCCCAAGTGGGGCGCCCAAATAACGGGATTGTCTGTAACTGGAAAATCTCTTCATGATTACTGGATTATTCTAGTTATTAGCCTTAGTCAATTCAGTAGGTACCCCTGACCGTGGTACTCAGGGGTCCCTGTCCTAGACATGATGCAAGACAAGACGGGTTCATTGGTACAAGCACAATCGTCCACGGTGTCCAGGTCATTCATTTTATCAAGTCATGTCATGTCATGTTAGCCGTCGCAACAGCATGTCGAGATATATCATGTCAGGTTTACTTGTCAAGAGTGCGCCACGGCGGGCCACTATCAAGAATTATTATGTCAAGTTATCATGTCAAGTTTACTTGTCAGGAGTGCGCCACGTCGGGCCACTATCATGTCATGTCATTTGTCAAAAGTGCACCATAATGGGTCACCATCGTGTCAGGGAACACACTTAAAATTAATATGGCACAAGCATACATGTGGTAATTAAATATTAATTGTGCATGCGGCTACAATTAATGCTAAGGTCATACGGCCACAAATGAACAGTGGCCATGCGGCCAACTAAATTAGCTACTGCCCTACAAAATAGCATATGCGGCCAATATATTAATTGGCATGCAAGCTACTGCTTGCATAATAGGCCAAGCGGCCATAATGCAATTGGCCTTATACGGCCAGCAAGGCCATAGCCTTATGCGGCTCAGCAAAGGCAATAAGCCTTATGCGGCTCAGCAAAGCAATAGGCCTTATGCGGCCAATGCTTGCATTGCTTATGCGGCTAAGAAATTCAATGCTAATGCCATACAATTTAATGCAAGCAAGCACATGCTTGCTATGCATGCAATTAATGCTTGCTAACGTCATACAATTTAATGCGGCCATAACATTAAAATATGTATATACGGCCAGCACAAAAAGTGTATATGCGGCCAGCATGGCCAGCACAAAAAGTGCTTATGCGGCTTAACGATTGGCCTATGCGGCCAAGATATATAAATGCATGCAACTTTGTATTATTTGCTAAGGCTAAAGCATGCAAGTGAATGCGGCCAATTAATGATGGCCATATGCGGCTCAGTACTGTATATAAGCCTATGCTTGCAATACTAAATATATGCATGCGGCTCAGTACTGTTACTAAATATATGCAGCAGCTCAGTACCACTTGTATAAGCATGCGGCTACAACTCAATATGTATGCATGCTAGCTAAAGCATACTAGCATAGAGCACAATACACTAAGCATCATGCACTAAATATGCATGCGGCTGAATGCATTAAAATATGTATTAAAATATGCATGCGGCTGAATACATTAAAATATGCATGCGGCTGAATGCTTGCTAATGCATATTTTGCTAATGCATTAAAAATATGCAAAGGCCATGCGACTAACATTGTGTTGGCCATATGCGGCTGACTTTGTCTTGGCCATGCAATAATTAGTGCTCATGCGGCTCAGAGTGCAATTAATGACTCCCACAGAGAACATGTCCATGAAAAATACCATGGCCTCCATGCTCCTCCAAACCACAATAGGAACCCAAATTCAGACTCCCGTAGGTTAAATTTGTGTAAAATAGAATTCTCTACAACATGGAACCATCAACTAGCAAAAATATACAAGTTTGATAGATCAAAACTCCTGAAAACCGAAAATATCACAAGGCTAGATTTACAAGAAATTAACCATGGAAATAAAAAATTCTAAGTACTAAAGTGGGGTAGAAACACAAGAGGAAGACAATGGAACAATAAAAGTAGAATTCCTCCATGAAGCAAGATACACTTGCCTACACCTTCCACTCTCAGGTTGGTGGAGAAGTAATGGTAGGGAAGAAGAAGAGTTAATGAGGAGAGAGAAATGTTTGGTGGGATATAAATGAAGGTGGTGGTAGGTGGGGTGGGTTCACAACAAAACCGAACCAAGCCAAACAAACCGAACCAAGATAAACCAATCAATGAAATGCCAAAATAAATTAAGCAGAAAGACATGCAATACGGGTCTAAATACGTACACGTATACCAAAATACGTAATACGAGCTACGAGCATTACAAATATATTACATGAACATGTGCATTTTTGAAGAGTACATAATCGCATGACGAAGAGAGAGGAGGATGCCACGAGATTATTAACAGAGGTAACTGCTAACAAATATAGTTTGGAGAGGAGAGGGAAAGGGAGCATAAGGTGAAAAATGACCATGTAACTCCTTAAACCGAATTTTGTGAAATCCAAGAATGACTATTGGATGGAACGGTATTGTTTTCTAAAAACTACATTTCTTTACCTATATTTTATTATTGTATTTCAAGTATTCATTTTTCCTTCTAAATAAACTAATCAAATAATTCCTATCTTGCTACTAAATGTCTGAGGATTTTGAGTGAATTAATTCCTAAATTAATTCTGGTGATTTCATTATAAGTGACTGTTAGTGATTAATATATTTTGATTTCCTTGTTGTACTAATTTCAGTTGGAATCTGTTAATTAATTTAATGATTATTTTAATTTCACCTTTAACTAATTGATTAGCTAGTTAATTAATTGATTATTTATTAACAATTTTTCTTTTAATTATTTAAAAACTGTTTTCTATTGACTTTGAAAACCTGTTGATATTTTTGAATTTAAAAATCTGTTTTGGAACTGAAATCTATTTTGAGTTTAAAAATCTGTTTTAAAACTGTTGGAGGAAAATGTTTGGATTTTGTGATCTGTTTGAATATTTGAAAATCTATTTGAATTTCGAAAATCTGTTGAATATTTAGTTAGCCTCTAACTAATTTAGTACAGGAATACACTATTGCCCCAGATCTACCCTTATTTACCAATACTGCCACTGTTCTATACCCCAAGATCTATAGTTATTTACATCTCTGCCACTCAATTAATTTACTATAAATAATATTTTATTACACACTTTCCCATACATTCTGACACCAATTCTGACACACACTGACATCTCTCCCATCACTGTCAATCCCATCACAACCGTTCGGCAGCTGGCCGCGCGCCACCACCTCCGACCACCGCAACCTCGTCGAGATCAGTCATTCACCGGCCATCACCTCCCTGGCCAGATCCCGACGCTCCGTCGAGCGCCACTTGTAGATCCAGCCGTTCTCATCGTTCTCATCGACCAGAGCACCATCCTCGTCGTAGAGCTCGAGGCAACCTCCTCGACTGCTGTGCCGCGCATCCTTGCTTCGAGCAGATCGCTGCCTAGAGTCGCACGTTCTCGAGCAGAGCGCTGCCTCGTAGACCGTGCCACCGCCATCATATTGAGCCACCTCGAAGCCAGAGCTGTCCTTTCGGTTCCCGAGGAGCCACTGACAGCATCCGAGCCCGAGGAGCCACCATCCTAGCCGTCGACGCCCAAGCCGAGGAGCAGCCTCGCCGACGAAGCCGCGCCGCCTCCTTCAGATCTGGACGACGACCGTCGTTCCAGTTGCCCGGAGTGCCTGGATCAGCCACCGACGCCAAGGAGTCTGCAGCCGCCTGGAGCCGAGGATCGACATCCCCGACCGGCCGGTGAGTCTCCGACTTGATCTTCTTGAACCCCCTCCATTCTTGTTTCTAGGGTTTCATTTGTGGTAGTTGTTCTGGTAATGGTAGATTAGGGTTTTTATTTTGGGTTAGGGTTTCGAACCTAGTGAAGAGAGGAAGACCTAGGGTTCTTGGAGACTGAAGAGGAAGGAGAGGTGAAGTCTGAGAAGAAGATGAAGGGATGGGGCTAGTTGGCTGGAGCTGTAGAACCTAGAACTAGGGTTTTGAACTCTCGGGAGGAGGGAGCTCGAAGGCTGGTAGACATTAGAGTTAGGTTTTGGACTAAGAGGAAGAAGAAGAAGAAGAAGAAGAAGAAGAAGAAGAAGAAGAAGAAGAAGGGACTGAAGAAATATTTAGGGTTAGGGTTTGGATGTTAGCTAAGGAAGAAGAAGAATAGGGGATGGAAGCTTTGTCGGCTGGAGTGTAGGGGCTGCTAGGGTTTCACCTAAGGTTTGCTAAAGGAAATAGGGAAAACTGGAGGAAGAAGACGAAGTGAGGAAGAATGGAAAGGGATTTTTGGAATGTCGGCTGAATGGATGAGAATGAAGAGAGAGAGTGTATTGAGAGTTAAAGTTAGGGTTAGATGGTTTGGATTGTGGGCCGGGTTAACATGGAGTGTCGGGCTGGATTGTTTAGAGAAAAGAATTAGAAAATGAAATGAAGGGAATGCTGGGCTGGGTTCGGAAGGTGTAGATTTGGGCTTAGTTTAACTGTTAATTTTGTTTGATTGTTGTAATGTAAAATGGACTGGCCGGGCCAGGCTGGCCTGTGTAAGCTAGAATTCAGGAAAGAATTATTTAGCTCAGCTATAGCCTTATTTAGATGAGGGCTGGGCCAGTGTGGACCAAGAAAAATTAGAAGGAATTTGGGGATTTGGGGCCAAGTACGTGGGATTAGTGTTGGGTTGTTAGTAATTATTATTGTTATCAGATTCTTATTAATGATTTTAGTTTATAAAAATAATAAAATCTATTTTGCTAGTACTATTGGAAATACTTCTAAACTCTATTTAACTTATATCATTTTACTGGTATTATTTACTAAAATCTATACATGTTTTGTTATAAAACTTTATTTTTCTAATATTTGGATAAAATATTAAATACAAGTTGTAAATGCTTTATTTTGTAAAAATATTTTCCAAGTATTCTTTAATGAGTAAACTTTGCTAAAATATGGTTAGAAATAGTTTAACTAGCAACTATCTTCTAAAAACATTTATGTATATATATTTTCTAACACAAATGATTTAGTAAATGATTTCTAGTATTATTTGTTAAAAATATTATTAGCTAATTTTGGACAATATATAGATATTGTCATTAATTTCAAAACCCTAATAACTTGTACAAATATTACCAGGTGATTTACAACCATGTAGTATTACTCCCGTGCTTCCAAGACGGGACAAGTACACTGACTCGACTTGTACTCTGTATTTTCTGTCTTACATTCCTGTGTCATGTTTTCATATCGGATACGAGATACACACGATTGCCTTGTACATTGTTCATTGCTTGCGAGTTATTGTTTATTGCGGAGATTGGGGAAAATATTAGCTTTTGTGTGACTACACCCAATATAGGTATTGTGGATAGCCTAATCGTACACTCACTACCAAAATAAGTCATATCAGCGACGTAATTAGCGACGCCCACTTAAAACGTCGCCAATATTTTTGGTTTTAGCGACGCCTAATTTAAGCGTCACAATACGTCGCTGGTAGCGACATACAGCGACATATTGCGACTACCTATAGTCTTATAAAAATTAACGTCGTTGATTTGTCGGAAAACGTCGCTAGTTTTATCAGTTTAGCGACGTTTAGCGTCGCAAAGTTTATAACGTCGCCGGATATTTAACTAATACCGACGCCTTGCGACGTATTTAGTGCGTCGCTAATTTCTGCTAAATAGGGTTTCCTCGGTTCCAATTTTCATTTCTCCCTCTCCCCAAATTTTTTGTTCCCGCCCCTCTTCCCCCGACCTCGACGACAGCCCGACCCCGCGAGCTCCTTCTCCTCCCTCCGGCGAGCCCCTTCTCCTCCTCCTCCTCCTCCTCCATCGCGAGCCCCTTCTCTTCCTCCACCGCGAGATCCTCCTCCTCCACCACCGTGAGGAGACTGAAGGTAAACCCTAACCCTAATTGAGGTGTTTTTCGTGTCCAAAATGGACACGGAGACACATTACAACCATGTGTTCACTGATACAGTGTGTTCGTAAGGTTTTGGACACTTTGTGTCCATTTGTTGGACACGTGGACACCCCCAAGCTTGCATATATATGTATTTCACCTCTGTACACTTAATCCCCTCCTCCTCCACCACCGAACTTGTCCTCCTCCTCCTCTTCCACCACCGTGAGGAGACTGAAGGTAAACCCTACCCTAATTAAGGTCCTGGATGGTGAATCGGTACGTGTAGCTCCCCCCGGGCCTGATTGGGCATTGGGTCACGAACTCGGGTCCGTCTGCCCACCCGGTTCTCATCTGTCGAACTCCATGCCTAATACCAACACGATGAACATTAACATGAATTTAAAAAAGAAAATGAAATCGACTTAGTACAATATGGTGACATTTTTCGATCATTTCATTGGTGTCAATGGTGGTTGGTAGCCTTAGGCATGTATTTTAGCCAAAAAAAAAAATGCTCGTCTTTCAGGTGCGATAGTAGAAACTTCAAAATGAAATGAGATTTACATACAAGTGTTTATATTTTGGTCAAGCATCATGTTTCTAATTATAAATCAAGGATTTGGTACTGTTGTTCTCGTTGTCATTGTCATGCCTGATTTTTGTGAGACAGAAGCAAGCAGTAGAGTAATAACCCTATAGTCAACTTCAGATGATCACATTATATATATATATATATATATATATATATATATATATATATATATATATATATATATATATATATATATATATATATATATTGAAAGAAGGTAATTGTGGCGAACGCTCCCACCGGGAATCACCACTCGGACCGCATGCATCTCTTTTAACCACTAGGCTAGAGGTCATTTGCTATATATATATATATGGTTCTCTTTGTACAATTGTCTTAATTTAGACAACACTATCGATCCTCCATACAAGTCTTCCTTAATCTATTTTGTACAATTGTATACATCATGTATATGTATGTGTGTGTCTAGTGGGAGAAAGGGGGAGGGTTAACTAGTACCAGGTATTTGGAGAGGAGGGAGAGTTTATACTAGTATATATAGACTAATATCCTAAAACTTGACTTATATAACTTAGAAATGGCTAGTTTGACCAAGTTGGACTAGTTTAGCTTAGAGTTGGCTCGGTTGGACTATACATAATATATAGACTAATATCCTAAAACTTTACTTCTACAACTCAGCCTATATGAAATATTGTAGACACGGGTGATATACCGCCGCGATAATCTCTGACCACCGCACGCACAAATACGCGAAAGAAAAGTTAGCAATGCGAAAAGAAGATGACAGATAACGTAAAATGTCATGTGTACATATACTGCGAAAAGTGTAGACCGCATGAACTGACAATTGCATATCATTCACTACCTTGATGTATCTATCTTACAGAATTATGGAGCTGAATTACTATCTGCAGAATCGTACTTGGATGTACAACCGTCATCCTGATGACATGTGCAGTGTGCGGGATGAATTCATAGAGGGTGTACACCAGTTCCTGCAGTTTGCCAAGGCGTTCCCTCAGTACATGGACGGTACCAAAATTAAGTGTCCGTGTGTGAGATATCGTAACTTGAAATATCATCCAGAAGTGGATGTCACGTATCATTTATACTCGAAGGGTTTTACGCCGAATTACTATCAATAGAGCGAGCACGGAGAACTTGTGTCTTTAGCATCGGAGTACGAGCCTTATGTGGATGTCCACAACAACGCTCCTTACGACGATGGGTTGGTGAACATAGTTTTCGACGCGGCCGGGCCTAGTTTCGATCCGGATGATCATGATGCACCTGAGGAGGCACCGAACCCCGATGCTGCACAGTTCATGGAGTTGCTGGAGAATGCAAGGACTCCATTATATCCTGGTTGTGAGGATCATTCACCGTTGGAGGTGGTTACAAGATTGTTGAGCATCAAGTCCGATTTTAACATGTCGCAAGATTGCTACAACCGTCTTATGGAGTTGCTTATAGAAATATTGCCTGAGGGTGCGAAGTTGCCTAAAGACTTCTTCCGGTCTAAGAGGATGGTTAGATCGCTCTGGATGGGATACGAAAAAATCGATGCCTATCGCAACGGGTGCATGTTGTACTACAAAGACGACAAGGATGAAGACGCCTGCAGATTTTATGGTATCGATCGCTACAAGGCATGTGGTAGAGGAAAGTCTGTCGGTGCCAGGAAGCCTACCTCTTCGATGCACTACTTGCCGTTGACACCGCGATTGCAGCGGTTGTTTATGGTGAAGGAAACTGCAGAAAACATGAGTTGGCATAAGTGGGAACATACCGAAGAAGTGTTGGATCACCCATCTGATGGAGAAGCATGGAAGCACTTTGATCGAGAGTATCCAGATTTTGCTTCTGATCCGCGTAATGTCAGATTGGGTCTCTGCTCCGACGGTTTTACCCCATTCGGACTTTCGGGATCCCAGTATTCGTGTTGGCCTGTGATCGTAACCCCGTACAATCTATCGCCTTGGATGTACATGAAGACTCCGTATATGTTTCTCACCGTTATTATCCCAGGTCCGAATAATCCGAAAAGGAACATCGATGTGTATTTATAGCCGTTGATTGATGAGTTGAATCAGCTGTGGGAAGTAGGTTCCAACACGTACGATGTATCTAGAAAACAAAATTTTCGGATGCGGGCAGTACTTATGTGGACCATCAACGACTTTCCGGCCTATGGAATATTATCTGGATGGAGCACGCATGGTCGTCTTTTATGTCCGTATTGCATGGACAGCACTAAGGCTTTCCGTTTGAAACACGGAGGCAAACCGTGCTTCTTCGATTGTCATCGACAATTCCTGCCGAAGGATCATCCGTACCGGAGGAACATGAATACATTTCGTGCTGGCGTTGTGGAGAAGGCTAATCCCCCGCCAAGGTGGACCGGATACACGATATGGGAAGAGGTAAAAAATTTACCAAGAGCTATTGAGGAGCCTGCTACGGGCTACAAGTGTGACGGATTTGGTCGCACTCATAACTGGACGAAGAGGAGTATATTCTGGGATCTTCCATATTGGAGCACCAATCTGATTAGACATAACCTTGATGTCATGCATATCGAGAAAAATGTGTTTGACAACATAATTAATACTGTAATGGACGTAAAGGGGAAGATGAAAGACAATCCAAAGGCTAGATTGGACTTGGAAAAAATATGTAGACGTCCTGCATTGCATTTGATAGAGGACGGGAATGGGAAGTTGAAGCAGCCTAAGGCAATTTTCTCACTGGAGAAGGAGGATAAAGTGAGGCTTTGTAGGTGGATTCAAGGTCTGAAATTTCCAGATGGGTATGTTTCGAACTTGAGAAGATGCGTCGACCTCAAGGAGGACAAACTGACAGGTATGAAGAGCCATGATTGTCACGTATTCATGGAGCGGTTAATTCCGATTGCATTTCGGGAATTCTTACCGCAGGCAGTTTGGGATCCATTGACGGAGCTTAGCATATTCTTCAGGGACCTTTGTTCTAAGAAATTGCTCGTTGAACGTCTAGAAAAGCAAGAGAAGGACATTGCGGTAACACTGTGCAAGTTAGAGAGGGTGTTCCCTCCTGGATTCTTTGACTCTATGGAGCATTTGCCGATTCATCTTTCCTACGAGGCACGTGTTGGTGGACCCGTCGAATATCGATAGATGTACCCGTTCAAGCGACATTTGAATCACCTAAAAAGAAAGGTGAAAAATAAGACTCGGGTCGAGGGTTCTATTTGTGAAGCCTATATTCTCGAGGAGATTACAAATTTCTGCTCCTCCTATTTCAAACCTCATGTTGCTACGAATAGAACGAGGGCTCCGAGAAACGACGACGGATATCAAGAATTTAATGATGGAATACTGAAAGTATTCAATGCGTCCGGAAAGCCTTCGGAGAAAATGAAGAAGAGATATTTGAATGACGAAGAGCTAAGGGCTGCTCAGTTATATGTATTACTCAATTGCGACGAGGATGAAGTGGAGAAGCTAGAGGGGTAAGTAACTCAGGATGATGAGTTTACGTCATCTCAATGTAATAGTATAAGCTAATATTATTGTACTAATCGGCGGTTGCTTCGTTGTTTTCCAGCACATATAATGATGAGTTGAGGCTGGTTAGACCCTACCTAACAGACGAAGCATTAGAACAAGAAATGAGACGTCATTTTCCTTCTTGGTTGAGCGAATATGTAAGTAGCTCGGTAATTACTGGCCTCTTCTAATGCAACTGCGCAATAAATGACTTATTATCGCTTATTTGATATTCAGGTCGATCGTCTAATTTCACCCGAGATTGAATTAATTAGAACTCTTGCCAAGGGACCAATTACTCTTGTTAAAATATGGCCAAGTTACTGTGTCAATGGCTTTCGGTTCAAGTCGACAAATGCTCCGATCAGAGACAGCTTCCTGGATCTTGATTCCACGAAAAACAGTTGTTTGTGTATCAAGTCTTCGAACTACAAAGACGTCGATCCAGGAAATGATTTCTTTGGCATCTTGCGAGAGATTGTGGAGTTGTCATATAATAATGGCAGAGAACCTGCAAAGATCGTGTTGTTCAAGTGTGAATGGTTCGATCCGATTGAAAATCAAGGTTGAAAAATTGACAAGCATGGTCTTCTGGATATAAACTACAAGCGTAGATATCAAGGCTACGAACCGTTTGTCCTAGCAACTCAGGCTCAGCTCGTATACTTTACAGCTTATCCGAGACGGGGAGCAACGAAGTCTGACTGGTGGGCAGTATGCAAGACTAAAGCCAGAGATACTTTTGATGTTGACGAAAAAGCTTACCATGAGGACGAGCTACCTCTTGTAACCAATATTGTCGATGTGGACTCCACGAAAGTTACGCATTACACGACACATAATGTAGAAGACGTAAAATTATCCGAAGAGGAAGACGAAGCCGACGAAGGCGAAGATGAAAGTGAAGATGAAGAGGAAGAGGAAGATGAGGTCGAGGAAGACGAACAAGATGATTATTCTGAAGATGATTGAGAGAGATATACTTATCTGAACTTAGATGTTTCTTCTAGAATACATTATCTGGACTTAGATGTTTATTGTAGAATGTATCATCATATGTTGTCTTGGTTATTATCTTGTCTTTGTTGTACTTTCATATTTTTAGTCTCTATTATTTGTTGTACTTTCATATTTCTAGTCTCTATTATTTGTTGTACTTTCATATTTCTAGTCTCTATTATTTGTTGTATTATCATATGCTGTTATCAGGTATGGCAGGTCATCGCGGAGCGTACCGAAGGGGACAACGAGGTCACTCTCCTCCGGTACTACCTACAGGTACTGCTAGAGGACGGAGTTTTCCTTCGGTACCTCATTCTGGTACCGGCTCTGGATCCTCGTCGCCGATTACTCCTCCATATCGGACAGTAGGTGGGCCTGGTGGGACGACATCACGTGGGATATCTCCTGGGACGAGTAGTTCCAGGCCTGTTGAGAGTGATCGCCCGTCTAGCGTTCCTACTGCTGATACGATATTGGAGACGGATGAGCAGATGGCGGAGGCTGCGACGACGGCCGAGGCGGCGGCGCCGACGGCCGACCAGCATCATGCAGATGATGCGTGCGCACCTCCGGAGGAGAGGAGGACGGAGATCTGGGCCGACGGTACAAAGTAGGTGTTTTGGTTTATAATTTTTTTCTTTATGTTTTTATCATAATTTAACTTTTTTTATGAATATAATATGTTTGTATAGATATCGTCCCCCAGAGGTGCAGAGACGTCTAGGCCACATGCTGAGGCATAATTATGGTGGTGCTTGGATTAACTACTCTGAGGCTCCGGACGAGAGGAAGGCCTTCTGGTTTGCGCGCTTCAAGGTTAAAATATATTTGCTTTTAACATGAATCATATAATTTTTGTATATTATATATAACTGATAAATATTTGGTTTGCGCTCTTCTAGGATATGTTTTTTCTATCCACCGCACCGGGCCGAGCTTATCGAGGGAATGTTTCCTGCCGTAGCTGCCAAGCTGATCCGCGACTCTATCAATGATCAGAAGGATCGTGATCGTGCTGGAAAGTCGATCCAAGGTTGGATCACCCCTGATCAATGGAATGCGATGAAGGCTCGATTCGAGGACCCAAAGTACAAGGAGAAGTCGAAGAAGGCCAAGGCGGCTAGGCAACATGCCTCGAATTGGTGCGGTGGGTCGATTCCGATGACAGAACATTTCTGTCGTCTGGTATGTCTTCCTCTTTTAGAAATATTATTTTAATACAAAATCGATAAATTATTACTAAGATAATATATTTAATTACAGGTAAGGAAGGTCGGTAACGCCGACATGGTGACCGTCTTCCTGGCCACCCATCGTCGCGGCGCTGACCTTATTGACGAGAGGGCCGAACAGACTTATGTAAGTATTACAATACCTTATCTTAATTTAATACTTCGTGTCAATTTTAATATAACTTAGTAAATATGATGCAAATAAATATTCATGTAGTTAGTAATAATAAGTACATTAATTAGAAATTAGAAATAATAAGTACATTAATTAGAAAATAGTAATAATAAGTACATTAATTAGAAATTAGAAGTTAGTAATAATAAGTACTTTCTAGGCCGAGTATCAGAGGCTGCGGGAACGGGCGGCTGCTAGTGCACCTGATGCAGGAGAGGCCGGTACTTCCTCGCAGCCCACTCAAGCTCTGTCGGAGGACGAGCTGTGGATTGCCGCTGCTGGTGGACTCCATAGGGGTACGTACTATGGTACGGGATCCTATGGCGCCCTAGTTGCGACCCAGTCCTCTAGGACATCTCCTGCTAGTGTGCATGGTCCACAGCCGTCCCAGGAGTCTGCCCGAGTCCACCAGATGATGGAGTCTCTCCGTGACGACCTGCTACGATGGATCGAGGAGCAGTCTCAGCACCATACGGACGATCCTGCGCTGCTAGCACGATTGGATGCGCTCGACCGCGGTATTATGGACCTCATGGAGACGACTGAGAGGACAGAGCGCACCGTTGGAGGGTTAGAGCGCACGGTCACGGAGCTGCAGACAGGACAGACAAACATGGCCGAGAGGATGAGATTGGCGCAGGAGTCGATGGTCGAGAGCAGTGATAGAATGTTATCTATCATGGATGCATACCACCAGCGACTTGCAGCGTTGGAGCGTGCTAGTCTTCCGGGTGCGCCTTCATCATCGTCGACTCTGCCGCCTCCACTGCCATCTTCTTTGACACCGACTCCACCGACGTCACTGCCTCCATCGGTATCGATTTCACGTGAGGAGTATGAGTTGTTTGTGTCCCTTCGTCGCGGCGGTGCCCCTTCTGCACCAGATTCATAGTAGTCCTAGTTAGGACTGTTTCTGTGTTTGTTTCATTCTTTGTGACTTAGACATTTATTGGTTGTGTAGATTTGGATACTTGGTTGTTTGAATACTTGGTTATTTGGATATTTGGTTATTTGGATACTTGGTTATTTGGATATTTGGTTATTTTGATACTTGGTTATTTGGATATTTTGTTATTTGGATACTTGGTTATTTGGATATTTGGTTATTTGGTTATTTGGTTATTTGGTTAGTTGTGTGATTGTTGTAAACTTGGTTATTTGGTTATTCACAATTATCGACGTCAAGTATACAAACTTGGTTAGTTGTGTACAGCGAGAAATGGACATTCTGTGATTGTTTTGGATCCTATTCTACAGTGAGAAATGGTTATCTTTTTAAACTACAGGGAGAAATGGACATTCTGTATTTTATTTTTTTATTTTTTTGCAGTTTTAGCGACGTTTACCGACGTTTACCGACAGACACCGACGTAAGTTTGCGTCGGTAAACGTCGGTAAATATGCAATATTTTCAGTTTACCGACGTTTTAGCGACGTTATAAAACGTCGGTGTACGTCGCCACTTTTCCCAGGAATTTCCATGGTTTACCGACGTTTAGCGACTTTGATCATGTCACTAAACCACCGACTTTTCGTCGGTCGTACGTCGGTAATTTACCGACGCGTAGAGATACGCAGTAATACGTCGGTAATCCACCGACGTTACGACGGTAGACGTCGGCAATGTACCGACGTAATTATACGTCGGTAAACGACGCTACTGCCGACGTTTTGCGACGTTTCGGTGATTAGCGACTTACATTTCAGCGACTATCAAAAAACGTCGATAATAGCGTCGCTAAATATATTTAGCGACGTAATTTTTCGTTTTAGCGACGTCTTTATGCGTCGCTAAAACGACTTATTCTGGTAGTGACTTCATACCGGACCTTGTAGAATTGATTGACTCATTGACTCATTGATTGATTGTGCTCCCTAGCCGGTCACACATTAGTTTAATATTTCAAATTGTCATACTTGCATATTGATTGTCGTATTCATTGCCTTGTTCATTGATAGCCGTGTTCATAGTCTTGTATATTGATTGTCGTCCATTGCGTGCAGTTTTACATTTTATTTCTGGTACCGTAGTTTCACTTCTATTTCTGGTATTCTGGTTTTACCTTATATTCTGTACTACAGATTATATTGTATATTGCTCTTATCAGGGTTGTACTTTGCTCTTTTCCTGACAGGATACGTTGCAGGTGAGCTTGAGGCCACATGGAGCATGTGCTTGCACTGGATATTGCAGCTTTTATTTTATTTATTTTTCTGGAGATTGTATTTTGGATATTCATTATTGTATCTTTATTTTATTTGACCGAATTTGTCTCCGGCTGATTTTGTACTAAAATGACTTGATGGATTATTGGTGATCATTCTGGAAACGTTATAAAAGTTGTGTTCGTTTACGTTACATTGTGACTTGGAGTTTTCTTTAGTATTGTACAACTTACTTCGTCGTGTCCATCGACGAAGGCTGGACGTGTCTGACTCGTATCCGATTATTCGGGAGCGGGTCGTGACAGACCAACATAGGAAGGAAAAGAGTGAAGAAGCCTATCGGCGTAATTGATATATATCGTCAACTGAAATTTGAAATGCGATACCTCCAGTTATTCTAAATTAAAAAAAATAGTGCTTAACAGAACCAAAAATAATACGTAGCACTAGACCAATATTCTCTTAAGCAAAAAATGTAATCGTGAATTTTTTATTCTATTTACTAATTGGAAAAACAAAACAAAACCTTAATATAGACCCCAAGATGAGAGGAATACATTTTTTTTGCTTAAGAGAAGATTGGTCTAGTGCTACGTATTATTGTCGGTTATATTACACACTAATTTCTTTTCAGAAAATTTCCTACAGAGTACCATAGTTTACGATAATTGGAGGGAGAGTAACAAGTTTTCAAAATTTACACAAATGAGTCCATTCCAACAGACCGTCTGACGGAATTCAAGCAAGGGGAATCGATGTTGGGGGGAGGGGCACGGATTGGCACAACAGTTGCAGGAGTTTGTCGTAGTGTGGGGGGAGGGTCACGGGGGATGGTTGGGTTAGAGTTTAGCAGGAGTGGGAAAGAGTGGATTGTTTTGTAGTGGGAAAGGGAATTGTTTTGTAGTGGGATTAGATTGTTGTATAATGCTATAAGAGTGCATTCATAGTTCTTACAAAAGAAGAAAAGAGAAGAAAAAGAGAACTATAAGAGAAAGGAAAGAAGATAGCAAGGAAGCAAAGCGGAAAACAAGGTTACTAAAGTTTTGATTTTGGTTTTTTTTTTGTTCTTGTATACCTTCTTATAATTGTGTATGGCTAGCAGATGGATCGTCAAAACGACAGATTTATTACGGGAGGACCCACCACAGACATAATTATCCAGTAATGTCAGACGCATATCTCCAAGTTAATATTCTCATGAAATATATACTAAATTTTAATTAAAAATAATTATTATCTATAATTTGGTTATGTAGTAATAATCATTATTATGTATTGATTATTTTTTTTGATAGTTATATGATTATCCTAATAATATACGAATGCGAGAGCATGGGACATGGCGTTATGAACACAACTTAGGATGGCCAAGGGACTTCTCGATGGGCCGGCAAATGGACTTCTTAATGGGACGGCAAGGGGACTTCTCAATGGGCCGGCGAGGGGACTTCTCAAGGAGGTGCCCAAAGAACTTCTCAACGGAGTGGCATGGAGACTTCTCAGTTATTTGCTCAGGAGACTTCTCAATGGATGCAGAGCCGACTTCTCAATGGGGTGGCCAAGAAACTTCTCTATAGGATAACATATTTGCACCCGATCTTCTTAATTATACATAGATCTTGACCACTCCATCGGCGATGATACCTTCCCAACCCGATGATACACAGGAAGAAGGACATGATGTGCCCCCGAAGAATACGGCACAGAGGAGAGACCAGCTCAATCTTAGAAAAGTTGAGCGTAAAAATTATCGACGGGATGCCAGGGGGGTAGATGAAATTTATGTAACAATTGTTGAAAGACCTTTATTTAGTGAAAACGTTATTTCATGGGATGTCTAAGAAAATACAACTTAAAAAAAGACGACTACAATTCTCTTGGTTGGTTAGTACATTTCCTTCTATTATGTCCTAATCCATTACAGTTACTACATCGAAGATTTCTTGTCTCTGAATCATTTGCAATGATACGGTTCTTCTTTCGTCTCCCAGCTTTGTGCCGTAATTCTGGTACTCCAATTTCTCCTCTAACCAAGACACTTTGAAGATTGTAGGGAACTGGAATTGGCTCCAAGCGCGACTCGTATACGCTTCTTAATGCTTCTTTAGAAAAAAACAGTAGGATAATAACTTTCAATATTAATTTTAGAAAAAATACACGCAAAACATGCATGTACACATTGAAGACAAGTATGATACCACCTTAAACATGAACAATAATTTTCTTCTAAACGAACAACATATGTTCTATGTGTTTCACGATCTGCTATTTCAAATATATAACTATCAATACTCGGTAGTTGCAAGTATTGTTGGTATCTATTGATACGAGCCATAGTTTTTAACATCTTCGAACAATAAGCTGTTTCAAGAGATTCAGCATGTTTTCGATTTTTGTCCTGAAGTGTTATAATTTTGGCACGGACACTATCAAGTAATGTTGTTATTGGTTTATCACGTAAAAAATTTATCCAGTTATTGAATCATTCAACAAGGTTGGAAGTGTTAATATCTAATTTAGGACAAGGTGCATAAGCTATTATACAGTGTGCTATAACACAGTTTCATCTCCTTCTACTCCAATATCTATTTATAAACATCCAAATTTTCAACTTTAATTCTTTCAAAACAATAGTTCGCATCTGTTTCATTATAATTGTTGGAATTATTCAATAATATGGGCCACACATGTAAAATTAATTGTGTTGGGCTATCTAAATAATTAAGCCAAATTAAAGTGGTCTATTTGGAAATTGGCTTAAGGGTATAATTGTCATGGAAATAATGTGTAGATACAGGAGATAAATCTAATTTGATGAGGGGCCAAATTAGAAATATCAAAACATATAAATATATGTATTCATTAGGGTTATGGTCCCCAACTTATACGGCCACCAAAAGAGAGGTTTTCTATTTTTTCTTCTGCATCCTCATCAACAGAAAAAGAGGGACAAAGGATTCAGATTCTTCTTTGTCATTAAGGGTCGTAGCAAGTTGGAAGATCGAACCCAATAAAGAGACGTTCGCTTCAAGATCTATCAAGTCTAGCAATGGATTCAGGTACGCTTCCGCAATTTAATTTATGTTCTTCATCTCATGAATCGAAGGGCACAATAAAATTTCTAACAAGTGATATCAGAGCATTCCTGTTTGATTTATGAGGTTGAAGTTTCAGAATCAATTTTTTGTTATTGTTCAGAAATCATAGATCCTTCATTATAATTTTAATTTAGGGTTCCAATGGTTCATAAAATAATATTTATGATACACGAATATTAGATCTACAGTTTCTCGATAACTGATTTCTTGATACACGAATAAAATTTTGTTCCGGCCAAATCATGCTGGACATGTATCCAAATGATACATCCATAATTAATGGACTAGGATGTCACTTATGTTTGTGTTGTTTGATCAAAATTATTGGCAGTACTACACATGGTGGGTTATAATTTATGGTAGAATATAATTTATATATTTCCTTAGTGTTGTACTAGATGGCTAAATAAAGAGAACACTTATTGGGATCTTGTCTTCTACTTCTGAGTTGTTTCCGTACATAAACAACTGTTCCAACATGTTTGCACATCATAATTTATTTATTTTATTTTTTGCATACATGGTTCTCCATTGCTTACAAGTACATTGATTTGCTGTCAATCCTTCGTTGATTTGATCGCCATATTAAGAAAATCTTGATAGAATTCATAATTTATGTACAGTAATGATCTCTCAGTTCATGCTTAAATACACTACCAGAATAAGTCATTTTAGCGACGCCAAAAGACGTCGCTAAAACGACAATATTCGTCGCTAACAATATTTAGCGACAAAATTACCGACGTTTCTGGCTGGTCGCGGAAATGTTAGTCGCTGATCATCTAAACGTCGCCAATCGTCGCAATTACCGACGTTTGTCGACGTAAATATACGTCGGTATAATGCCGACGTCTACCGTCGTGTCGTCGGTGTCTCTGCGACGTAAAATATGGTGTCGCTACGCGTCGGTACATTTACCGACGAATTACCGTCGACTCGTCGGTGGTTTAGTGACATGATCAAAGTCGCCAAACGTCGGTAAATCCTGGGAATTCCTGGGGCTGAATAGCGACGTTTACCGATGTTTATCGACGTCCTCCGACATATAATGACGTCGCTAAACGTCGGTAAACTGGATAATATTGCTTATCTACCGACGTTTACCGACGCAAAATTACGTCGGAGGACGTCGGTAAACGTCGCTAAATCTGCAAAAAAAATAAAAATAAAATAAAATACAGAATGTCCATTTCTTCCTGCAGTTTAAAAAGCTAACCATTTCTCACTGTAGAATAGGATCCAAACAATCACAGAATGTCCAAAACTTGTTGTACACAGGTTTCAGTCCCTATAACCAAGTCTACAACAATCACACAATGTCCAGTTCTCAGAATGTCCATTTCTCACTATACACAGATTTCAATCCCTATAAGCAAGTCTACAACAATATCACTTCACAATACGAAGCATTGTCGACTACTTTCCAATGATACTAATCCGAAATGGTATATAATAATCCAACACCGTCGATACCAGTCGAATGGCTTAATTACCAAGTATGGGAACAAATGGCTCAGAACACAACCCAAAATTCATTCTAGCATACATTACTGTGAATCATCTATGTTCTGTACATATGGTGTAGTATATGTTCTTATCGTATCTAGTATCTGAAGAATGTAACAGAATCAAGATGAACTCACATAATGTAATACTAAGACATCATCTACTACTATATAAGATATAGTGATAGGTTGTCGTATCATCATTGCCGAGAGATGAGGGTCAGAGGACAGTCAACTTTATCTACGGATACATAGTTTCTGCCTCGTCAGTCGAATGGCTTAATTGCCAAGTATGGGAACGAATGGCTCAGAACACAATCCAAAATTGATTCTAGCATACATTAGTGTGAATCATCTATGTTCTGTACATATGGTGTAGTATATGTTCTTATCGTATCTAGTATCTGAAGAATGTAACAGAATCAAGATGAACTCACATAATGTAATACTAAGACATCATCTACTACTGTATAAGATATAGTGATATGTTGTCGTATCATCATTGCCGAGAAATGAGGGTCGGAGGACAGTCAACTTTATCTACGGATACATAGTTTCTGCCTCGCCAGTCGAATGGCTGCAGGGACTATGTCCTGATCATCATGTCGTAGTCCAATACAATCCAGAGATTGACACAGTACTAATTCATATATGTAGTCCAATACAAATAGTCTAATACAAAAATAACCCAATACAAATAGTCCAATACAAATAAGTACTAATAGCTAATGAGAACCACGCTGCTCACGCAAACGCTCAGTGATACGATCACGCAACCACCTCAAAAAAGCGAGATCTTTGGCATGAGGAGAGATGTCGTCCCTTGCAAGTGTTACACGAATAGAACTCCCGGTCTCACTAGCTACCGGTGTTGGATGAATAGAACTCCCGATCTCACTAGCAACCGGTGCCACTTCCTCCTTAACTGTAGGAGGAGCCACCTCAGCATTCACTATTTCCCTCAAACGACGTACCGCTCCTCGGGTCATGGGTGCCATCTGGTAAGATCGATAGTCACAAATAATATAATTGTAACATAAACAAGCTAAAGGAACCATCATGTAATTTGAGTACATTTTCGAAAGCAGAGGGATGAGGGTCGGATGACAGTTAACTTTATCTACGACGACATAGTTTCTGCCTCGCCAGTCGAATGGCTGCAGGGACTATGTCCTGATCACCATGTCGTACCGTAGATTAATGCAAATGGAGCTGGAGCTGGAGCCAAAATACAGTTGGTACTAACCTCAATAGAACAAACACTCTCACAGCTCAAAATACTAACACATGCTCACGCCTTACTCTTATGACACTCCCTTTCAAACACAAACACACACCTATATATTCCCTTACACATGTTGCCATGTTACCAGTAAAAATAGGAAACCCTTGTTGTCTATAATAAGACACAATTCTACAAAGAGAACCATACTGTAGAACTTACACTTTAAGACAATAGATGAAGGAAGACTTGTATGGAGGATCGATAGGGTTGAGCGATGTCATTTTATTCTACAAAGAGAACCATACTGTAGAACTCATACTGTAGAACTCACACTTTAACACAATTCTACAAAGAGTTGTCATAGGGTGTTGAGCGATGTTATTTTATTCTTTTCTTCTTCTTCTTCTTGGGATTTTCGAGTATTGGATCTTGAGACATATATAGCTAGAACTTACGAAGAATGGAGTACCATACTTCAACAAATAGATGTTGACTAATTGGTTCATATACTTGTTGTCTAAAATAAGTATAGGAATGTTGCAAGGTGAAACAATGTATCAAACACTATATCGAAACCCAAACCCAATATACAAATCCAAATTAATACGAAAATACACAAGTGTATGTAGGGGATTAAGTGTACAGAGGTGAAATACATATATATGCATGCTTGGGGGTGTCCACGTGTCCAACAAATGGACACAAAGTGTCCAAAACCTCACGAACACACTGTATCAGTGAACACATGGTCGTAATGTGTCTCCGTGTCCATTTTGGACACGAAAAACACCTCAATTAGGGTTAGGGTTTACCTTCAGTCTCCTCGCGGTGGTGGAGGAGGAGGAGGAGGACAAGTTCGGTGGTGGAGGAGGAGGGGATTAAGTGTACAGAGGTGAAATACATATATATGCAAGCTTGGGGGTGTCTACGTGTCCAACAAATGGACACAAAGTATCCAAAACCTCACGAACACACTGTATCAGTGAACACATGGTCGTAATGTGTCTCCGTGTCCATTTTGGACACGAAAAATACCTCATTTAGGGTTAGGGTTTACCTTCAGTCTCCTCGCGGTGGTGGAGGAGGAGGAGGATCTTGCGGTGGAGGAGGAGAAGGGGCTCGCGGTGGAGGAGGAGGAGGAGAAGGGGCTCGCCGGAGGGAGGAGAAGGGGCTCGCGGTGGAGGAGGAGGATGAGCGGCGCCGGAGGGAAGGGGGTCGGGCTGTCGTCGAGGTCGGGGAAGAGGGGCGGGAACAAAAAATTTTGGGAGAGGGAGAAATGAAAAGTCGAACCGAGGAAACCCTATTTAGCGGAAGTTAGCGACGTCCGTAAATACGTCGCAACGCGTCGGCCTTCCTTTAATATTCGGCGACGTCTTTATCTTTGCGACGCTAAACGTCGCTGAATTAATAAAACTAGCGACGTTTTCTGACAAATCAACGACGTTGATTTTTATTACACTAAAGGTGGTCGCAATATGTCGTTGTTGGTCGCTATCAGCGACGTATTGTGACGCATACATTTGGAGTCGCTAAATCCAACAAAATTAGCGACGTTTTACGTCTGCGTCGCTAATTTCGTCGCTGATATGACTTATTTTGGTAGTGATATTAGATATGGACGCATGTGATAATGACCGTAGAAATTCTCTATTATATTAAATATACATGAATATGCTTATTGCTGGACATGTGATAATATGGAATGTCGGTTAGATTCTAATTACTCATGCTGATAGATATTTGGTGTTACTCAATTTAGAGTATTTTCCAATCTAAGTTGATAATTAGAGGACAAATTGGAATTAAATATAGACAATTTTATGTTTGGCATAAATTTAGTTTCCAATAAATTTATGTTCTAAGTCATATATTTGATGTAATCTATTGACGTACATATCTTCAGCAGATTATTTTAATATAATTTTTATAGGTTATTTGAAGCAATCTATTGGTCCATATCTTCAGTAAAATATTACGTAAATTTTATTATGTTGACAATGCTCAGTTTAGTCAAATTAAGAATATTTGTTTGAATCATGTAAAGAGATTCACATGCTTATGATTATCTTATTTTAGTTGTAATATTTTAATTATGCATGTACATAAAGTTTTGGACATGATTCAATTTTGTAAAATTTAGTCAACATTCAAACTTTTTTTTGTTGTCTTTTGTGACTAGCAATAGTCATCTAATATTCTAAATAGACTCATTGAAACAAGATGTCGCCAAAGTGACCTCTCTTGCGTAGATAGTCTATGAGAGATGTTAGATATTTGTGTGTATAAATTTATGCGAGTATTAGCCGGCCCAAAGGAAGGTTAATACTTTGCCGAATTGTACGCATACTTGTGGTGATAAATGTGTGACAATTATACGGTTTACATGTGAATAATAATCCGATCCAAAGATAGGCTTATTACTTGACATGACTTATTGTCAACGTTTGATCATTACACCGAGAATACCACTTGCAGTTAATATCACTGTCCAAAGACTTGATATTAATGATGTACTAGGTATCTTGAGATGAGGTTCACCATTATTTGAATTTGTTTGACTATATTTTACGCTTTGGTTATTTGTTAGAGCATGTTTATTTTTTCTTGCTTTGTTCTCTTTACAGTTAATGTTGTTAAAATATCTGCCAATAAGATTTTAATTTTCATGTTTAATGGGATAAACTTTAAGGGCAAAAAAAATGAATACAATAGTTGTTAAGGGTCAAAATCAAAAGAAACAACAATATAAAACTAAGGGTTGTTCTTTTGTGATAAGACATGACACATAAGAAAGAAATGTACAAAGTACCATGCATGTATAAAGAAAAGTACATTTCTAAATTTGATATGTTCTGAGGTTAATTTAGATTTAGTACCAAGAAACTCATGGTAGTTAGATTCTGGTGGGACTACCCACATTTATGTTCTAGGCAAGGTTGCTGAGTTACCGAAAGTCAATTGATGGTGAAAGATACATCTATGTGGGTGACGGCAATTCGGAAGAAGTGAAAGCAATATGACATTTTAGGTTATTTTTAGGAACCGATTATTATTTGGATTTGATAGACACTTTTATTGTACCGTCTTTTAGACAAAATTTAGTTTCAGTTTCCTTAATGGACAAATCCGGTTATCATTATTCATTTGGAAACAATAAGTTTAGTCTATCTTTAAATTTAAATATTATTGGTAACGGTTCCCTTAAGGTTTATATAACCTATATTCAGTTGAAACTATTGCATCTTATAATGAAATATTGCAAGTGAAGTCATGTGGTACTAAATGCAAAATTAACAATATTTTTTTTAGCCTCATTATGACATAAGCATTAGGTCACTTCTCTAGAAATAGAGTTGAACGATTTGTGTCTGATGAGATTTGGATTCCATTGACTTTATAGACTTTAATATTTATATTAAATGTGTAATGGGAAGACAGACCAAAGTTAAATTATAAGCATCTACTTTAATGGTTATGCTACAGATCAAGGGGTTGATAATTATACAATCCCACACTAAGAAATTTTTTTTTGAGACGAGAAGTGTAATATTTTTTGAGGATGTTGAGTTTGGGAGAGAAATAAAGTCTGGATCATTGTCTTTGAGAAGGAATCAATTACGATTCCTACTATCACTTTTGACGATGTGCAGGATTCTATACCTATCATGATCAAGAAGTGAATTCGAAGTCTCAATAAGACAATGTCGAATTACCTTTATAAGTCGTTGTTGAGATACCTTAACAACGACAACGTAGTGGCACCCCATTCAAAATAAGGTAATTATTCCTAAGGAACAAACTCAACAACCTCAAGAACAGGTAATATTAAGATGGTACACCAGAGAAAGGAGAAATATAATTTTGGATAATATTGTCATATTTCTCTAGGAACGTGAGGAAGACTGTGGATACTGGAAGATGATTTAATCAACTTCCGTCAGGCCATGGAAAGTTTCAGTTCTCAAAGTGGATTGACGCAATAAATAAGGAGTATAAGTTCATGCAAGACAATAAAGTTTAAGAACTTGTCCCATTACCAAAAGGTATAAAATCTATTGGTTGTAAATGGACATTTAGAACCAAGAAGGATTCGAAGGGTCATGTGGAGAAGTATAAAGTATGTCTTGTAACTAGTGACTTTACTCAAAATTTTGTGATTGATTTTAAAGAGTTTTTCTCTTTGGTATCTTTGAAAAACTGCTTTAAAACGATCATAGCACATGTTGCACATTTTGATCTTGAGTTACATCAAATGGATGTCAAAACGGTGTTTCTCAATGGTAACATTGACGAAACTATTTATATGGTGCAGCCAGAAAACTTTGTGTCGAAAGATCCAAATAATATGGTTTGCAAATTGACAAAATTCATTTATGGACTCAAGCAAGCTTCTCATCAGTGGTACTATAAATTTTACCAAGTTGTTACCTCGTTTGGTTTTGAGGTTAACGTTGTTGAAGATTGTGTGTATCACCAATTCAGTGGAAGTAAAATTATTTTTTTGGTTTTGTATGTTGATGACATACTGCAGGCTACAAATGATATAGGCATATTACATGACACTAAGAAATTTTTATCAAATAACTTTCAGAAGAAATATCTTGGTGTCGTTTCTTTTGTCTTAGGAATCCAGATATACCGTGATCGTTCTCGGGATATTATTGGATTATCACAAAAGATTTATATCAATAAAGTGCTTAAAAGATTTGAGATGCAGGAATGCAAACAAGGTGACAATCCTTTTCGTTAAATGAGACAAGTTCAGTCTTAGTCAAGTGCCCTAAGATTAGACTTAAAATTAAGAAAATACAATAGATTTTTTCTTCATGATCAGTTGTAGGGAGTCTAATGTATGCTCAAGTATGTACGCTTCAAGATATTGCGTACATATTAAGATGTTAGACAGATATTTAAGCAAATATGGATGGATTATTGGTTAGTAGCCAAACTACTTAAGTAATTAATAGAGAACAAGAAATTATATGCTCTTTGTAGGAGATGGAATAATTCTGGAGATCATAAGGTATTTCGACTCCGATTTTGTTGGATGCCAACACAGCAGGAGATCCATATCAGGTTATGCTGACTAATGGAGATATATTTTGGATGAGTGTTAAACATGCACTCATAATTTTTTCCACCATGACAGCAAGGTTTATAGCATGTTGTGAGGCATTTATTCATGGAATATAGTTGCGAAATCTTGTCATAAGGCTGCGCCTACAGGAGAGGGTGTTAAAAGACCACTCAAATTATGGCATGACAATGAATCAGCAATACTGTATTCCAATAACAACAGAAACTTGTATAAGTCAAAGGATATTGACATAAAGTTTCTAGTTGTGAAGGAAAGAATTCAGAATGGTTTAAGTGTCCATATAGCACATTAGGACAAACTCCATGTTAGCGGATCCGCTCACAAAAGTATTATCACCCAGGATCTTTCATGAACATACTGCTCATATGGGTGTTATCTTAATTAAGAATATGGTAATACAGTGGAAGTTTGTATTTGATGTATTTGGGTGCTATTTGGTTTTGGACACATTTAT
The DNA here is from genome assembly GCA_029216955.1 of Iris pallida. Classification (NCBI taxonomy): domain Eukaryota; kingdom Viridiplantae; phylum Streptophyta; class Magnoliopsida; order Asparagales; family Iridaceae; genus Iris; species Iris pallida. Next base: position 9,751,913 of record JANAVB010029617.1, on the reverse strand, counting down.
ATATTAAAGTATTTTGAATATTTATCTGATCAGATATATGAAAATTCAGTTCATTCTGTTTTCATTATGTTAAAGTATTGATCTCATTAAAGTTAATGAGGACTAGTTAGAAATAGACAAGTATTGATAACATTGCATGTAATTTCCATGCTACGCATCCATGATTGATCTATGTCGTTTAGTTGGTATATGTGACCATTGATGATTTAGTTACGCTATATGTGACGAATGCCGTTTTGATCCTATGTTTATATGGTTAATGGACGAGATTGTCCGGATATACCATAAGGATTAAGATAGCAATTTATGAGCTCACTAAGGTTTACACAATTATAAGGTTACATATGTGGCCCAGTGGGAGATTGTTGGAATTATTCAATAATATGGGACACACATGTAAAATTAATTGTGTTGGGCTATCTAAATAATTAAGCCAAATTAAAGTGGTTTATTTGGAAATTGGCTTAAGGGTATAATTGTCATGGAAATAATGTGTAGATACCGGAGATAAATCTAATTTGATAAGAGGCCAAATTAGAAATATCAAAACATATAAATATATGTATTCATTAGGGTTATGGTCTCCAACTTATACGGCCACCAAAAGAGAGGTTTTCTCTTTTTCTCTTCTGCATCCCCATCAACAGAAAAAGAGGGACAAAGGATTCGGATTCTTCTTTGTCATTAAGGGTCGTAGCAAGTTGGAAGATCGAACCCAATAAAGAGACGTTCGCTTCAAGATCCATCAAGTCTAGCAACGGATTCAGGTACGCTTCCGCAATTTAATTTATGTTCTTCATCTCATGAATCGACATGGCACAATAAAATTTCTAACAATAATATCTTGCAAGAGAATGTAATCTACATCGAAAATGTTCAATCTGTTTACTAATTTTGAATTTTGTTAAAAATGCTGAATGCAGAAAAAATGAGAAGATTGTGGAAAAGTAGCACGCATAGCATTTATTAATCATTTTTGCTTATCGAAAATAAAAGAAATTCTATTCCATGCATCAAAATACCGATCAAAAGATGTTCTAAAACAGCCTAAAAACCAGCTCCAATAATCAGTACTGCTTTCACTTTCAACAACAACATAAGCAATTGGATATAATTGATAATTATGATCATGAGCACACGCAATAAATAAGATGTCTCGATATCTAGATGAAAGAAAAGTAGCATCAATACTAATCACAGGTAAGCTTCCACTTAAAAATCCATCAATGCATGCCTTAAAACATATAAAAATTATTTCAAAACTATTGTTTTCATTAGTCTTTATAAAACATATATTACCTGGATTTGTTTCGATAATTGTAGAAGCATATTGCTCAAGACTACCATAAGCATCAATATAACTACCATTTATTTCATATAAAGCAATTTCTCTGGCTTTCCAAGCTTTTGAATATTTGATACGTGTTTGGTATTCTCTATATATATCCTTAACAGCATGTTATGGACTATATGACTGGTCATCTTTAATTTTATCAATTATCTTATTTTTAACCCATACAATAGTAGCTAATGGATGACTACTTGTTGCAAGTCCACCTAAACATGATTGTCGATTTTCTAACGTAGTGATAACGAATGTCTCGCTGTCACCAATAGATTTAGCGTATACTCTCCAATTACAACTTAATTCGTTACATTTATATACAATCTTATGAGCATTATTCGAAGTAGTAGCACAAATAAAAATATGCTTAATTGCTACGTTACTAATAAAATTTCTAAATTTAATACGACGTTCAAATTGTCCTCCAACGAATAATTCAGGAGTGTCAACATTATCGTCATTATTATCAAATTCATCATCTACATTTTCAACTAAATCATCACTACTGTCATCGTCATTATTACCTTCATCTGCTACTTGTTCTTCTGCAGTGAATGAAATAATTTGGTGAGAAGAAATATGACCAACATTAGTAGTTTTGTTATTAAGAGTGCGTCTACTACTTATATGAGGTGGTAGTGGGGTAACAAAAATACTAATATACTGTGATTGTACATTAATTTGAAGAATAAAAGTCCATACTTGTTCACTATTTAAATTTATACAGTTAGATGCAAAAATATGTACTCATATAAATTCATCAAAATCGATAGAAAATTTTCAGTAATTAAATTACGTAAACTATTAAACATAATATTCCGATCAACTATAAGAATTTTGGTTAAACCGCCTTCATAAGCTAACTCATTTAGTACGCCGCCAAGTGAGCATAATATTATTATGCTTTGATCCATGTTGGTAGTGAGCTTCTAAATGGAAAAGAGATGAAGAGAATGTTGAATCATTCTTCTGGAGAAATAACTTGGAATGAGGAAGAATAGAGTTGAGAAAGTATAAATAAATTTGATTCGAGGAAGAATAGAGTGTTGTATCCTAATTTATAGAATAAAAAAAAATAGCCGATAGAATTAGTAATGATTATAAAAATAGCTGTTGGGATCCCCACATCCTGCTTAAATTTCGCCAGACGATCTGTCGGAATAAACTCGTTTGTGTAAATTTTGATAACTTGTTACTCTCCCTCCAATTATCGTAAACTATGGCACTATGTAGGAAATTTTATGATTTTTTTTTTTTTTTGGTTTACGAAAACGTGGCAAAAAAAATGTCACACTATGTTATTCGATTTTTTAGTAATAAAAAGAGAAACTTGTTCTTAAAAAAAAAACTTCGAGTTTGGATGTTTAGAGAGCCAAACATAGACTAATCTAATGGCCCTCATAGTCAAGCTTATGGGCCTATTGATTATGGAGTCGTATAATTTAATTATACTAAAACAACAAGTTCGATAATATAAATAAAAATAAATAAATATATTTTTGAATAAATTTATCTCTAGAATTTATAATTCGGATTTTAGCATTCCAAATAATTGATAGACATGTTCTGGAAAGGAAGAAAATGTTGGTAATTTTTTTTTTTTTTTTTTTTACTGTTATCACGTGATCCTCCTGTCCGGTTTAGGCGCCAAAATATTTTTAAGACAAAAACAAGAAAGGGAAAGTAGAGAGAATAAAGAAGAGGGAGAGAGAATGGAGAGAAGGAGAAAGAAAGGAGGAAGAGAAGGAGAGGGAAGTAGAGGATAGTTGCTTCTCTCTCTTCCGAGAGATCGAGAATGGCGAGGATCCTCTTCCACGAGAGGTACCAGGCGTCTCTCTCTATCTAGGGTTTCTATTTGTCTCTCTTTAGGGTTTCTATACTATGCGTCTCTCTCTATCTAGGGTTTCTATTTGTATATCTTTAGGGTTTCTATTCTATTGAATTTCCCCCCATTCTCTCTATCTAGGGTTTCTATTTGTCTCCCTTTAGGGGTTATGTTCTATTGAATTTGCCCCCTTCTCTCTATCTAGGGTTTCTATTTGTCTCTCTTTAGGGGTTCTATTCGTGTTTCTATACTAATTAGTTTAGGTTTTGTACAGTGGCGAGGAGGAGGAGGAGCTTCAGAGAAGTCTCTCATTTAGGTCTGGACTGGTTCTGTGTACTAGTTTCTTTCTTTGGGACTTTATATCACAGTTTCTTTATTTTTGATTATATATATAAAATTATTATTATTATTATTATTACTTTTTTCCTATGTCACATTCAGTTCAGATCACACGTCCTTGACATAAGCAGCTGCACGTATGTTCTTGAATATATATTTCTTTAGATGCACGTTCTTGAACATATCCTTCTTTAGACTAGTTTATTGTTCCTTTCTCTTACATAGGTTGACTAGTTTGTTTATCAGTCTACTGATTGAGATCTTTCTTGATTTTGACCGGTAACATCAACTTGCTTTTTCTCGATTCTGATTTTACATAGTTAGTATTTTTTTTCATGTCCATGAAGTTTAGTTTTGCGAAGCTAAGTTGCTAGCGATAAGTTTGACAAGGTCTTATAGGTCTTGTATGTAATTGAACTACTGGATCATTGAAAGAGGTGCTGCTTCTGTGTCTCCGGGTCCTTCCTGTGTCATATCCGTGTCCGTGCAAGGTGAATGAGTAGAGTAACATGTCCTGGTAAGAGGACCCATACCCCACCGTACAAACAGGGCCCAGATCCAAGACCTGGACCTGGACCAGTAGGATTAGTGGCTCCCGGATAACAAGACCACAAATATTATTATTAGTGTTCTTCTCGTCATTTTCTTTTTTTATCTCTTATTTATGTTTATTCTAGTTTGTTACACAACCAAAATTTGGTTATACTGGGTATCAACATAATCAAGATTCCAGGAAAACCAATTTCATGTAGCTTTTGCTATTAAGGTTCAGAAAGCTTGACTAAGTTTTGGCTCTTAATTTTGGTAATTGTGGAGACAGTTTCTAAATACATTTTCGATATTTCTCATTAAGTTGAAAAATTTGGAATGACTAGTAACATAAGTCCAAACTAGTAGTCTGGACGTGAAAATTTAGAAACAGTTGAATGACTGCAAACTTGCCTGAACATTTCATTAAAAAAATTGAGGATCCCATTTTACGCCAAAGTTTTTTGACATGTTAACGCTTTGGCAAGAGATATTTTCTATGAACTGAAGAAGCAAAAATGGTAGTGTTCTTAAATTTTCATCCTCTGACAGCTTTGTTCTGTTGCGCAGATTCTTTGCAGTCTTCGATGACTACCCCGTCTAGTGCCATCCCTTTTAGTTCTTCTACAACTCTACAAGACTTCATGGACTTGGATGATGATAGCTCTGTATTATATGATGGTAACAAACCTAATCAATTACCTCTCTTACCTTTACCTTTATTTTATATGCTGCTATCATCAAATCTTGGTGTTTTCCCCCCTTTTCTTTCCATTTGACCATGCACAATACTTGGTGACTGTAGAAACATATTAGTTCTTTTGACTTAATCATGCATATTAATTGGTAACCGAATCAACTGATACAAGTAAATAAAGTGAGGAAGAGATGTGAACCAAAACATGTAAAAGTACGAGAAATAACATAGATTCAGAACACATCCTTCAACTCAGAGAGACGTACTTAACAATTACAGATCTTGTGTATCTTGAACTTCTTGACATCAACCACGATGCTAGAGTCCCACCCTAATTCTCTCTCTCTCTCTCTCTCTCTCTCACACACACACACACACACACACACACATCATGAGCATTTTCTAGGAAATATCCCATCTTAATTGTTATCAACATCTATACATGGGTTCTAATTACCTTTATTCTTACACCGATGTAAGCTAAGTGCATGATGGTCAATGTGCACTAACTGCATCAACATAAATTTGGCCTTGCTAGAGAGCTTTAATCTGATTATCCAACAATTTTCATCTGACTTTTGTCACTAAGAAGCATACTAAAAGAGAGATACCCCATAACAAAGCAAATCTTCGTAGATAGAATGAATAGTTTTGCATCAGCACCATCACCATCTACCTTATGCTACAAAATTTCTTGTTTTACGTGCCCCTTTTGGCTAACTATTACTTTGTTTAATATTTTGGACATCCACATCTGGTTGCTTGCCAATTGGAGAGTTGCACTTTGGCATCCCACAAGGGCCTAGTATTAGTATGATGTCGTATATGCCAACAACTGAAGCTGGTCAAACCTTCTGTATGCCAGCTACTCCAGTGCTTCAGTCAGTCTCAGCAATGCCATTTTACAAAAATACAACCCATGAAGAGCTTAGGTGGTTCAACTATCAAAGTGGGAACAAAGGTGCAGCTCGTGTAATATTTTTTGTGGTTTTTCTTTCGGATGGTATGCATAGTTTTGGTTTTCATGAGGACCATGCACACTGAACTCAAGACAGTATAGTTAAACACAATTCTTTACCAGAATCACATAATTGAATATCTTTTAATCGGTTGCCCTGTTTATGTTATGCCTGTGCTATGTTTTAGCATGATGTGTAATCCTTTGAGCTTTGACCTTTTTATAATCGCTCGGTCCCAATTTGTACCTACTGATCGTGATGAACTTCCTCAGTCTCTTGGTGTTATCTACCTTTAACCAAGTCCAACTTTGTTCTGACCTCTCTCCTTAAGGTGCTATTTGAAAGGTTTTAGCATTTTAGATTATTGAGGACTTATCCTGATTTATCTTCTTAGCCTGAATTAAATCCCTTTTGTCTTGCGGCTTTACTGTCTTATAGAGGAGACTATTATTATAACTTATGAGATAGTGGTCATATGTCATACTATCGTGGTGAAAGGATTAGTTTGTATTATTAGTCTCCTAAGTGTGTTTCTCTAGGGTTTGAGAAAGAGGCAATTTTCCTCTCTCAAGAGGTTTCTATGTAAGTTTCTTTCTCTTCTCTAGTTCTCTTCTAGAAAGTTAATTTCCTGGTTGTTTTGGGTATCTTTTCTAATATCTTGGGTATGAGGAATTGAGAAACAAGTTCCTGTTATCTTGTTTGGTTGTAGAAAATGTTTGGTTGATTTTGCCATATAAGGGTGCACATCCCTTTGCTGATTTGACACACCTCATTAGTGATTACCGTGCCCGATATTAGTCTAGATTCCTTGGTCACCTGGCACTCCTGGCTCTCATTCTTAGTTTCAGGCCTCTATCCAGATTAACACATCCCAACTCCATCCATACCGTGTGTCTATACACTTGTTAATTCCGACACACCTTGCTAAATAGGATCGTAAGTGTTGAACTGCAACTTCCTCAAGGTTTTGTTTATTCCTTTGTGTTGATTTGCATAGTACTAGTTACCTGATTAATTGGATTAAGTGCCTGCTGGTTAATCGCCGATTAATCCCTTTTTAGAACATTTCACATGTACATATTAATGCTTATGGGATCACGAAGTCGTATCCGAAAGGCTAATCTATCAGTTTTTAAAGCTCGCATGTAGGGATGCCTTTTTAGTTATCATGTATGTTACATACCATATAGCTTTATCAGTTCATGAAGAATCTGTCACTCTTTTCTCCTTTCCTTCTTTATCTTTCAAGTATTTTTAATAAACTTATTTCTTAAACAGATTTTTTTAAAATACTTCCTTTGCTTGTTTGGTTTAATCACATGCCCTTTTGTAGGAATGGGTCCACACCAAACTGGAAGCTCATGGCACAGACGCTCCTTACACTTCAAACAGCTTCAACTGCCCCATTTGGAGCATCTAGTCAATACCATTTCACGCATCAACAGTTCGGTTGCCAACCATTTGGAACTACACCATCACCTATTGGGACTCTTAATTCTTCATCCGGTGAGTTGTTTTAGCGATGCTTTATGTTTGTTTTGCATTGGTGGAGAAAGACTTCTTTGTAATAGAATTATTTCTGTTAGTTTCTTAAAATTATTTTACTTCTTTTTAATTTTTTACAATCAAACTGATCAATTCCACATTAAAAATGTCTATCAGAAATATCATTCCAGCAAACACAACATGCATCTGAAAGCATAAGTAATGCCTCAACCACCCAACTTGGATCAACTAATCAATAAGCTACGAGTCTACAAGACTTCATGGACCTAGATGATCTAGAAGATGCGAGTGCTGATCCACAACTGTCTGGTCGCATACCATTAAATGCACCACCACCTTTTGGGACTGAGAGTATACCCCATTCAATAAGTCACTGTCATGCCTTATTTTTGATGGATAATCTACAAAGACAATTTTCATGTGGCTCTTATCACTAAACCTAGCAAATCCAAGTATACATAATATATAATTTTGCACCACCACTACCCACCTCATGCTACAAATTTTCTCGTTTTATGCCCCCTTCCAGTGGACAAGGAGATCTGCATCTGGTAGCTCATCAATTGGAGATTTACATTTTGCCCCCTTCTACTGCCCCCTTCTAAAGTGACGTCTCATACACCGACACCTGAAACGGGTGAAGACTTTGGTAGGCTGGCTACTCTAGTGGATCAGTCAATCTCAGCACGACCCTTGTTTGAAACTACAAGACACAAAGAGCTGAGGTGGTCCGACTATCAATCCGGAAACCAAGGTGCAATTCATTTAGTAATTTTGTGCAATTTTTTTTCCAGATAGTATTCATAGTTTTTGGATTTTCATTAACTGGCACAACAATGAAATTATAGTGAAAACATACATAGCCAAAATTTTCCATTATATTTATGATTAAAACTTTCGAAGAAAACCTTGTTCTTTAGTCGTTATTTTTTCACGTTTTAGACTATAGACTGAAAACCTTAGGCGGTTTCGCCAACAAAGAAGTCATCATTGACTTGACGATTGACCATTCCTTTCCTACCGAACCGCCTCTCTTTGCCATTCTATTACCCCTATCCTCATTACTCCCTTTGTTTGTCTCACTTTGATTATTCAGCTCACTTTGTGCATTCCATTTTTCTTAATATATCTTACTCAAATAAAAGCTGCATGGAATTTTAGCTCATTGCTCTTTGTTGCCATCACAATATGAAGTCAATCCTTTGTCATAACACCAACTACAATTTTTTACCTTTTTTTTCCTTCCAAATTTGACATTTTCCAAATTTGTCGATTTCCCATTTTTTTTTTTTTAAACTATATTTATGATTTCAAAGAAAACCTTGTTGCCTAGTGGTTCTTTTTTCGTGTTTTATACTATGGACTGAAAGTCTTAGGCACCTTTCGCCAACAAAGAAGTCATTCTTGACTTGACGATGGACCATTCCTTTTCCAATGAGTCGTTTCTTTGCCACTCGAGTACTCCCTATTATCCTCACTTCTCTCGTTGATCGTCTTACTTCGATTATTCATGTCACTTAGTTTGCCTTCCATTTTTGATAACATACTTACTAATACAAAAGCTGCATGACATTTAGCTCATGGCTCTTTGTCGCCATCACAAATTTGAAGTCGATCCTTTATGTTACAACACCAACTATTATTTTTACCTTGTGCAAGATTTGGCCTATTTCCAAATTTGTCGATTTAAAAAAATCCACTATGGCTAGAACTTTTCAAAGAAATCTTGTTCTTAAGTGGTTCTTGCTGTTCTTTATTCTCTATTCTAACCCCAAAAGCTCACATCTATCCTTGTCCTAGCCATATGTTATTGTTGATATATATAGTGTTATTGGGCTTTAGTCCCACATTGGCTAGAATGATAGGAGAGGAGGCTAGCCTCTCCTATATATATGTTGTTATTCCATTCACAATAAAATAACTTCAAGTCTCAACATGGTATCAGAGCCTAAAATTGCTTAGAATACCGTCAGAGACCCCTCCTCCACACAAACCCTAACCCTAATCTCATCCTCTTTTCCTTCTTCCACGCCGCCGCTGCCGCCCGCTGCCGCTGCAGCTGCTGCCGCTGCCACCACAGCTGCAGCGCCGCCCCGCTGCTGCTGCTGCTGCAGCTGCCGCGCCGCCGCCGCCGCTGCCGCGCTGCTGCCGTTGCTGTGCCGCTGTTGCGGCTGCAACTGCTGCTGCTGCTGCCGTGGTTGCCTCCGAGCACACCACTTTTAGGGCACCTACGCTGTAGGTCAGCCTGAATTAGGGCACCTACGCTGTAGGTCAGCCTGAAAGTTGCTGTACCGCTTTTGCGGCTGCAAGATTCATTGTACCGCTATTGCGGGTACAAGATTCACGCTCGTTCTTGAGATCAATCTCAAGGAGATGCCTATAATCCCTAGATCCGATGAAATCAGACATATTCGGATTTAGGAGAGGACGGCGAGGACGAGCGTGAGTCGTGGAGCAAGTGTGAAGTGATCGAGAAGAAGCATCGATGGAGGAGATTCTCAAGAAGCTGGATGCTGACGATGTGGCGACATTGCTGAAGTTGATAAAGGTGTCGGCTGGTGAAAGCACGACACGAGCACCGCCAAAATTGGAACTACCCTCCATCGATCTGAAGTTGGATGGACCAGCCACCTATTTGAGTTGGTCACGGCGGGTGAGAAGAACCCTTGCAGGTAAGAACCTGGAGGGATTCTTGACAGGCGAGAAGACAGAGCCGGAAGAGGGCTCGACAGGACGCGACGAGTGGAAATCCACTCATATGGTAATTTATATCTGGCTTCTCAACTCCTTAGTCCAGTCTATTGCTTCCACAGTAGATGGCATTGAGATGGTGAAAGACGTATGGGAGAAATTGAGAAGAACCTATGATGGCATAGGTAACAATCTACGGATCTTCCAGATAAAAGGGGAGATCGACGACACCGTACAAGGCGAGAAGACGGTGCAGGAGTACGCTACGGAGTTGGAACGTCTCTGGCTGGATTATGATCACCATTCCAAACGGGCAAGCTGCGGGGACCCAAAGTGCAAGGAGAGACAGGTGTGTCTGCAGGAGAGGACGATGAAATTCCTTAAGGGACTGACTGCAGCATTCACACAGAGGACAGCCTTACTCCTCGCCCAGCCAGAGATCCCTAGTCTCGAGGAGGCTATCTTAGCCATGATTCAGGAGGAGACGCGGATCAGATTACAGACAGGGACAGGCGCATCATCGACAGGTGCTTTACCCGAAGTGAAGTCAGCACTAGCAGCTACCGGTTCGGGGGATACAGGATCCAAGGGAGAGCTCTGGCAACAGAATCGGCAGTGCTACAACTGTAGGGAGATGGGCCACCATCGATATGCTTGTACCAAACCACCTAAGGAGGGAGACTCAGGTGGTGGACGTGGACGAGGATATGTTGGACGTGGACGTGGTCGAGGAGGCCGACGAGGTGGTCGAGGAGGCTATCGGGCAAACCTGCTGGTGGCAGATGGGAATGGAGGAGCTGGCGGCGCCTTTACTGAGGAGGATCAGGCGCTACTGGACCTGCTGGAGAGAAAGCAAAAAGCGTCAATCGAAGGAGACAGGAGAAGCGGAGCAGAGGAGGCATCCACTCCATTCTTCAGAGGCAACGCCGCTATGTATGCCCATCCATCAGAAGGTACTGACGAGTCTCACGCTCTTGCATCTATGTCTTCCCTTAAAATGTCAGACTGGATTATCGACTCAGGAGCATCTCGGCATGTGACCGGAAATGCTAGTAAGTTTTCCTCGTACACTCACCTAGCATCGACAGACACCATTCAGACTGCGGATGGTACTTTCCAACCAGTGGTCGGTAAGGGTACTGTTAATTGTACGGGTTCAGTAAGGTTATCCAATGTTTTGCATGCTCCATCCTTCCCAGTCAGTCTCTTGTCTATTAGTTCTATAATTCTCCAACTAAAATGCATTGTTTCTTTTGATATTCCTAAGGTGATCTTCCAGGAGAAAGGGACGGGACGAAGACTTGGGACTGGCACTTGGCATGATGGACTGTGGTACCTAGATCAAGACGGACTGGACTCAGCATTGGTGTCTATGGCAGAGAAGGCTGGAATGGAGGAGCTGCAGCAGAGGACTGAAGACACTTTGATACTTCATCATAGGAGGATGGGGCATTCTTCCTTTGATACTCTAAATAAGTTGTATCCAGATATGTATGCAAAATCAAATAAAGAAAATTAGTATGTGATGCATGTGAGTTAGGAAAACTTACTAGGAGTTCATATGTTGGAAATGGTCATAAGAGTTCTTCAGTCTTTGAGGTAGTTCATTCTGATGTTTGGGGCCCATGTGCTACTAACACTATGAATGGGTATAAGTATTTTGTTTCGTTTATCGATTGTGCATCTCGTGTCACCTGGCTGTATTTGATGAAGAACAAAAGTGATGTATTTGCTTGTTTTTGGGACTTTCATAAATATGTCCAGACTCAGTATAATGCAGTGGTGAAGATACTGAGATCTGACAATGGGACGGAGTATACCAATAGGACACTTGCAGAGTACTTGTCAGCACATGGAATACAGCATCAGACCTCTTGTGCATATACACCAGCACAAAATGGAGTAGCAGAAAGGAAGAACCGACATCTTCTGGAGACCGCAAGAAGTATGATGATCGACATGAATGTCCCACAACACCTATGGGGATATGCGGTGTTGACAGCAGCTCAACTTATAAACAGGATGCCTTCAAAAGTCCTGGGATGGAAGTCTCCATGTGAAGTATTACAAGGTAATAATAGTGGAATACTTCCACTAAAGGTGTTTGGATGTGTGTGTTTTGTGAAGGACAACAGACCATTCGTTGGAAAACTTGACCCTAGAGCAGTCAAGTGCATCTTCGTGGGCTACTCAGCAACTCAGAAGGGGTATATATGCTGGAGTCCAGTAGAGAAGAAGAAATTTGTTAGTATGGACGTCCACTTTCGGGAGCATGAGCCATATTACCGCCAGGATGGAACTTCGTATAACACGCCTCATACTACAAGTATAAGGCGAGAGGGGGAGATAGAGAACTTGGAGAATCTGGTGGTAACCGATTTAGAAGTTTGGCATAGAGACACGGTTGAGGAGGAACATGAAGGTGAAGCGGAACAGAGGGAGGAGACGAGAAGTGTTACACCTACGGCTCAGGGGGAGTTACTGACCTACAACAGGAGAAACAACAAGCAGACTACAGGACCAGTACCTACAGTGTCAGTGCCAAGTCCCTTGCCTGCGCCTGTCCCAACTCCTGAGACACCTATACCACCATCCTCCTCATCTACACCACCACCCTCCTCATCTACACCACCACCCTCCTCAGGTGATATCGTTCCTCCGATGTCTCCCATACCACTACCTACACGAAGGACTACTCGCAGCAATGCGGGAAATCCTCCGGACAGATATGGTTGGGATCTTGCTAAGTTTGTTTCTTATGATCATATATCTTCTTCTCATGGAGCATTTATAGCATCTTTGGATAGTATTACTGTACCTAACAATTGGCAGGTTGCCAAGAACGATCCAAAGTGGAAAGCGGCAATGCACGAGGAGTTGGAAGCTCTTGAGAAGAATCACACTTGGGAGCTGGTGAGACTGCCAGAAGGGAAAAGAGCAGTTGGATGTAAATGGGTTTTTACTGTGAAACAGAACCCAGATGGACAGGTTGAGCGCTATAAAGCTCGACTGGTGGCAAAAGGATACAGTCAGACGTACGGCATCGACTATGACGAGACCTTTGCACCAGTGGCGAAGATGAGCACTGTCAGGACCTTGATCTCCCTGGCAGCCAATGGAGGGTGGAAGCTACACCAACTGGATGTGAAGAATGCATTTCTTCATGGAGATCTAGTAGAGGAGGTGTACATGGAGATACCACCAGGATTCGGCACAAAACAGACATAAGGCAAGGTCTGCAGACTGAAGAAGTCTCTCTATGGACTGAAGCAGTCTCCTCGGGCATGGTTTGACAGGTTCAGGAGAGCAATGATAGGGATGGGATATCAGCAGATCAATGCTGATCACACTGTCTTCTTCAGACGGAGTGGAGGCCATATCACCATGCTTGCAGTATATGTAGATGATATGATTATCACAGGCAATGATGAGCAGGAGATCGCCCAACTCAAAGTAAAACTTGGCAAGGAGTTCGAGGTGAAAGATCTTGGCCCTCTTTGATACTTCCTTGGGATTGAGATTGCTCGAGATAATGAGGGAATCGTTCTTTCTCAAAGGAAGTACGCACTGGACCTGCTTACGGAAACAGGGATGATGGGATGTAAACCAGCTACGACACCGATAGACCAGAAGTTTAAACTGGATGCTGAAGCTGGAGAACCAGTTGACCGGGATAGATATCAGAGATTGGTGGCCAAGTTAATCTACTTAAGCCACACTCGACCTGATATCAGCTTTGCGGTAAGTGTAGTAAGCCGCTACATGCATGACCCCCGGAAGGGTCACATGGACGCAGTGTACCAGATTCTGAGGTACTTGAAGGGAGCCCCCGGGAAGGGACTGATCTTCAGAAGAAATAATCATGTAGGCATTGAGGGCTATTGTGATTCTGACTGGGCTAGCTGTGCTGACGACAGGAGATCCACATCGGGATACTGCATATTTGTAGGAGGCAACTTGGTCTCTTGGAGGAGTAAGAAGCAGTCAGTAGTGGCCAGATCAACAGCTGAAGCAGAGTATAGAGCTATGGCTTTGGGAGTCACAGAACTGTTGTGGTTGAAGAATATGCTGACGGAGCTAAAGCTGGACCAGGGAGCAAAGATGAAGCTATGGTGTGACAACCAGTCAGCTATTAATATTGCCAACAATCCAGTGCAGCATGACAGGACCAAACATATTGAGATTGACAGATTCTTCATCAAAGAAAAACTGGATAAAGGAGAACTAGAGCTGGGCTATGTTCCAACCAAAGATCAGGTAGCAGACGGACTGACAAAGGGGCTTAGTTCTATCAACATGATGAGAGGATGTGACAAGATGGGCTTAGTGAATATCTTTCGCCCACCTTGAGGGGGAGTGTTGATATATATAGTGTTATTGGGCTTTAGTCCCACATTGGCTAGAATGATAGGAGAGGAGGCTAGCCTCTCCTATATATATGTTGTTATTCCATTCACAATAAAATAACTTCAAGTCTCAACAGTTATTTTGATCTCAATGTTAAAGTTGACATTCTAATTGGTATGTTCTTGTACCACTTAGCTCGTGGCTCTCATGTGCATATAACTATGGTTAAAGCGTTTTCAATTTTTCTTCCAAGTAGCATAGACCTTTAGCTCATGGTCGCCAACCAACCAGAGCTTTTACCTAGTCCTAAATTTGACATTTTCCTAAAATTTTCTATTTCATGAAATTTCAATATTTTCCTACGATAATTATCTATTCTCAAATTCGTCTACTTCCAAAAATTTATTCCACATTTACATTCAATCATACTATATTGGCTCTATGCTAATTTTTTTCTATTGACTACAAAAGTCCGTATCCACATGTACTCAACATGGGAGAGAACCATTCTGTGTATTTGATCATCCGGTCCGAATAAATCAAACCTGTCTAGAGTAATCGTTAGAGCTCCTAGATCATCTGCTGAGACATACGCTTATGGAACTTATTGGTTCTTTGATAACTAAGAGAGGATACATTCTTGAATGAATGCATACAATTTGACTTATCATTCCGCTAGTATATCGCATTCTCGCTCCAATTTGACTACCGCTCGGAGATATAGTTGTAGATACTTGAGTCTTAGGCGCCTAGCGGTAACAAAGAAGTCATCACTGACGATTGGCCATTCCTTCCCTAACTAGCCTTCTCTCTTTGCCATTCAATTACTCCGTACTCCCTGTTCTCACTACTCCCTTTGATCGCCTCACTTCGATTATTCATCTCCCTCTGCTCGCCTTCCATTTTTGATAACATACTTTACACGTAAAATAGCTGCATGAAGTTTAAACTAATGACTCTTCATCGGCATCACAATCTGAAGTTGATCCTTTGTCACAACACCAACTATATTTTATACGTTTTTCCAAATTTGACATATTTTCAAATTTGTCGATTTTTGAGAATTTTCTACTATATTCATGACTGGAACTTTCAAAGGAAACGTAGCGTTTCAATGGTTATGCTTAACTTTCTCACGTTTTATACTGTAGGCTGAAAACTTTATTTTCAAATCATTAAACCTTTCTTAAAATTTTATTTTTCTATCCATAGGCTGCATGGGTTTTTGCTTGTGTTTCTTTGTCGCCATCACAATCTCAAGTTGGTCATTTATGTCGCAACGCCAACTAGAGTTTTTACCTATTTCTAAATTTGAGTGATTCCCAAATTTGTCTACTTCCAAAATTTTACGAAAATTTACCTACGATATTGACTTATTACCGTATTTGTTTGCTTGCAAAAACATCTTTTTATTCAAAAGCATCGTCCACCTTTTTGATCTTTACTATCTTGATCTTTCAATCATGAAAATTTTGTCTACCTCGAAAGTTCTTTTGTTACTGTTATTACTTTCATGAAAAACCCTTTCATTCTCTTTCAAGGTTTGACCAAAAAAAATGCATGCACCCCTTTCTTTATCAGCGTATGTTGTTTCAAGCTAAATTTCATAATAGGCCCTCTTAGGTCTTGGATATTTCTCATATCGTACTTGTGGCGCATTGTCACCTTCCTACTTTCAAGTCGCTATTTCTTTATGTTGTAAGACTAGTTACATGTGTTACTATTTTTACCTACTCTCGGATTTCTTTCTTACTAATATTTTTTTGGTATTGATAAGTTGCATGAAGACCTTAGTCATGGCATTCGATCTCCATTCCAATCAAAGGACGATGCCTCAATCAACTTCTAGTCGATTACCTAATAATTCTATTGTCAAATTTTAACTCAATCATTTCTTTCCTTCTCTATTTTTATGGAAGAGTTGTATTTATCGCTTACTCGTTTTGTCACAACACCGACTACCAAAATTTATCTATTTCCAAACATGTTGATTTCTATAAATTTCTACTATATTTATGACTAAAACTTTCGAAGAAAACCTCCTTCTTCAGCAGTTTCTTCTCTCCATGTTTTATGTTATGGAATAAAAACCAAAGGGGCCTATCGCCAACAAAGAAGTCATCCTTGACTTGATGATTGACCATTTCTTCCCTACCGAGCCGCCTCTCTTCGCAATTCGATTACTTCCTACTCCCTATCCTCATTGCTCCTTTTGGTCGCCTTACTTCGATTATTCATCTAACTCCAATCTCCTTTAAATTTTTATAACATAGTTTACTTGTCCAAAAGCTCCACGGACTTTTAGCTCATTGTTCTTTATCGCCATCACAATCTGAAATCGATCCTTTATTACAATACCAACTACAATTTTATATTGTCCCAAATTTGACCTATTTCTAAATTTGTCGATTTCCAAAGTTTTTCTATTATATTTATGACTGGAACTTTATAAAAAAAACCTTGTTCTTTAATGGTTATTTTTTTTCACGTTTAATACTGTGGACCGAAAACCTTAAGAGCCTTTATTCAACAACGAAGTCGTCCTTGACTTTATGATTGACTATTCTTCTCTACCAAGTCGCATCTTTTCACCATTCGATCATTTTGGCTGCCTCACTTCAATTATTCAGCTTACTCCGCTCGCCTTATATTAGGGTAACATATTTTACTAATACAAAAGTTATATGCATTTTTAGCTCATGCTCTTTGCGCTATCACAATTTGAATTCGATATTTTATATCACATCACCAACCACAATTTTTACCTTGTCCTAAATTTGACCTATTTCCAAATCCCCCCCCCCCCCCTATTTATGACTGGAACTTTCGAAGAAAACCTTTTTCTTGAGTGGTTCTTTATCGGCGATTTATACTATGTACTATAACCTTAGGCACTTTTTGCAGACCAAGTAGTCATTGTTGACTTGACGATTGACCATTCCTTCTCTATCGACGTGACCTTTTCACTGTTCGATTACTTTCTACTCCCTACTCTTTATCCTTGCTATTCCTTTTGATCGTCTCACTTCCTTTGCCTTCCATTTTTTATAACATACATTACTCGTAAAAAGGGTGCATGGACTTTTACCTTGTGACTCTTTGTCGCCATAAAAAATCATAAGTCAATTGTTTATGTCACAATACCAACTATAATTCTTATATTGTCCAAAATTTGACATATTCCAAAATTTGACATATTCCAAAATTTGTCGTTTTCCAAATTTTTTTGCACTACTTTCGAATAAAGCCTTGTTCTTCCGTGGTTCTTTCTTCATGTTTTATACCATGGACTAAAAATTGTAGCTTCTTTCGCCAACAAAGAACTCATCCTTGACTTGACGATTGACCATTCCTTACCAAGTCGTCTATCTTCGTTATCTATTACTCCCTATTTCTTTTCCTCAATGTTTTCTTTGGTCGTCCCATTTCAATTATAAATTATTCATCTCACTCCAATCGCCTTCAATTTTCCTAAACATACTTTCCTCATAAAAAAGATTCATAGGCTTTTAACTTATGTCTTTTTGTCGCCATCACAATCTGAAGTAGATCTTTAACGTCATAATACCAAATTCAAATTTGATTGTCCCAAATTTGATCTATTCCAAAATTATTGTATTCCAAAAATGTGTCGATTTACAAAAAATTCCACTATATATATACGACAAGAACTTTCGAAGAAAACCTTGTTCTTCAATGGTTCTTTTATGGATTGAAAATTTAGGTTGCTTTAAAGTCATCCTTGACTTGACGATTAACCAATCCTCACCGCTCCTTTTGGTTGCGTTACTAGGATTATTCAAGTGACTCCAATCCCCTTTTATTTTCTATAACATAGTTTACTCGTCCAAAGGCTGCATGGACTTTTAGCTCATTGTTCTTTATCGTCATCACAATCTGAAGTCGATCCTTTGTTACAATACCATTTACAACTTTATCGTCCCAAATTTGACCTATATATAAATTTGTTGATCCCAAATTTGACCTATTTCTAAATTTGTCGATATCCAATAATTTTTTATTATATTTATGACTAGAACTTTCGAATTTTTTTTTTGTTCTTTAGTGGTTATTTTCAGTGTTCTAAAAATCGGCCTAGGCGGCCGCCTGTCGTACCGAAAACCCCCAAATCGGCCACCTAGGCGCCAGTTCGGCCCTAGGTGGGCCTGTTCGGCCAAATCGGCCCCTGTTCGGCCTGTTCGGCAAAAGCGGAAAATTCAAAATTTTGAATTTTGAATTTTGAAATTTCTGAAATTTGAAATTTCAGTTTTTAAAATTCAAAAAAATTCAGATTCTAAAAAATGATAATAAAAAATCATTAAATTTAATAATAAATAAATAAAATTTCAAATTTCAAAAAATTTCAAAAAAAAAAATCAAAAATTTTCAAAAGTTAAAACCCAAAACTTCAAATATTTTTTTTCTTCTGTGCGGCCGCCTAGGCGCTAGGCGCCCCTTTGCCGCACCGAATCCGCCTACCGAAATTTACAACACTGGTTATTTTTAAACTTTTTATACTATGGACCGAAAACCTTTTTTCAACAAGGCAGTCGTCCTTGACTTGACGATTGACCATTCTTCTCTACCGAGCTGCCTCTGTTCTCTGTTCAATTACTCCCTACTCGCTATACTCACGACTCATTTTGGCCGTCTCACTTCAATTATTTAGCTTACTCCGCTCGCCTTACATTATGGTAACATATTTTACTCATACAAAAGTTGTATGTATTTTTAGATCATGGCTCTTTGTAGCCACCACAATTTGAAGTCAATCTTTTATATCACATTACCAACTACAATTTTTATCTTGTCCCAAATTTGACCTATTTCCAAATTTGTCGATTTTCAATTCCCCCCCCCCCCCCCCCCCCGCGGGTATTTTTGACTAGAAGTTTAAAGAAAACCTTTTTCTTGAGTGGTTCTTTTTCGACGATTTATACTATGGACTATAAACCTTAGGCGTTATCGCAAACAAAGAAGTTATCGTTGACTTAACGATTGGCTATTCCTTTCTATTGACTTGACCCTCTTCCCTATTCGACTATTCTCTACAAAGAAGTTACCATCGACTTAACGATTGGCCATTCCTTTCTATCGACCCGACCCTCTTTTATATTCTCTACCGAGCCGCCTCTCTTTGCTATTCTTCTCTACCGATCACCCTCTCTTCGCTATTCGATCATTTTCGTCGCCTCACTTCAATTATTCAGCTTACTCCGCTCGCCTTACATTATGGTAACATATTTTACTCGTACAAAAGTTGTATGCATTTTTAGCTCATGGCTCTTTCATCATCACAATTTGAAGTCGATATTTTATCACATCACCAACTACAATCATTACCTTGTCCCAAATTTGACATATTTCCAAATTTGTCGATTTTCAAAATTTTTCCACTATTTGTGACTAGACGTTTCGAAGAACTTTTTCTTGAGTGGTTCTTTTTTGACGATTTATATTATGGACTATAAAAATTAGGCGCTTTCCGCAAACAAAGAAGTCATTGTGGACTTGACGATTGATCATTCCTTCTCCATCGACATGATCCTTTTCACTATTCGATTACTCCCTACTCTCTACTCTCCTATCCTTATTGCTCCTTTTGGTCGTCTCATTTCGTTTGCCTTCCATTTTTGATAACATACATTACTCGTAAAAAAGGTGCATGGACTTTTACCTCATGGTTCTTTGTCGACATCAAAATTTGAAGTCGATTGTTTTTGTCTCAATACCAACTATAATTCTTACGTTGTCCAAAATTTGACTTATTCCAAAATTTGTCGAATTTCAAATTTTTTGCACTACTTTTGGAGAAAGCCTTGTTCTTCTGTGGTTTTTTCTTCATGTTTTATACTATGGACTAAAAATCTTAGCCTCTTTCGCCAACAAAGAAGTCATCCTTGACTTGACGATTGGCCATTCCTTACTGAGTCTTCTATCTTCGTTATCGATTACTCCTTATTTCCATAATGTTTTCTTTTTTCTCCCCATTTCAATTATTTAGCTCACTCCGATCGCCTTCGATTTTCGTAAACATACTTTACTCATAAAAAAGATGCATATGCTTTTAGCTTGTCTTTTTGTCGCCATTACAATCTGAAGTAGATCTTTAGCGTCATAATACCAAATTCAAATTCTTTTCCTAAATTTGACCTATTCCAAAATTAGTCAATTTCCAAAAATGTGTCGATTTACAAAAAAAATACTATATAATAAATGACAAGAACTTTCGAGGAAAACTTTGTTCTCCAATGGTTCTTTTATGGACTGAAAATTTAGCGGCTTTAAAGTCATCCTTGACTAGATGATTAACCAATCCTACCGAGTTGCCTCTCTTAGCCATTAAATTACTCCCAACTCTCTATTCTCACTGCCTGCATTGATCGCCTCACTTCGATAATTCAGCTCACTCTATTTGCATTCCATGTTTGATAAAGTAGTTTACTCATACAAAAGTTGCATTGGTTTTTTAGCTTATGGCTCTTTGTCGCCATGACATTAATTGTCATAACACCAACTACAATTCTTACCTTTTTCCAAATTTGACATATTTTCAAATTTATCGTTTTTAATTTTTTTCTACTATATTTATGACTAGAACTTTTGAAGTAAACCTTGTTCTTCAGTGGTTCTTTTTTCACGTTTTATATACTATACACTAAAGCCTAAGTCGCCTTTTGCCAACAAAGTAGTCATCATTGACTTGATGATTGACCATTCCTTCCTTACCGAGCCGCCTCTCTTCGCTATTCGATTACTCCCTACTCCCTATTCTCACTACTCTCTTTGGTCGCCTCACTTCGATTATTCATCTGGCTCCAATCCCTTTTTATTTTCTTTAACATAGTTTACTCGTCCAAAAGCTGCATGGAATTTTAGCTTATTGTTCTTCAATGGTTGTTTTATGGACTGCAAATTTTAGGCGGCTTTCGACAAAAGAAGAATGGTTCTTTTATGGACTGAAAATTTTAGGTGGCGACAACAAAGAAGTCATCCTTGACTTGGCGATTAACCAATCCTTCCCTACGATAATTCAGCTCACTCTATTTGCATTCCATTTTTGATAACATAATTTACTTATATAAAAGTTGCATTGGCTTTTAGCTTATGCTCTTTGTAGCCATCACAATTGTCACAACACCAACTACAATTCTTACCTTGTCCCAAATTTGACTATTTCCAAATTTATCGATTTCCCCCCACTATATCTATGACTAGAACTTTCGAAGTAAACCTTGTTCTTCAGTGGTTCTTTTTTCACGTTTTTATATACTATGGACTGAAAACCAAGTCGCCTTTTGCCAACAAAAAATTCATCCTTGACTTGATGATTTGACCATTCCTTCCCTATCGAGCCGCCTCTCTTTGCTATTCGATTATTCCTTACTCCCTATCCTCACCGCTCCTTTTGATCGCCTCACTTCGATTATTCAACCAACTCTAATCCCCTTTTATTTTCTATAGCATAGTTTACTCGTCCAAAGGCTGCATAGACTTTTAGCTCATTGTTCTTTATCGCCATCACAATCTGAAGTCGATCCTTTATCGCCATCAAATTGTTCTTTTATCGTCCCAAATTTGACCTATTTCTAAATTTGTCGATTTCCAATAATTTTCTATTATATTTATGACTAAAACTTTCGAAAAACACCTTTTTCTTTAATGGTTATTTTTAAATGTTTTGTACTATGGACCGAAAACCTTTATTCAACAAGGTAGTCGTCCTTGACTTGGCGATTGACCATTCTTCTCTAACGACCTGCCTCTCTTCGCTATTCGATTACTTCCTACTCCCTATACTCACGGCTCATTTTTACCGTCTCATTTCAATTATTCAGCGTACTCCACTCGCTTTACATTATGGTAACATATTTTACTCATAAAAAAGTTGTATGTATTTTTAGATCATGGCTCTTTGTAGCATACATTATTCGTAAAAAAGCTGCATGGGTTTTTACCTCATAGCTCTTTGTCGCCATCAAAATCTGATGTCTATTGTTATGTCACAATACCAAGTATAATTCTTACCTTGTCCAAAATTTGTCGATTTCCAAATTTTTTGCACTACTTCGAAGAAAACCTTGTTCTTCCGTGGTTCTTTCTTCATGTTTTATACTATGGACTAGAATTCTTAGGTTCTTTCGCCAACAAAGAAGTCATCCTTGACTTGACAATTGACCCTTCCTTACAGAGTCGTCTATCTTCATTATCAATTACTTCCTATTTCCTTTCGTCACTGTTTTCTTTGGTCGCCCAATTTCATTTATTCAACTCACTCCGATCGCCTTCGATTTTCCATAACATACTTTACTTATAAAAAAGATGCATAGGCTTTTAGGTTGTTATTTTGTCGCCATCACAATCTGAAGTAGATTTTTTACGTTACAATACCAAATTCAATTTTTATGTTGTTCCAAATTTGACATGTTCCAAAATTAGTCGATTTCCAAAAATGTGTCGATTTACAAAAAAATCCACTATATATATGACAAGAACTTTCAAAGAAAACATTGTTCTTCAATGGTTCTTTTATGGACTGAAAATTTAGACGGCTTTCGACAATAAAGAAGTCATCCTTGACTTGACGATTAACCAATCCTTCCCTACCGATCTGCCTCTCTTAGCCATTCGATTACTCCCTGCTCGCATTCGATACTCCCTACCGATCTGCCTCACTGCTCGCATTGATCGTCTCACTTCGATAATTCAACTCACACTATTTACATTCCATTTTTGATAACATAGTTTACTCATACACAAGTTGCATTGACTTTTAGCTTAGGGCTCTTTGTAGCCCTCACAATTGTCACAACACCAACTACAATTCTTATCTTTCCCCAAATTTGACCTATTTCCAAATTTGTAGTTTTTTAATCCCCCCCAACTATATCTATGACTACAACTTTTGAAATATACCCTTGTTCTTCAGTGTTTTTTTTTTCTTCACGTTTTATATACTATAGACTGAAAACCTAAGTCGCCTTTTGCCAACAAAGAAGTCACCATTGACTTGATGATTGACCATTCCTTCCCCACCGAACAACCTCTCTTCGCTATCTGGTTATTCCTTACTTCCCATCCTCACCGCTCCTTTTGGTCGTCTCACTTCGATTATTCAACTGACTCCAATCCCCTTTTATTTTCTACAACATAGTTTACTTGTCCAAAAGCTGCATGGACTTTTAGCTCATTGTTCTTTATTGCCGTCACAATCTGAAGTCGATCCTTTGTTACGACAACAACTACAATTCTATCTTGTCCCAAATTTGACCTATTTCTAAATTTGTCGATTTCCAAATTTTTTCTATTATATTTATGACTGGAACTTTCGGAAAAAACCTTGTCCTATAATGGTTATTTCACGTTTTATACTATGGACCGAAAACCTTTATTCAACAAGGAAGTCATCGACTTGATGATTGGCCATTCTTCTACCGAGTTGCCTCTCTTCGCTATTCGGTTACTCCCTATACTCACGGCTCATTTTGGCCGTCTCACTTCATTTATTCAACTTACTCCGCTCGCTTTACATTATGGTAACATGTTTTACTCATACAAACGCATTTTAAGCTCATGGCTCTTTGTCGTCATCATAATTTGAAATCGATCTTTTATATCACATCACAAACCACAATTTTTACCTTGTCCCAAATTTGACCTATTTTTGAATTTGTTGATTTCCAATTCTCCCCCACTATTTATGACTTGAAGTTTCGAATAATACCTTTTTCTTGAGTGGTTCTCTTTCGAAGATTTTTATTATGGCTATAAACCTTAGGTGCTTTTTGCAAACAAAGAAGTCATCATTGACTTGACGATTGACCATTCCTTCTCTATCAACTTGACCTTCACTATTCGATGACTCCCTAGTCCTTATCCTTGCTGCTCCTTTTGGTCGTCTCATTTCGTTTTCCTTCAATTTTTGATAACATACATTACTTGTAAAAAAGGTGCATGGACTTTTACCTCATGGCTCTTTTTTGTCATCAAAATCTGAAGTCGATTGTTTATGTCACATTACCAACTATAATTCTTACCTTGTTCAAAATTTGTCGATTTCCAAAATTTTGCCCTACTTTCGAAGAAAACCTTGTTCCTCGTTGGTTCTTTCTTTATGTTTTATACCATGGACTAAAAAATTTAGGTTATTTTGCCAACAAAGAAGTATCTTTGACTTGACGATTCTTACCATGTCGTCTATCTTCGTTATCGATTACTCCCTATTTCCTTTCTCAATGTTTTCTTTGGTCTCCCCATTTTAATTATTCAACTCACTACGATCGTCTTCGATTTTCCATAACATACTTTACTCATAAAAAAGATATATAGACTTTTGGCTTGTCTTTTTGTCGCCATCACAATCTGAAGTAGATATTTTACGTCACAATACCAAATTCAATTTTTATCCTGTCCTAAATTTGACTTATTCCAAAATTTGTTGATTTCCAAAAATGTGTCAATTTACAAAAAAATTCTACTATATTTATGACAAGAACTTTAGAAGAAAACCTTGTTCTTCATTGGTTCTTTTATGGACTGAAAATTTTAGGCGGCTTTCAACAATAAAGAAGTCATCATTGACTTGACGATTAACCAAACCTTCTATACCAAGCTGCCTTTCTTAGCCATTCGATTACTCCAAACTCTCTATTCTCACTGCTCGCATTGATCGCCTCACTTCACTCTATTTGCATTCCATTTTTTGATAACATAGTTTACTTATACAAAAGTTGCATCGATCTTTAGCTTATGACTTTTTGTTGCCATCACAATTGTCGCAACACCAACTACAATTCTTACCTTTTCCCAAATTTGACATATTTCCAAATTTATCTATTTTTAATTTTTTTCCACTATATTTATGACTAGAACTTTCAAAGTAAATCTTGATCTTTAGTGGTTCATTTTTCACCTTTTATATAGTATGGTCTGAAAACCTAAGTCGCCTTTTGCCAACATAGAAGTCATCCTTGATTTGATGATTGGCTATTCCTTCCCTATCGAGCCGCCTTTCTTCGTTATTCGATTAATCCCTACTCCATATCCTCACTGCTCCTTTTGGTCGCCTCACTTCGATTATTCATCCGACTCTAATCTCCTTCTATTTTTTATAATGTAGTATACTCGTCCAAAAGCTTAGGTGTTCTTTATGGTCATCAAAATCTGAAGTCGATTCTTTGATATGACACCAACTACAATTTTAGCTTGTCCCAAATTTGTCCTATTGCTAAATTTGTCACTTCAATTATTCACTACTGCGCTCGCCTTGTAATATGGTAACATATTTTACTCATATAAAAGTTGTATGCATTTTTAGCTTATGGCTCTTTGTCGCCATCACAATTTGAAGTCGATCTTTTGTATCACATCCCAAACTATAATTTTTACCTTCTCCCAAATTTGATCAATTTCCTAATTTAAGGATTTCTAATTTTTTCCCACTATTTATGACTATAAGTTTCTACTAAAACCTTTTTCTTGAGTGGTTATTTTTCAATGATTTATACTATGGAACTATAAACATTAGGCACTCTATGGAACTATAAACATTAGGCACTCTTCGCAAACAAAGAAGTTATCGTTGACTTGACGATTGACCATTCCATCTCTATCGACATGACCCTTGTGACTATTCGATTACTCCCTACTCCCTATCCTTATCCTTACCGATCCTTTTGATCGTCTCACCTTGTTTGCCTTCCATTTTTGATAACATATATTACTCGTAAAAAAAGTGCATGGACTTTTAGCTTATGGCTCTTTGTCACAGTCATAATTGTCGCAATGCTAACTACAGTTCTTACATTTTTCCAAATTTGACCTATTTCCAAATTTATCGATTTGTAATTTTTTTCCACTATATTTATGACTATTAGTTTCGAATTAAACCTTGTTCTTATGTAGTTCTTTTTTCACGTTTTATATAATATGGATTGAAAACATAAGTCGCCTCTTGCCAACAAAGAAGTCATTCTTGACTTGATGATTGACCGTTCTCTTCCTTACCGAGCCGCCTCTCTTTGCTATTCGCTCCTTTTGGTTGCCTCACTTCGATTGTCCATCTGACTCTAATCCTCTTTAAGTTTTTATAACATAGTTTACTCCTTTAAAAGCTGCATGGACTTTTAGCTTATTGTCTTTATGGCCATCACAATCTGAACTCTGAAGTCGATCTTTTGTTATGACACCAACTACAATTTTATCTTGTCCCAAATTTGATTTATTGTTAAATTTGTCGATTTCCAAGAATTTTCTATCATATTTATGACTAGAACTTTCGAAAAAACTTTGTTCTTCAATAGTTATTTTTTTACGTTTTATACCATGGATGAAAAACTTTAAGAGCCTTTATTCGACAAGGAAGTCGTCCTTTACTTGACGATTGACCAATCTTCTCTACCGAGCCGCCTCTCTTTGCTATTCTTCTCTACTGAGCACCCTCTCTACGCTATTCGATCATTTTTGCCGCCTCACTATAATTATTCAGCTTACTCGGCTCGCCTTAGATTATGGTAACATATTTTACTCATACAAAAGTTGTATGCATTTTTAGCTTATGGCTCTTTGTCACCATCACAATTTAAAGTCGATCTATTATATCACACCACCAACTACAATTTTTACATTGTTCCACATTTGACCTATTTCCAAATTTGTCGTTTTTCAAAATTTCCCTACTATTTATGACTAGAAGTTTCGAAGAAAACCTTTTTCTTGAGTGGTTCTGTTTCGACGATTTTTTCTATGGACTATAAACATTAGGCGCTTTTCGCAAACAAAGAAGTCATCGTTGACTTGACAATTGACTATTCCTTCTCTATCGACATGACCCTTTTGACTATTCGATTGCTCCCTACTCCCTACTACCTACTCTGTACTCCCTTTTTGACTATTCGATTACTCCCTACTCTTTACTCACGTTTTATACTATGGACCGAGAACCTTTTATTCAACAAGGAAGTCGTCTTTGACTTGACGATTGACCATTTTTCTCTACCGAGCCACCTATTTTCGCTTTTTCAATTACTCACTACTCCCTATACTAAGGGCTCATTTTGGCCTCCTCACTTCAATTATTCAGCTTACCCCGCTCGCCTTACATTATGGTAACATATTTTGGCCGACTACCCCGATTTTTACAACACTACTATTTATGACTAGAAGTTTCGAAGAAAACCTTTTCCTTGAGTCGTTCTTTTTCGACGATTTATACTATGGACTATAACTCATAGGCTTCTGTTCGCAAACAAAGAAGTCATTATTGACTTGACGATTGACCATTCCTTTCTATCGACCTGCTCTTCACTATTCGATTATTCCCTACTTCCTACTATCTATGCTTACTGCTCCTTTTGGTCGTCCCACTTCGTTTGCCTTCCATTTTTGATAACATATGTTACTCGTAAAAAAAACTGCATGGACTTTTACCTCATGATACTGTCGCCATCAAAATCTGAAGTTTGTTTATTGCACAATACCAACTATTCTTACCTTGTCCAAAATTTGACATATTCCAAAATTTGTCGATTTCCAAAATTTTTGCACTAGTTTCGAAGAAAAACTTGGTTCTTTCGTGGTTCTTTCTTCATGTTTTACATTATGGACTAAAAATCTTAGGTTCTTTCGCCAACAAAGAAGTCATCCTTGACTTGATGATTGACCCTTCGTTACCGAGTCGTCTATCTTCGTTATCGATTACTCTCTATTTTCTTTCCTCGATGTTTTCTTTGGTCTTCCCATTTCAATTATTCAACTCGCTCCAATCCCCTTCGATTTTTCATAACATTTTGTACTCATAAAAAAATGCATAGACTTTTAGCTTATATCTTTTTGTCGCCGTTATAATCTGAAGTACATCTTTTACGTCACAATACCAAATTCAAGTTTTATTTTGTCTCGAATTTGACCTATTCCAAAATTTGTCGATCTCTAAAAAAGTGTTGGTTTACAATTTTTTTTCCTTATATATATATATATATATATATATATATATATGAGAAGAACTTTCGAAGAAAATCTTGTTATTCAATGGTTCTTTTATGGACTGAAAATTTTAGGTGGTTTTCGACAACAAAGAACTCATCCTTGACTTGACGATTAACCAATCCTTCCCTACCGAGCTGTCTTTCTTAGCCATTCGATTACTCCCAACTCTATCCTCACTACTCGCATTAATCGCTTCACTTCGATAATTCATCTCACTTTATTTGCATTCTATTTTTGATAACATATTTTGCTCATACAAAAGTTGTATTGACTTTTAGTTTATGGCTCTTTGTCGCCATCACAATTGTCACAACACCAATTACAATTCTTACATTTTCCCAAATTTGACCTATTTTCGAATTTATCGATTTTCAATTTTTTTTTCCACTATATCTTATGACTAGAACTTTCGAAATAAACCTTGTTCTTTAGTGGTTCTTTTTTCACGTTTTATATACTGTGGACCGAAAACCTACGTCGCCTTTTGCCAACAAAGAAGTTATCATTGACTTGATGATTGACCATTTCTTCCCTACCAAGCTGCCTCTCTTCGTTATCCGATTATTCCTTACTCTCCATCCTCATCGCTCCTTTTGGTCACCTCAGCAATCCTCTGCCATCCGGACTTCTATCTCGGACTTGGTCATAGGTTTTAAAATCGAAAGGAGGCAGGATCCTCTCCTTCTCCTTGAACGAAGACATAGCCCATCCATGCTCTTGTGTGGGGATTGGCCCCCTCGGTCCTTCCTTTCTTGTTGATCCTATGGCAGATGAGGAGGTGGTAGAATAACTTCTTGTATACATCCATCATCTCGGAGTTCTCATTCTGCAGGTCTCAGAGCTCCTCATCACAAGGCACGTACTCTTCATACGGTTCTGTGCTCCAAGGAAGCTTCGACACTTCCTGCATCTCGTGGAGAGCCAATCCCATCTCCCCTCCCGAAGTAAAGAAAGTACAAGTGTGAAGTTTGTATAACTCCGTCAAGGAGACAAACATTGGCCAGTTGACCTTTACGTCATATTGGGTGGCCCTAATAGCATAAAAAAGACCAGTAGTCTTCACGGTGGCTTCATACGTAGAAAGCACCCAGTCAGTGAGGTTGCTCCAGAATAAAACTGGATACCTCTAGCCTTCCATCCGCATCTTCCCCACGGGATACGACACGTCCCCCGACATCATCAGATTACAAAGCGTGTCGGTAGCATAAGGGTGAAGTTCAGTCGGGATGTCGTTTATTACGGCACAAGGTTGCAACCCCCTCGTGGAGTAAGATTTTGAGCTCTGACACACTTGAAAGTGTCCTTCTTCTGATCTTCCGAGTCGAACTGTATTCTTCCGGAGACGACCTCGGGGAGCTCAGGGGTTAGCTCCCATTTCATCTGTCGCCGTACGGCTAAGACAGTGAATGCAGACGAAGGATACTGATGCTCCATCAACGGTAGCCATATCCTCTGATCGTTCAGCCTGACCACCAGTGGGCTTCTCAAGCGTATCGTCTCACCATCTTCGAACCCCACACTGTCACCGAACAAGAAGTATGGCTTCTTGAAACGATGTGCCCCTCCGAGCAACAGCTTCTCGTCATTAATAATCTGCTTCAGGAAGGTCTTGTCCTGTTCAAGTATGGCGATCGTTCGTTCCATAGGCTGGTTATGACTGATCATGGCCCGAGCCTTTCTGACCATGTTGGTTATGAGGCTTGTGCCGAGGACTCGGCAAGCAGAGCCGAAAGGGATTCCACCAAGTTTCGGGACAAACATGTCAACTGCAAGGACAGAAGAGAAAGCCAGACTCAGAATCTGCAGAAAAAAACAAAGTGCTGGAGGAATCCTATGCGCTCAAAGGGTTATGCGCCCAAACAACATATGGGCGTATAAACATCCAAACAGCATATGGCCGCATAAACAAACAAACAACATATGGGCGCATAACATGCAGCAGCATATGGGCGCATAACACACCACAGTATGGGCGCATACTTCTGTGGGCGCATATGAAAGCTCACAAAAATATGTTGCCTTGGGCACATGCGCCCAGGCAGAAGAAAAGTCTGAGCGTCGGTGTAGCCTCACCCAGGATCGGGTCTTGGACTAGCGAGGATGCTGTCGCAGGAGGAGAGCCACTCGGTGCAGCCCCCTTGCCCTTCGCAGATCTCTTGGCGGCCTTGGGAGACATGGTTCGTGCAGAGAAGAGATAAAAAGTCTTTTGAAAGTTTTGAAGGAAAGAGAGTAATGAATCTTCTCTCTCTTCAAGACCTATTTATAGGCATGGGCCAAACACTATGCGCCCACTATTCCTATGCGCCTATGCGCCCATCGCATACTATGCGCCCACTATTCCTATGCACCTATGCGCCCACCGCATACTATGCGCCTATTACGGCTTATGCGCTCACATGAAGACCCAGTCTCTTGCATATTATGCGACTACCACTTGATGACGTGGATAACACATGAAGGATGGACCTCTTTAAATTCCACTCCGATGAATCTGTCAGTTCAGATTTTCGAGGAAGATCTCAACAGCCATCTCTCTGACAGTCTGGCCAAACTCTATACGCCCAAAGGGAGAGCTATGCTATGCGTCCACTGCATCACGAGAAGACAGTCCATGCTTCTTTCAAAGTATTTCGAACTCGTTCAAGTATCGAAGACTTTGAAGGGGGTCTTGTAGAAGCATAAAAATTTTAGCATTCTTGACAAATACGCGTCCAAGCCAGGGAGTCATATGCGCCCAAGTCACCAGACCAAGATATGCGCCCAAGTCACCAGAGCAAGCTATGCGCCCAAGTCACCAGAGCAAGCTATGCACCCATATGCCCACTCTGGACTCCTCCAGAAGGGGGCACATAGCCCTGCTTCAGGCTATGCGCCCAAGTCAGGACAGCCCCAGACTCGGTCAACACCCACAATCAATCGTGCACCGAAGCATACGACCACGTCAGTCTCCACGAGCAATCGTGCACCGGAGCATGCGGCCACGTCAACCCCACGATCAAACCACGATCACGCAGTCTGCATGCGCTTACACTCTATGCACCCAAAGCAGGACTATGCGCCCATATGAAAATCAGTGTATTTTCTCATATGGGCACATAACATCATTCCAGCATGAAAACGACTATAAAAAGGGGTCTCATACCTCTTCAAAGGACATAACGGAGAGTATTTCAAGAGCCCAATTGCTGCCCTTCTTGCCAGTGAGCCGAGAGTTAGCAATTTTCTTAGGTTTTCTTCCACTTTTGTAATCGGAGTGTCAACGGAGTAAAGGAGCAACTGCCGCTCGATCTCCATCGTCCTATTTCCCATAATTCTTTTTGTAATCGAGGATCCTTAGCGCAGGATCTCTCAGGCGTACTCGATTTGTGGTACCTTACGCTAATAAGAAAAGACAGTGTTTCTTCTTTTTTGTGTGTGTCCACAGTGACCTGTTTCTCCAAATGAGGGAGTTGCAGTTCAGAAAGTTCCCTCTACTGTCCCTACCATTCAGGAGGGAGTGACAACAACACCTGGGGGTCTTCCTCTATCGGTACGAACTATAGCTAACCCTAACAACTAACTGTGCCTTACCATAAATCATCACTTAGTACTTGAACTTCAATCATTCAATAAATTCTTCTAGCCACCAATACTTCTAAATCACTTCTAACTCAGGCAATGAGTAGATTAATTCTAGGCTCATGTTGCTAGGTTCAAATATTAGACCAAACCTTAGACCTTCAATTCTTTCTAGCTCAACATCTGAAAAATTGTCTAGTCTAACCCTTCTTACTATGGATAACTATCTTCTTACAAAATATTCAATCAAGTACTCCTCCTTGACGATGTTATGCATTTGGAGATAATCACCACGCATGAATGTCCGCCTCTCCGAAGTAGTAGGAAGAGACGAAAAATAATAATAGCGATATCGAGGGAGAATGAATGAATACAATTATAAAGTTCAAGGAGGATAATCAAATGCAAATGATGTTTTCAAATCAGCTGTGGATTGAGATCCTATTCATTTTTAATCATAACTGCAGACTCGCTCAGTACAATAACGTAACCGAAACGATAAATCGGACCTGCATAGGCCACCATAAAAACCATGTCACGTCCCAGTCCCAAAATACACGGAACTAGGCCACGTGGCAATGGCCAGCTACGCATCCAAGTGGACTTCAGTCCGAAATTGAATACGTAAAGCTGTCCTAAATTGGCGTAACTACCTCTATAGCATGTTTATATCTCAATCCACGGACAAAAATCATAAAGAATGGGAAACTAGCGCATGGCACCAAGGGCACACGGGTCCCAACAGTCGTATGATACCAGTTGGCGCATGGCTCAGTCATGAGCATAGAAAACTGACGCACGGCACCAAGGGCACATTGGTTCTAGCTGTTGTGAGACGAGCACTGTGCCCTCAGTCCATGCGCAGGGGAAATCCCTATGTGCATGGCGCACAGGTTGTCGAAGGGTGGCACTGCCAGGACTTCTTGGCGTATGGCCTTTCGGTGCATGGCCTAGTGGATGCATAGGGGTTGTCGTCCCCAAACATCAAAGTCTGCAATAGTAGTCCCGAAAACTTTCAAATGACCATAACTTGTGTTATAGGGCTCGAAATCTGACGATATAAAAGCTAAAACTGCATAAAATCAAATTCTCTACCACATGGAACTAGCTTTTAAAAATAAGCACTTTTAAGAGATCATTTCCACCAAAAACTCTAAAAACCCTAACTTTAAAACTCAGATCTACACTAAACTTGCCATTAAATCCGAAAGCTCTAAGAACTGAACATCTAGAGAAAGTTTAGATGTATACTATAGGCTAATAATATGTAAGAAATCAAAGAAAATAAAAATGACAAATGGTCTCTCCATTTAGTGCAAGATGTACTTGCCTAGGTGGGTTGGTGGGAGGAAATGGAATGAGAGTGAATGAGGGGGGGGGGGGGAGAGAGAGAGAGAGAGAGTATTTATGTGGAGGTGGGGGTGGTTCCACTAAACCTTAACTATGCTAATCTGTTCTACATGCCATGCTACACTATAAAATAATTAATTAAATCTGGATCACAACACGGTGCAATGATTTCATCATCGAAACAGTGAACCACACCTACAACCAGACAAGGACAAGAGATGACATACTATTCTGCGACGAGACATTGTTCGATGCTATGATCAGGTGTAAATACATAATACATGTGCACGTGTATAAATACCAGATACCGTGTACATGATCAATGTAGAATAAAATACGTATACATGGAACGAGGAGTGACATCTCTATCATCCTTAGAAAAATTCCGTCGGAATTTCAACCAAGACGAGATAGACAAATTAGAGAAAGCAAGATACAAACTACACACTCAATCTTATCTGTTAATCATGCAAGCATTTACCCACACTATAGGGTGCTAATCAAGCACGAATATCGAATTACGAAGGCATGAGAAGAAATATAACTTCAGAGTCGTACAAGTACGGATATCGACATCTGATCTCATCCTCGTGCTCCTATGTCGACTCTCTCGGTGATTGATGGCCCCAAGCGACACGAACATGCTTAAGAGTCCGGTTCTTGAGCATCTTCTCTCTCTGATCCAAAATTGATACGGGCTATTCCTCGTAAGTCAAGTCGGTACCAACGACTAGCTCAGAATGATCGAGGACATGGCTCGGATACGGTACATACCTATGCAACTCAGATACATGAAATGCCTCATGCACATCACATAACAAAGGCGGATGGGCAAGACGATAAGCAACATCGCCTACCCGCGCGAGAATATCAAAAGACCATTGTAACGCAGATTTTCTCGGGATCCAAATCTAATGACTGCCCGAGTAGACGAAATCCGCAAGAACACCTGGTCACCGACGCTCAATTTTAGGGTGCTCCGATGCGGATTTGCCCAATGACGATATCTATCCTGTGCAATCCGAAGCCGTTCTCTGATTAGCTTAACTATCTCCACTATCCGCGTGATCATCTCTGGTCCCAACAATTTTCGCTCACCCACATCGTTTCATGCTAGAGGAGATCTGCACTTCCTTCCATATAATTCTTCAAATGGAGCCATCTGAATGCTTGCCTGATAACTGTTGTTATAAGAGAACTCTACAAAATGAAAATGATCTTCCCAACATCTGCCAAAATCTAAGGTGCAAGCTTGCCACATGTCTTCCAAAGTCTAAATGGTTCTTTCTGACTGTTCGTCTATCTGTGGATGGTAAGCTGTACTGAACCTCAATCTGGTGACTGTTACGTCCTGACCCGGAAATCGCTCGTCCTCGCTAGATTTCACCCGAATCAATCGTCATCGCTGGAACGTGATGCCGCACGAGCCTGGAGTTACGCTCGTGCAAGGTAAGATGACAAGTTCACATAGTATTTATCTCAAATTGATAACATTCGCAGCGGATGGAAACATAATATATATTAAGAATCTCTTTATTGATAATGAAGTAGATTACAAATATTTGAATAGCTCAACTCAATATGCCAATTGGCTTACAACGTCCATGATCTTTCTAGCTCACAAATGATCTTGTTCCATACATCATGTCTTTTATAGCACATCTAATGACTTCCGGTCGAACATCTTCATGTTGCATGCCGAACCCAGTGTGGTCGCACGTTTCTAAACGTTAAGGAACTCCATGCCTCAACGCGTCCAAGCGTAGCTCCGCCACGATCAGATCATTTTCTGAACCTGCAAGCAATCTGGTGGGGGATCAGTACTTATCGTCCTCGCTGTACCGATCAAGATCCACTCGCCTAAACCGACACTAAGTAGTTTTGTGAAGCATGCATCTTATTAAGTGATCTTTCTATTATTGTCTTAGGATCAGTTTCATGGCAAGATTTTAAAGCAGTAATACATGTTATTGATAGCAACTGAATCATGTGTCCAGTACCGTGTCCATGTGACATATTGTTAGCCACATGATATTCATAAACACAGTAATCGTGCACATCTTTGTCTCGATTCGCCAAACCCGTACGCCGATACCCATTCAGGCAACCAACTCAACTCAACACAATCTCAATCAAGGGTAGCAAGGCATGCGCCTGCACCCAATTCTAATCTCACTCTATTGGTCCTATCTATATGAAAGGTCACGACGTTCCGCGCCGTAATGGACTGGTATCTCAATGTGTAAGCCGGCGATTGCTCCCCGTACGGGTTGCTAGCCCAGTATCCGAAGGACCCCGAACTTACTAGAATTGCAGCTTAATTACATCAGTGGCCGGTCGCAATCCGTCCTAATGAAGTGCACCACGAATACTAATCTCAATTTCCTCCTAGGTCGAACAGTCCCGGTGTCCTGGCCATAACTCGTTCGAGGGATACCAAAATCCGTGCAGAGGTTACCCAAGTCCATTGACCATGCAATACGCGCAAAGGCAAACAAGTCATTCCTACCAAATCTCAAGTTCTCAATATATCATTCGTCTCAACTCAATTTATCTCAAGTTCCAACGACACTATGTCCCAATACATCCATATTGATGCACGATGTCCCAATACGCAACATCTACTGAACCGACCGTTTTCAAGTTATTCGCATATTAGCAGTTCTGCGACAATTGTGCCACAACTGCATATTTCGCAGGCGAAGCATACCCTTCAATGTTTCGACAGTTCCATGGCGTTGCACCACATCTTGTCCAATTCGCTTATTAAACTCGACGTATAGTCTCCGTGCAAGGATGCATGCTCAACGCCGTATTTTTAGTGTTCTACGCCTAGTGTTCTTTGAGTCGTGCACTTGATGCACATCTCAATTTAGCCCTTCAATGTACTACCATCAATGTCCTACCGTGTCCCGTGCACTTGATGCACGTCGCCCCAATTGTTGATTGTTCAATGTTCTATCTTAATGTTCGACACGCACTAAGATCTTTACGCATTCGAGCCACGCTCGCTAACTCAATACCGCCATTGGCATAGCAATCAAGGTACATTTTATTAGGCATGAAGGAGTAGGGGAGAAGGGTCTGAACCCGCCCGCCTTAAGTAAATCTGCCTATTGATCCGTCGAGCCGATGCGGCTTGACATCTTAACTTCGTTGCACGATCATCTCGTCTGAGCTAACCATGTGAGCACTTCGCGTTTCACTTGAACTAAACGACTAATTCAACTATCGCGCCTACGCTTAAACTCGTCGCAAGGCGATACTCTGATCGCAAGAGACTCCGTTCGATATTTGCACATTGAAACCAACTCAATCAATACTTCTTCAAATTGAAATTATACCTCCTCGAATCAAACTCATACCTTATTGCCTCAATCGACTCGACGTAATGCACCGTGCGGTGAGGGGCATTACAGTGCCCAGGCTCCGGTGCAAACTCTGCCAAAAATGAGAGGTAAATCGGGTGTCCCGATCTGATACAATGTTCACTGGAACACCATACTGCCTCACTATCTCCTTCATATACATCTATGCCAACTGCTCAGTAGATTGTCCTACTCTGAAAGGAAGAAAATGAGCTACCTTCGTAAGCCGATCCACTATCACCCAAACAGCATTTCGACCAGTTGGAAATCTAGGTAAATAGGTCACAAAATCAATCGTAATGTGCTCCCATTTCCACTAGGGAGCAAGAAGCGGCTGCAATAACCCTGCTGGCCTCTGCTGCTCTGCCTTCACTTGCTGACATACCAAACAACGGAAAACAAACCTCGCTATCTCCTTCATGCCATTTCAACAAAAGTGTTGCTTTATATCTTGATACATCTTTCGTTCCTCCAGGATGTATGGAATAGGGAGAGCTGTGAGACTCCACCATAACTTCCTGTCGTAGGTCCCTACTCGGTACACAAAAACGATTTCCAAATCTAAGT
Organism: Iris pallida; assembly: GCA_029216955.1. NCBI lineage: Eukaryota > Viridiplantae > Streptophyta > Magnoliopsida > Asparagales > Iridaceae > Iris > Iris pallida. Next base: position 9,714,847 of record JANAVB010029617.1, on the reverse strand, counting down.
GTTCGATCCTCATGAATTACCAACTCCTTAATGAGATCCGATTCACATTCCGACCGAAGCTTCTGGATCTGTGGGGGGTCTGCCTGAGCTATTATGATCTGCTCTACTAAAGTAGACTGAATATGCAAACTGGCCATGACTCCAATATCTTGAGGTAGAATCACTATAATTCTCATTTCCTGAAGATCTTCCAAAATATGCTTTTGCGATGTCAGGACAAAAGCACTATCCCTTCTACTCAAGACATCTGCTACCAGGTTAGCCTTGCCTGGATGATACTGTAGATCCACATCAAAATTCTTCAACAATTCGAGCCATCTTCTCTGCCTTATGGTCAAGTCCTTCTGGGTAAGTACATACTTCAAGCTCTTATGATCAATGTAAATTTTTACTCGATACCCATAGAAATAGTGCATCCATCCATAATTTAAGCGCTAACACTACTGCGGCTAACTCCATACCGTGGGTCAGGTAGTCCTTGTGATCTCGAAGCTGTCGAGATGCATATGATATCACATTTCCATGTTGCACCAATACACACCCGAGTTCCTTTCAGAATGCGTCACAATATACTGTAAATTCTCCCGATCCTACTAGGAGTGTCATTAGCGGCGTTGAAGTTAACCTCTTCTTCAGTTCTTTAAATTATGTCTGACAATCTGCTGACCAAACAAATTCTACCTCCTTACGTGTCAAACACGTCAAGGGTGCTGAAATCCTGACAAAGTTTGCTAGAAATCTTCTGTAATATCCTACCAATCCCAGGAAACTACGCATATCTCCCATTGTCCTTGGAACTCGCCAATTCTTTACAGCCTCAACCTTCTTCGGATCCACTGACACTCCTGCTCCGGAGATGATGTGTCCCAGGAATGAAATGCGATCCAACCAAAACTCGTACTTGCTAAGCTTGGCATAAAACTGATGCTCCCTCAAGGTCTATAAAACTGTCCGAAGATGCTTCTCATGTTATGTTTCACAACTATAATAGATGAGGATGTCGTCTATGAATACCATCACAAACTTGTCCAAATAGGACATGAAGGTACGAATCGTCAAATCCATAAATAGTGCTCGGGAATTAGTTAATCCAAATGGCATTACTAGAAACCCATAATGTCCATATCGTGATCTGTGCCGTCTTGGGTATGTCCTCCTCCCGGACCCTGACTTGATGATACCTATATCGAAGATAAATCTTAGAGAAGACGCTAGCCTTACTCAACTGATCAAACAAGTCATTAGTCCTCGGTGGCGGGTACTTGTTCTTCATTGTCACTGAATTCAACTGTCGGTAGTAAATGCACATCCGCGTCGATCCATCATTCTTGGGCAATAGAATCACCGGTGCTCCCCAGGGCGATTCACTATCTCGGATAAGCTTCTTCGCCTTCAGTTCTTCCACCTGCTGATACAGTTTGTCCAACTTTAACTGCGAAAATCTGTAAACTCTATTGGATATAGGCTTCACCTTAGGGATTAACTCGATACAGAACTCCACGTCCCTAACTGGTGGTATCCCTGGAAGCTCATTATGAAATACATCAAGAAACTCTCTGACCATTCTTGGAATATGCTCATGCTCTGCTACTACTGCTGCAACCACACCATTGGCAAAATCCTCTGATAATCGGACAAAGACAAACTCCTCTATGCCCGGAATACTAAACAATACTCTACCTCCTCGACAATCTATCCTAGCATGACTGTCCCTCAGCCAGTCCATGCACATGATGATATCAAAGTTACCCATAGGGAACTCTGTCAACCTTGCGGGTAATAAATGCCCACACACTACGACCGGACATGCTAACCACACTCTACTAACTCCTACGAGCCTATTACCATGAGTATATTCATCATTTTTGGCAATGTCTTGAACTTCAATCCAATACTTGTCGCGGATCGTGCGGATTGTAATGACCGTAGTTCGTATTGCATATTTTGGTATACGTGTACGTATCTTGATTCATGGCATGTTTCATTTCATGGTTTATTTTGGCATTTCATTTGCTTGGTTCGGCCCGGTTTGCTTGGTTCAGCTTGGTTCGGTTTTTCTTGCATGTGGACCAACCCTACCTACCCACCCCTCTTCCTTTATTAGCCGCCCACTCTCTCTCTCCTCATTTACTTCTCCATTATTTCTTCTTCCTCACCATTACTCTCTTTCCACCTACCAGAGAGAGGGCTTAGACAAGTGCAACTTGCTTCATGGAGGAACTCATATTTTGTTGTTCCATTGTTTTCCCCCTGAGATTCTAAGTCACTTTAGTACTTAGCATTTTCGAATTCCATGGCTCATTTCATGTAGATCTAAGTTTTTAGTATTTTGATCTTCTCGGTTTTGATCTTCTAAACTTGGTTGTTTCCGAATTGGAGAGTCCCATGTAGTAGGGATTGCAATTTTACGCAAGTTTGGTTTTGAGATGGCCGGACTTCACCAAGTCTTGGCCGAGATGGAGTTCCTCGCGTTCCTGAGCTTTTACGCAAGCTTGTCTTGGCCATAGGGAGGAAACGGAGTTTTACGCACACGTTCTAACGTGTTGGCGTAGTGTTTAGCCCTTTTACGCCTACGCATTGCGTGCCAGCGTATTATTCAGCCTTTTACGCCCACGTCTTAACGTGCCTGCGTAGTGCCCCTTTTACGCACACGCAATTGCGTGCTAGCGTATTCGAACTCTACGCCGGGACCCTCCCGCTCGCGTAGAGTCGCACTCGCGTAGACTTTGGCTCGAGTAGACTCTCGCAAGCGTAGAGTTTCGCTTGGGTGTTTGCGCTCGTAAAATTCTACTCGCGTAAAATTCTTACGCGCGTGTGATTTCACTTGCGTATAACCCGGATAGCGTAGAACCCCACCCACGTGCATCTTCACTCGCGTAGAGCTATCTCTCCCTTGCTCTTGCTAGCGTAGAGCCGCTTTACGCTTGAGGCCCTCGGCCTAGCGTAGAGGCTCACTCGCGTAGAGCCTTGAGCCCTTGTGTACCCGATTGTCTTTTATGCCTTGCACTATTCATGAATTGACAAGCACGGATTGAGTGATATGACCGGGCTAATAATGGTGCATGACATGATATGGTATGGCATAGCATGACATAACAAGATATGACTAGTACGCACCATGGAAACTATTGGAAGCTGTTGCGACGGCTTGCATGACATGACTATAATAAATGGCTTGGACACCGTGGACGATTGTGTTTGTACAAATAAACCAGTATTGTCTTGCATCATGTCTAGGACGGGATCCCTGAATACCACGGTTAGGGGTACCTATTGAAATTAACTAAGGCTTAATGACTAGAATAAACCAGTAGTCATGAAGAGATTTTCCAGCTATAGACAATTCCGTTATCTGGGTGCCCCATCATGGGATCTGTAGCCTACCGTCGAGTAGGGCACATTTCCAGCACACTGTCATGTGTTGCAACCACCAAACTACTTAAGGGTACATGCGTTTCTTGGACAATGTACCCACATGAATTCAATCCCTTAATTGCGTCTGGATAAACTGGATGGTTTGTAGGGCTTGTGGCTGTTGGAATAATCTCATTGCATCTTGCTAGTAATTAGACCTGTGATAATCCTAGTTAGTTAAAGTATCAAGCCGTACTCCTTGCTTGGCCGTGATTGATTGGATGGAGTCTAGCCCAGCTTCGTCTCGTCCTGATCCTGTACAAGATTATGACATGACATGATTACTTATGCTTGCCTTAACAATAATGACCAGGGGACCAGTTCTGTTCAGGCGAAGGGTTACAACCCCGGTCCTTGTTTGGTTTAAGGGTTGTAACCTGGCTCCCGAAGCAGTTGTGTCCTCTCTTCGTTTATTGTCTTATTTCATCCCATGTCATGCTCGTCAAGTTTTACCTTACTTCAACAACACGATTATTTATGCTTACCTTAACAATAAAGATCAGGGGCAAGGTTCTGTTCAGGTGAAGGGTTACAACCCCGGTCCTTGTTTGGTTTAAGGGTTGTAACCTGGCTCCCGGAGCAGTTCTTTATCCTCTCTTCGTTTGTTGTCTTATTTTCAAGCTCGTCATGTTTTACCTTCACCAACAGTATTTGAGACGGGTTTCTATTCAGGTGAAGGGTTACAACCTCGGTCCTTGTTTGGTTTAAGGGTTGTGACCTGGCTACTTGAATGGTTTTCTCGTACTCAATCCACTGTTGTTGGCTCTGTTATTATCAGTTTTCTTTATATATAATTATCTTTAATATCCATTTATTATATGCTGGTTTTAGTTCCTAAGTGAAGTCTCCCTTGTGGCACTTGCTCTTTCTGGGGTCTGACCCAGCTGGTTTTGTATGGCCAGATATCGGAGCAGCTCCAGAGGATCTACCTATCTTCCAGCCAGATGGTGACCACCAGGCGTAACCCTGGCAACGAGTGGGTTCTTTTGTTCTCCCACTTTATTGTATAAATATTCTTTTGAGGCGTTTAGCCGGCGGGCACGTGTTAGCTCGTATTGCACCTTTACTTACTGTCTGCCTACGGGCTGTAACATGATTGACAGATCCTAGGGTTGATCATGTATGACTGAAACTCTTGCTAGTCTTTGACATTTTGTACGACTAGCTTCATGATCATCCAAATATGTAATGTATGGGACGCCTTACTATTGTATATTTGGTGCTCTGACATCTTGCAACTGTTATTACTTGCTTGAGATTGAGACAATAAGCTTATTCATGACCATAGGAGACTGATGGCTTGTAGTTAAACCCTCATGTATCTAGACAGCCGTAACCGTATAGCGAGGTGTGTTGCACTTCAATATACGTAGCTGGCTATGTATGCTCCCGTTCTCCAGTATTCTGGTTCTGGATCGTTACACGGATGCAAAAGAATATGAAACTCCTGAATCAAATAGTGCTACTGCAGAAAAAGATGCAACATAAATATTACATGCAACTACGTCGCCTGATGCTGATGTCTCCACTAGAGTCAAGTTGAAAGCCTGACCCTGGTCTTGCTGAGCTAGGGGTGCAACTCGGGCGGGCTAAACCCAAGCCCGATCGGGTAAACCCGATAATGGGTTGGGTTAGGGTTGAAGATACTCGGGCTCGGGTTCAAATATTTGAACCCGATCATAAATCGTGTTGGGCTCGGGTTCATGTGTCGGGCTACTCGAAACCCGACTTATATATATATATATATATATATATATATATATATATTGCCATACTTCTTAAATAAAAGTGTAAATCCTAAATTTCTTCACCCAAACTTTTCAACTATTTATCCTAAATCTTATTTTAGTTTGTATTTTGTAATGATTAAGACTTGATTGCTATTTGATTATGTGTTTAATATTACTTTTGTATAAAATTATTTTAATTAGTATATTAGAGCCCGATAAATCCGATAGACCCGACCCAACCCGAGTTCAACCCGAGCCAAACCCGATCCTCCGGGTTTGGTCTTGGGCTTCATATGTTGAACCTGAGCTCGTGCCGGGCTTGGGCTCCGGCTAGGCTTATGATTCATCGGGTTGGGCTCGGGTTGACCTCAAGTTCGACCCAACCCGCCCGAGTTGCACCACCTATGCTGAGCTCCTCGATGCTGACTCCCATGGCCAAGATGCTGCGGCCTCTGCTGGCCTTGTTGTTGTCTCTGCTCAAACATCTGGGCCTGCGTCGGTAATGGACGCTGGGCTGATGGCTTTAATGCTAGTACCGGTCCTCCCGGCCATTGCATCATTGGACAATTAGCTATCATGTGGTCTGGACTACCACATCTCATACACAACCCATTCCCTGTCCGGCACACGTCCCTAATGTGCCCTCCCTTACCGCAATAAGTACATCCTTCCGGTGCCCCCTGGCGCTACTGCTGCTGGTGCCTCGGCTGTTGCTGCCAAATTGGTGCTGTTAAAGCTGTTACCGTCGGCCTCCGCGGCGCTCCCGACTCACAGATACGAACATCAGGTGCTGGTGCCGACGTTCGCTGTACTGTTCCTCCCCCACTCTGGGCATGAGACCTCTTCTGGCCTCCAGCCCTAGATGCCCTCTGCTGGGTAAGCTCGTGCCTCCGACCTGCTGTCAAAACTGCATCAAAAGTCTGGTGGTCGTGCCCCTCTACCAGTTTTAGAATCTCCAGATGAAGTTCCTGCTGGAACCTCAAAGCCTTCTCTCGCTCCGTTGCCACCATAGTCGGGGCAAACCGACCCAGCCTGCAGACCTCCGTTACGTACCCATCCACTGTCCCAGCAGCCTGCTTGAGACTGATAAATCTTTGCTGAAGCTCATACTGAGCTACTACACCAAAGTACTTGGCCTTGAATCTTGTCTAGAAGCTATCCCAAGGAACAAGACGTCTCATGCCAACCTCCACCGATGCCCACTAGTCGTGGGCAAGGTCCTGAAACAACAACCGGACATGGTCCACTTGCTCATCTGCTAGTACCTTGGTCGCCGTCAAGATCGTCTCGATATCTTGAAGCCAAGCATGTGGTAATGACATCCTCCGTGCCTTCGAAGTACCTCGGGTTGAGCCGAACAAATCTTGCCGACGCACCGGATCAGTCCTCCCGTTCCTTTCCAAGGCTGTCTATAAACCCTGATTCTGTAAAGCATTCTCTCCTGTTGCCATGCCTGTTGATGTTGCTGGACTTCCATTTATGCTGCTGTATTGCCAGCAATCCTCGTATCATCTCCAGGAGCGCTACAGAGTCAGGTACTGATGACAGTAACATTGCTGGGGGTACATGAAAATCTGGAACCCGTGGCTCAGCTGGCTCTTCTACTGTCTCAATACGAATCTGAACCGGAGAAGGTACTGTCTCTTGTGGATGCCCTATCGAACCCTGCTATATTGGATGTTCCTCCTTGCTGGCCCTGCCAACTGTTGAGACCGAGGCGCCCTACAGGGAGAGAGACAAGATATCAAATAACAGGACGAGAAGGAACGATGATGAAAGCGAGTTAACTATCAAGGTGCGGAAGAGGAGGCGAATTAAGAGATCAATGAAACATGTTTTGATTTAGACTCTTATAATATCAAATCCCTACAAGTCTGAAAACCAGACATGCATGGGCCACCACTAAAACTTTTTCACGCCGCAGTACCGAAATATGGACATGGACATGGCCAGCTACCCCGTATAAGGTACTAAGATGTCTTATGGCGATCACGGCTGTCGCTAGATTTGGGGGTACATACTACAATAAGATTACTTAGGGCCTCATGGAACAACTATGTCTTAACCATTCAAGTAAGAATCAACAATTAATGAGCATATAAAGTAGTGAGGCATTTTCGACGCTTCATCAAAATGATTATCAGAACTAGCTTCACGAGATACTAGCTAGCTCGTAGAGTCAACAATACATAACCATAGTCAGTTGCAGTCTGATTTAGTTACAATTATGTAAAAGAAAAACTAATATCCAGAACAGCCGGCTAAACAGGTGCTGGTTGCTAAACGCCAAGTACAAAATGAAGATATCAGAGTGGTGGAGAAGGAACCTACTCGAGTCCTCCGACGGTCATGCTTCTTGTATGCACCATCTTCAGGGAAGAAAGCTGGATCCTCAGACGCTGTTACGGGATCTGGCCAAACAAAACCAGCATGGTCAACCCTGAATAGCAAGTACCACAAGGGAGCACATACGAATGAGACAAAACCCAAGCAATAATACAAGACCTGATCGAGAATTATCATTTATAATTAACCCGTGAGGCAATGCGACACCCTTACAACCAAATAAGGACAAAGAGTGCCGAACTGCAACGAGATATATTACATCCTATAAACAAGGACAAGACCTAATACATAGCCTGTCACAGCACAATAGCCCGAACCCAACAACCAAACAAGGACATGAGTTGGACCATGCACTTTGACAGTCTATATCCTCAACTACAATCAGAAGGAAGCATATCACAAACAATTCAGTTTACAAGTGGCCAATCTGTCATACGGCTTTCTATGATTAGCCTGAGCTATCCCAGTAATACTTATATAGGAATCCGCAGATCCTGTTGTACCCGAGTCGGTCTAGCTGAACCATTATTAACGCATAGCACATAACACTTAGTATGCACGGGTCCCTCGTAAGGCCACCATGCTGAACAGATCAGTAGCAGTTCCAGTCCTAGGGGTGAGCATTTGTCGGTTTTTAACCGAAAACCGAACTGAACCGGACCGAAATTGGAGTTCGGTTCGGTTTTTAATAAATCAGATCGGATTTCGGTTTTATCCTTTTAATAATTCGATTATTCGGGTCGGGTTTCGGGTTTGGATTTCCAAACCCGAACCGAAAACCGATAAGCCATCCTCTATATATAAAAAAACCATAAATCTAAACCTCTCTTCACTTTTACAGGTCTACAACCGCCTCTCTCACATTCCCCCGACATATTCCTTCTTCCTCTTCTCACACCTCTTCCCTCTTCCTCTTCTCTAAACAAAACTTCAGCTTCTCTCAACAAAACTTCATCTTCTCTTCAAAAAGTTCGAGCTCTTCTCTCTTTCACTTCTCACGAGTTCGTCTCCCTCCCTCTCCCAGTCGCCTCCGGCGTAGGCGGAGGAGGAAGCGTGGCATGGTGGGAATACGAGTTGGGAGGCTTCCTCCACCGGACGGTCTTCATGGCCTGACGCTTCCAGCTCGAACGTCATCGACTCTCCTCGTCACCGGACTCTGCTGCCGCGAGATTGCTAGGTCGCATCGAGAGGATTGGCTAATTCTGCTATGCGAGGATCAGCCAGCAGACTTGGGGCAGGTGCAAGGAGCATTTTTTGGTGAGTTCTTCACTGAAATTGAATTTCATTTGTGTCAATATTTGGTTCATTGTCATTTCTTTCTTGCATTTTTTCAATAACCGAATAAACCCATATAACCGAACCGAATTATTTCGGTTCGATCTGTCTCGGCTTTGGAAAAAGTAGATTCGGTTCGGTTGTTAAATTTGTGGTTCGGTTTATATGTTCGGTTTTATTATTTACGGTTCGGTTTTATTATTTACGGTTCGGTCCAGCCCGAACCGATCGAATGCTCTCCCCTATCCGGTCCAACTATAGAGAGGTACTGGATCGACACATATAATCATATACTGCATCCCGTTATTGTGAATGGATATACAATATCTGTGGTAGCCAGTCTTGCTCTCCCAGACAATTGTCCGACATGACCGATAACGCACGACCTCGAGATTCCATTCTCTCCCAATGCTTCTATCCACTTGAGTTGTCTAGATTAACCTTACTTTTGTTTTGAATCACATGCTGTGGTCACATGATCATCCTCTTAGATGTCGTACCTTGGCACGAGTATCCTAAGTACGGATCCAAAATGGCTCATGGAGTCCCAATTCTAGATACATCCTTAGTGTAACGGATCAAACCATCAATCATCATACCACGTCGATGTTACTGACAACTAACCATGACCGTGCTGGAAAATATGATTGTACTGACATATAACTCGTGGGATCGCTTAGCACGTAGATAGCACCTCGGCACGCACAGAGGATAGCACCTCAATGCTCACATAGTTGTGCCTCAGTACATGCTTAGAATAGTACCAACACATGACATGTAATCAAGGCAGGAACATGGTTGAATATGCACATGGACTAGTCACCGAGAATCCACTGAGCATACATGCGCATTGGCACACATAGGCGCATGACAAGGGAATTACCAAAATGCAAGTTCAGCAGAATAGGCACATAAGGGTCCTAGGCGCATAGGTGCAACAAGCACATGGATAAATCGGGCTCGGAGGTGGGTCTAGGCGCATATGCATATCCAACGTATGGGCGAGCAGGCGCATCAGTACATCAGCAAGTAGGCGCATGTCATGGCCAGGCGCATGCCATCTTGGCGCACGACATGGACATGCGTATGGCATAGTCAGACGCGTGTCAGCCTGGCTTGTAGCAAATTGCGCAAGGCCCCCAACGGACGCATGATACGAGTTGCCACATAGCTCAGCCATGAGCATGGCAAACTGGCGTATGGCACCAAGGGCGCATGGATCCTGGCCGTTGCGAGACAAGCACTGCGCCCTCAGTCCATGCGCAGGGGAAATCCCCATGTGCATGGCGCACATGTTGTCGAAGGGTGGCGTTGTCAGGACTTCTTGGTGTATGGCTTTTCGGCGCATGGTCTCCAAGGCGTATGGGGGTCATCGTCTCCAAACAACAAGATCTGCCATGGAAGTTTCGAAAACTTTCAAATCGCCATAACATGTGTTCTAGGACTCGAAATGTGACGAAAACTGCATAAAATCATGTTCTCTGCCACATGTAACAACTACTTTGTAACAATAAGTACTTTTATGAGATCATTTCTACGAAAAACTCCAAAAATTCGAACTTTAAAACTCAGATCTACACTAAACTAGCCATTAAATTCAAAAGCTCCAAGAACTAAACATGTAGAGAAAGTTAGAGAAAGTTTAGATGTATACTATAGGCAAATAATATGTAAGAATCAAAGAAAATAAAAAATGGAATGAGAGAGAGAGAGAGAGAGAGAGAGAGAGAGAGAGAGAGAGAGAGAGTATTTATATGGAGGTGGGGATGGTTCCACTAAACCCTAACTATGCTAATCCATTCTACATGCAATGCTATATTATAAAATAACTAAATCTGGATTACAAGGTTCAGTAATTTCATCATCGAAACTGTGAACCATACCTACAACCAGACAAGGACAAGATGTGACACACTATTCCGCAACGAGATACTGTTCCATGCCATGATCAGGTGTAAATACATGATACCTGTGCACTTTACAAATACTAGATACCATATATAGGATCAATGCAGAATACAATACGTATACCGGGAACGGGGAGTGACACTTGAGAAGCTTTTGAGATATGAGAACGTTATTCATCTGGTTTTTCCGAAAGCCAAATCATTCTTCCCATTGAACTTCTCTATTTACTATTTTCCAACCTTGCTTGACGGAACCATCTCATGAATCTACTAAATTAACTTTCTTTGAGAACTTTGTCGGATAACTTGCTAGAATTTCAAAGCTCTGATATCAATTTGTTGGGGCACAACGAAAATAAACTCAAAAAATCTGAGAACATCTTAGAGAAAATTTACAACCGCAAAGACAAGACTTTACGTGGTTCCTTCAAGATGCCTACTTCCACGGGCGATGGTGATTCAATTCCACTATGAAGAAGAAAATGAATTACAATAGCTCTCTCAACGCTTCTCTCTTATTCTCAAGAACTCTCTACCACAAAGATAATAAAACGAAAAAAAATCTCACAAACTTTTGTGTTGAACTTATTCAACAATTTTAGCTCTCTTGTTGAACTTATTCAACAACTTTAGCTCTCTTGTGTTGAACTTATTCAGCTATTTTCATTGAGCACAATGAGATATCTCAAGGAGAACTTTTAGACCCCTTTATGTAGCACGTCATGTGTCCATATATGAAAATCCAATCTTATGTCGGCTTACCGTATATTAAAAATCCATATATGGAAATTCAATATATGAAAAACCAATATATGAAAATCCAATCAAATATATAGTCAAAGTAAAAAATGCCCGTGGGCCTATTTTTGTTAGACCTTTTTTTTTCCCATCGTGTTGCAAGAGTACATATACGGCAGAATGCTTGAATTTTGTAGTAAGATGAGAAGACAGTCCAAGCTTTAGTTATTTGAAGTTTACTTCAACTAGGCAAAGTTGATTGCATGTAAATTTTGTATGTATAGCCTCATATGAGATTCTTTCAGAGGTTCTGAGCCTTCCGCCTTTGTCCTACAATGGACTTTGTGACTTGTATTTATGCATGTTATTGTGACCTTATGGCACGCACTGACAATATACGCCCGTAGATGTGAAAAGACATGCCGTCATGTAAACTCTCAAGATTTGAAAGATGCTACTACCAACTGTTGCTTTGTATGTTATTGTTTTGGCTCGCTTTTCCTGTCAAGCTTGCTTTGTTGTTGTCCAAGTGTATGATTAAATTTTTGGAAATGGGTAACAGGCTTGATCAGAAGTTGTCAACTGGTTGGAACTGACAGTGGCAGCAATTTGTGGATAATTCAACTGGTCCTCGTTTCCTACTTCTCACCAGCTTCCTACTGTTGTTCCAGTTTTGATGAGCAGGTGTGAGCTAAGAATGGAGATATAAGTATCCCAGATCTGGGATACCCTATTTATAAGCATCGCTATTGACGTGTATTGGCGGGATTCACACTCTGCATTGGAAGTCCTGAGCGTTAGTTTTTTTCTCCAGTGCTCAACAGCTCACAATAAGTCGGCTAACCAATATCCAAAATGCCAGGTAACTCGTTACTTGATGACTGAGCAACACAGCTAAACTTGTTCATATATAGATAGCTTTGTTCAGTACTGTCCAGTGTTTGTGCTGCTAAAATTGATTATTCCTCTCACGAGAGCTTGCAGCAGTACATAGATGTTTGTAAAGAATGATGCATTTATAACGGTTCGTGTAGAGCATAAATATTATTGTATATTCTAAAGAAAACACAATCTTTCCTAAAATAGCAAATAAAGCATTAGAACGTTTTGCTTTCTACATATTTTTTAAATATTTTTTTTCCTTCTTTCTAACGGATTCCATTAGATAGCTTTTTTTCCTCCTTTATATATATATATATATATATATATATATATATATATATATATATATATATATATTATTTTTTTCCTGCTCAGTGGAATCTTGCAGTGGATGGGATAGATCAGGAAATATTTTTGATTTAATATAGGCTGCTGGGCGTGGGAATAGGTAGCTAACGTTAACTTCGGTAGGTGATAGGTAACGTTCAATAATGATAGGTAGCTAACGTTAACTTCGGTAGAGATTGACAATAATCTAGCTCCTACTTCAAAAATAATTAAGTTAGACAGTTATATCATGTCTTTGAGAAATTCTTTATTAAGTTAGACATTTATTCTAACTTTTCAACTACAACGTATCAACATTACTGTAATACAATCATATTAACATAATCAGTAAATTATTTATATAAAAAATACCTTTTAAATGAAGACCTTCTTCTTCTTCTTCTTCAGCTAGTTTCTGTACTTCTCCTCTCATACTTTCTTCCCTCTTCTCTCCTTATATTCACCTGCGCGCATGGCACTCCATTCAACAACACACTGCACAATGTAGGCACCCCCTCTCAAATAGCAGCATAATACAGCCAAGGGGCACACTGTATCAATGTAGGCACCCCCTCCCAAACAACAACACACTGCACAATGCATGCACCCCTTCCAACCCTCGCAGCAACCGAGACTGTCAAACGGCGCAGGCGCTGAGAGAGTCAGGGATTTCTGACAAAACGTCCTTACGAAGGGCGTTTCTCCTGACATGTCAGAGAACGCCTGACATGTCAGAGAGAAACGCCCATAAGAAGGACATTTTCCTTCTTTTATTTATTATTATTTTTCCAATGTTCGGTTTAACGGAGACTAACGGCAGATATTAAATAATTCACTTTTAATGAAGAATGCTCTTAGTAAGGGCGTTCTTGTGCTCTCGGTATAATTATCCCAAACATTGTGCTCTGACTAGAATTTTATAATTTTTTAATACTTTCAGTGAAAAAATCCGCATTTATAATGATCAAAGTTTTATGAATTTACACGTCTTGACTCTCTCTCTCTCTCTCTCTCTCTCTCTCTCTCTATATATATATATATATATATATATATATATATATATATATATATATATATATTTATTATTATTATTATTATTATTATATATATATATATATATATATATATATATATATATATATATATATATTTATTATTATTATTATATATATATAATAATAATAATAATAATAATAATAATAATAATAATATATATATATATATATATATATATATATATATATATATATATATATATATATATATATATATATATATATATATAAAATATATAATAATATATATTTATTATTATTATTATTATTTTATATATATATATATATATATATATATATATATATATATATATATATATATATATATATTTTTTTTATTATTATTATTATATATATATATATATATATATATATATATATATATATATATATATATATATATATATATAATGGAGACATGATGTAGACTAGAGATTTTGTGGTCCTGTCATATATATGTGTGATATATATATATATATATATATATATATATATATATATATATATATATATATATATATATATATGTTAAATAATGGAGACATGATGTAGACTAGAGATTTTGTGGTCCTGTCATATATATGTGTGTCATGTCGGACAATAAAGATTTTGTGGTCCTGAAGGTCATTGGAAGCTAGGGTTGTTTGTGGCCATGGGAGTAAACGGCCAATAATGGTTGTTTGTGGAGTTGGGATTGCAATGAAGACGAGATTTAGACAATATTAGTCTTGGATTGAAATCAATGAAGACAAGATGTAGACAATATAAGAGTTGGATTCAAATCAATGGAAGCCATGGGGTCTAGTTGAGGCAAGATGATAGATCGTTACATTATTATTTTGATTGTGTTAATATCTTGTATTTTTTCTTTGCATTTTGGGGAATATTGTTTTGGGTTAATCATCATTAATGGAAGCTTAGGTGCGTGCGCCTAAGGAGGGATTCGAACCCGGGCCTTCCGCCCGGGGAGCCATATATATATATAATTTTTATTTTAATTCTAATTCTAATTTAATTTAATTTAATTTATTATTATTATTTTTTTTGGGTGTCTTTTTTACTGGAGCTTAGGCGCGTGCGCCTAGACGCGTGCACCTAAGGAGGGATTATATTATTAGGTAAATAGGAGTGAACAACCCGTAGGCTTACAACATCTCAACCCTCATGGACAAACAGAACCACATATCCCCAACCAACAACAACACTATCAAGCTCTAATCTATCCTAGGAATCATGGGGGGCAACCTATGGTTCACCCCATTATTCACTCGAGTACTCTCATGACAGGGCATCGTATCGTCCTCTTTGTTCGAGCATTTCCCTTTGAAGTTAGGCTGTTTACTCTCTACATTGGCATCCCATAGGATTAGTTTTAGTGTCCATTTCAAAGAGGATTGCACTGATTCTAGAAGTGTCAAGTCATCAGGGAGAGCTTCTTTGTCTTATGTCGTACATTCATTGAGTTCTTCCCTCCTAGTTTGACACCAGGGGGAACTGCGGAGGAAGTCAAGGCAGAGTGCTTCAGCCAGGAAGATTGGGAGTGTCTCTGCTCGAGCACGATAAGAGCTTGTTGTTCTCCAATGTAATGTCCCGTTCCGTACGGCGCATTACGCTGAGACGTTGACTCAACGAGTCACGTTGACCGAATGAAATGTATCGATGCGAATCGATACGAGAGTAACGTTGTCCCGAACAACGCATCGAACTAAGTCGATGCGAAGAGTTGCATTGTCCCAAAGAAATGCATCGAGTTGAATCGATCCGAAGCGCCGCATTGCCCCGAAGGATAAGTGTGTTGAGTCGGCTCGAAGATTCTAAGAAATCGATACAAGTATTGATTTTAGTTGGTTTCATATGCAGGCTATCCATTTACGCTGAAATATTAGAGTTCGATATTTTGCCTTATTCAGAAACGGGTCCGCGAAACCAATCGTCGTCTTGCGACGGACTGAGGCGTTGGCACGGTAAGCCAAGTCGGACATATAATTCAATGAAGCACGAAATGCTCGAATGGCTAAGTCAGGAGAGATGAACAAGGTGCAACGAAGTTATGAAATCGAGCCGCATCGGCTCGGATAAACGACAAGGCGTATCGACTCAAGGTGGGAGGATTGACTATTCTTTTTACTCCTTCATGTCTAAGTCAGAATATATCATTGTATGCTAAGTTAACCTATCGACGCCACGGGCGCAAGCCGCAAGAACATGGGATAACTGTATTCGACGAGTGCCTTCGTGCACGAGCCATTTCGTGCCTTCGCGCATGAGTTAGAAAGACTAGCACATTGAAAGACAATAGGCGAGCGCCCTAGCGTGCAAGCCACGAACATTGAACACTAAGTTATAGAACATAGAAATACGGCTTCGATGCGTGCACCAAGTGCACGACGCGAGAAAAAAGATGATAAATGTGTCGAAACGTGCCTACGTGCACGAGATCATAAAAGATGGCTTCGTTGCGAAAGAATACAGTTGTGGCATGAATGTGGCGGAACTGTCGGATATGACATGATGCCTCGAAAGGTGTTCGGGACCTTCGGGTCGTTCGGTTGACGAACATTGAGTTGAGGCATGATGCCATTGAACATTGAAACGAAATATGAAATGTAAGAACATAGAAAGTTAATGGAAGAAATATGAGATGATAAAGTCTGAGTCTCGGACTCAAGACTATGTTTGGTTGTTTGAATAATAGGGCGTTGCATGGTCGAATGGACTTGAGATAATTGTGATAATCTTCCATGCACGGAACGTTCCCTCCGAACGGATACGCCGGGGCACCGGGACCGTTCGGCCTGGGAGGGATATAATCTTTGATGGGCGCTCATCTGTAAAGACGATTAGCACCCGGTTATAGATGTGAAAAGTTGCAAATGATGGTAGGCACGCGGTATGTTTCGGTTGTTGGGATAACAACCCAACCCGTGAAACGCCGGGCTACCTAAATTCGAGAAAGAAAAGAAAGAAAGAAAAGAAAGAGAGAAAGAAAAGAAAGAAAAGTAAGAGAGAAAAGAAAGAAAGAAACGTCTTTAGTTCATTTTGGTGCGAATACGCCAACGACAATTTCATATAGTTAAGGAACGATGGGTTGAAAGTGCAGGCACGTATGTGTCCCGCACATTGATCCTGCTTAGAGATGCACTTATAACATGACAGGGAAGGAATGTGGCGTATTCACCTTGCGTCGGTGCAAGGGCGAGTGCGTCTATGCTGGTAAGAAGTCGCGCCACGAAACAAATACGAGATTGTTTGCCTGCTTGCTTATTCAATTCGAATAACATTCTTGTCATGATAACATGCGTTACTGCTTTCGAATATGCCATGAAATCGACCCTAAGGAGAACATAGCAAGATCATAAGCTAAGTTGCATGATTCAACATAAATACTACAATGTCGGTTTAGAAAGAAGGTCTTTGCATCAGTACATGCGAGGACGAACGTACTGATCCCCCACCAGCTTTCATGCAGGGTGCAGGGAATAGATTGCTTGCGACGGAGCTTCGCTTGAACGCGTTGAGGCTTGGAATGCCGAGGCGTGTTGAAGCATGCGACCGCATTGACGCTCGGACATGCAACAGGATTGATGCAACCGAGATATAGAAGACATGATGTATGGAACGGTGAAATCTTTTGTGGGCAAGAGAGAACTTGAGTGTTGTAGGCAACCTAGCAAATTTAGTTGGGCTATTGAAAGCCTTTGTAATCTCAGTTCGAATATCAATAAAGAGAATTGTTTCGTATACTCTGTTTTTCTTTCGTTGTTAATATCAAATCAAAGATAACCATTTGAGAACTTGTCATCTTGCCTTGCACGAGCGCAACTCCAGGCTCGTGCGGCATCACGTCCCCTGCGAGAACGATGATTCGGGTGATTCCGGGTCGGGGCGTGACAAATTGGTATCAGAGCTCTATGCTCAATTTTCTCAGGACGTTTGCTTTGTTTCAATTCCAAAGAGTTGCTCACCACCAATTGAAATTACTCTTGACTCTACTCGATGCCGCACTGGATGTTCCATACAATAAGTCTAATACAAAGTCGGGTAACGTTACCGCAAGTACTTCGAATTTACATGATGTTGCGGAGAAAAAATCGTGAAACGTTTCGTTGCATTGAATGCAACAAGCCGTGAAATGTTAGTTGCTTCAAGTGCAACAAATTGTGAAATGCGGTTTGAGATGTTGTTGCAATGTAAAATATTGAATAAAAAATGAAACGATGCACGAAGTGCAATGGGTTGTGAATATTGGTTGTACCAATGCGAAAACTTAAATAATGCGTTACGGGAAGTGCAACGAGTGGATTGTAAATGTGCGTTGCAATGAAAGTGATAAGTCAATATCGAATGTGTTGAACGGATTTGAGTATTGACTTTGAAAGTCGGGAATAAATTGTTGCACGAGATGCAACAGATGTCGAAAATAAATTATTGCACGAGGTGCAATGAATGTCGGAAATAAGTCGTTGCACGATGTGCAAAGCGTATCGGAAGTAAATTGTTGCACGTGGTGCAATGCATGTCAAAGTAAAATCGCTGCAAGGAGTGCAACGAATATCGAGAATGAATTGTTGTACGAGATGCAACGGAAGGAACTGAAATCATAAATCGATAGAACGAATCGTTCGGTTCACCGAACTTGTGTTGGAAAATGAAAACATTGGCCGAGTGGTGTCGGATTTGATTTAATCAAAGTTACGGTTGTGATCAAGCACGATCACTGCAGAAATCGTGAGTCGGAAGAGATTGTTGGTTCATAGTGAGTATAATGCGAGAGAAATGACTTGATTTTCGAGTGGTATATGCCATACCACATATGCAATGAATGACTCGATTCCGAGTGGTATATGATATACCACTTGTGCGATGAATTGCATCGACGCGTTGTGAGATTTGCGGAAGGTTTGTCCGCAATGAACGGAAGAGTATCGAGACTTGATTGAAAATTTGTATGACGGTATGTTGATGCAAGTGTTCTTCAAAAATCGGTTGGGATAATAAGGTGAGACTCGTATCAATGAATGATACGTCGGACGAAAGTTATAAGTCGGTCGGACGACCGAGACTAGCGGAACGATTATGCCTTGAAGCAATAATCGGATCGACGGGAAAGGAAAACTCGAACTTACAAATGAGTCGCACGACTTGCGATCACGATAGAAATGTTGGGCGAGGCGAATTGAATCGCACGACTTGCGATCTCGATAGAAATGTTGGGCGAGGCGAATCGAAATCGGATCGCACGATAATCGGATCGCACGATGTGCGACTTCGGTGAAGAGTTGGTTGATACGGGTAAATGGTGCCTAAGAGATAGTTGGTTACGTTACGGCGAAATTCATTTGAGTACGACTGAATAATCGTATAGCGATCAAAGTATAGCGAGATACGGCGAATCGGAAAACGAGTTGATGCGTATGAAAAAGTTTGTTGCGAACTTGGATGTATGCGATGCGAGTTAAGTTGACGTTGAAACGGATTCAAAGTTGACCCTTACGCTACCGAAATTTATACGACGTATCGAGATCGATATGTAAGGAAACGTAAGCACGATGTGAGAATACAAAATGGAATGTGCCTCGCGCTATCAAAATTTGTAAATAACAATACGAGAATGAACGAATTGGTTGATCATGAACTTGTGATTGATCAAGACGAGACTATAAGTCATCGACGATTGTTCGATGCGTATATCATCTCGTGTGTCGACCGTAAATAAGATAGACTCGAACTCAATGCGAGTAGATGCTTCGTAAATTATAGAATCATCGATAGTAGTGCATGATTTTACTCGGAGGATAGTTGCGCATCAGTTGCGTCGATAGAAATAGTTTTGTCCGAAATTGGGTAGTCGCATAGAAATCGTCGGAACGTGATTTGGCTCCGAAATAAGATATAACATGGTTCGTAGTAAACTGTCCTTCGTTAATGATCAACAATTATCGAGCGTAGCTTCGGGGCAGCTGACCCTAGAAGACTTGCCCGTCAAATCAAAT
Organism: Iris pallida; assembly: GCA_029216955.1. NCBI lineage: Eukaryota > Viridiplantae > Streptophyta > Magnoliopsida > Asparagales > Iridaceae > Iris > Iris pallida. The sequence continues at coordinate 9,695,180 of JANAVB010029617.1, read as the reverse complement.
TGAATATTGCAGACCGTAAGATGACCCATGCAATATCGCATATGAAATCGCATCGATAACAAATATAACGTGGTGCATGTTGACGATAAGTCTAGGCGATTTTGAGAACCGTGCTATGCACGAGCGCGAGTGATAAGAGGATGACTTACGAGTTATGTCGTTAGATTTGTATTCACCTTGCAATTGAGCTTGCGTGAATCGAACTTATATTCGACGTTGCGAGACGGATAAGTTGGAAATTTGGCTAGTAAATTTCTACTCGTTAGGAATCGAACGTAAGATGTATCGTAAAGACCTTGGGTCAAAGCGATTGTTGCCTTGAGCACCGTCGCCTCGATATAAGCTGTTGTGTCGGATAGATTGTGGCCTTTGTGCAATATCAATTTAAAGTTACGTCGGGAGAATTTAAGCACGGTGTCTAGGTAAGAAACCTAGCGGACGTAGTCCCGAATGTTGATAAGGAAATCATATCGAGATAAGTTGCATAGCCAGACTTCGAAAATAGTTGGGTGGCGAATTCGAACGCAAGGCGTTGCGGAGGATCGTTGCGATCGGATATGTGGCGGCTCGTTGCAACGTATAGGATTGATAGTCCATACGAGATGTACGAAACGGGAAATGTGATTTTGAATCGCGTCGCGTGTAGTGATTTTATTGAATGAATCACGTATGTATCAAATGTACGTATGCGATAAAATTTCGAGAACAGTTGCTAAAGATAAGTCCGACATGGAGTACGAGATGGCAAGCATATGATTGAAATTACCTGTCAGCTTTGTTCCAATTTGCTACCACTGGACTTTGTCGAAATACATATATCTTTGGGTCGCCTTGATTATTGGTACGGATGTAAATCGAGTTGTATACAAAATTCAAATCGAGCTACATGAAAGACTTTGGAATGTTAATGAAAAGCTTGCAAGAGAATGTGAAACTGAACAACATTGGGGACGAGATCGTGAAACGTTCTATAAAACACTTAATCAGAGTGTTGGTTTTGGTTCGAGGACGAACCTTGTTTTGAGTGGTATATTCTGTAATGCCCCGCTCCGCACGGCGCATTACGCTGAGACGTTGACTCAACGAGTCGCGTTGACCGAATGAAATGTATCGATGCGAATTGATACGAGAGTTACGTTGTCCCGAGCAACGCATCGAACTAAGTCGATGGGAAGAGTTGCATTGTCTCAAAGAAATGCATCGAGTTGAATCGATGCGAAGCGCCGCATTGCCCCGAAGGATAAGTGTGTTGAGTGGGCTCGAAGATTCTAAGAAATCGAATCGACCAAGGCACAAGTCTGAATCGATACAAGTATTGATTTTAATTGGTTTCATGTGTAGGCTATCCATTTACGCTGAAATATTAGAGGTCGACATTTTGCCTTATTCCGAAACGGGTCCGCGAAACCAATCGTCGCCTTGCGACGGACTGAGGCGTTGGCACGGTAAGCCAAGTCGGACGTATAATTCAATGAAGCACGAAGTGCTCGAATGGCTAAGTCAGGAGAGTTGGCCGTGCAACGAAGTTATGAAATCGAGCCGCATCGGCTCGGCAAAACGACAAGGCGTATCGACTCAAGGTGGGAGGATTGACTTTTCTTTTTACTCCTTCATGTCTAAGTCAGAATATATCATTGTATGCTAAGTTAACCTATCGACGCCATGGGCGTGGTCCGATCGGAAGATAAATCGTAGTGTGTGTCGAACACTAGTTAGAACAATTGAAATGAAACGTGCATCAAATGCACGAGTCGCTATGGAACATTGAATATCGCAAAGGCGAGCGCCTCGGTGCGCAAGCCGCAAGAACATGAGATAACTGTATTCGGCGAGTGCCTTCGTGCACGAGCCATTCCGTGCCTTCGCGCACGAGTTAGAAAGGCTAGCACATTGAAAGAAAATAGGCGAGCGTCCTGGCGTGCAAGCCACGAACATTGAACACTAAGTCATAGAACATGGAAATACGACTTTGATGCGTGCACCAAGTGCACGACGCGAGGGAAAAGATGATAAATGTGTCGAAATGTGCCTACGTGCACGAGATCATAAAAGATGGCTTCGTTGCGAAAGAATACAGTTATGACATGAATGTGGCGGAACTGTCGGATATGACATGATGTCTCGAAAGGTGTTCGGGACCTTCGGATCGTTCGGTTGACGAACATTGAGTTGAGACATGATGCCATTGAACATTGAAACGAAGTATGAAATGTAAGAACATAGAAAGTTAATGGAAGAAATATGAGATGATAAAGTCTGAGTCTCGGACTCAAGACTATGTTTGGTTGTTTGATAAAGTCCGAGTCTCGGACTCAAGACTATGTTTGGTTGTTTGATAAAGTCCGAGTCTCGGACTCAAGACTATGTTTGGTTGTTTGAATAATAGGGTGTTGCATGGTCGAACGGACTTGAGATAATTGTGATAATCTTTCGTGCACGGAACGTTCCCTCCGAACGGGTACGCTGGGGCACCGGGACCGTTCGGCCTAGGGATATAATCTTTGATGGGCGCTCATCTGTAAAGACGATTAGCACCCGGTTATAGATGTGAAAAGTCGCAAATGATGGTAGGCACGCAGTATGTTTCGGTTGTTGGGATAGCAACCCAACCCGTGAAACGTCGGACTACCCAAATTCGAGAAAGAAAAGAAAGAAAGATAGAAAAGAAAGAGAGGAAAGAAAGAAAGAAACGCCTTTAGTCCATTTTGGCGCGAATACGCCAACGACCATTTCATATAGCTAAGGAACGATTGGTTGAAAGTGCAGGCACGTATGTGTCCCGCACATAGATCCTGCTTAGAGATGCACTTATAACATGACATGGAAGGAATGTGGCGTATTCACCTTGCGTCGGTGCAAGGGCGAGTGCGTTTATGCTGGTAAGAAGTCGCGCCACGAAACAAACACGAGATTGTTTGCCAGCTTGCCTATTCAATTCGAATAACATGCTTGCCATGATAACATGCGTTACTGCTTTCGAATATGCCATGAAATCGACCCTAAGGAGAATATAACAAGATCGTAAGCTAAGTTGCATGATTCAACATAAATATTACCATGTCGGTTTAGAAAGAAGGTCTTTGCATCAGTACATGCGAGAAGGAACGTACTGATCCCCCACCAGCTTTCATGCAGGGTGCAGGGAATGGATTGCTCGCGGCGGAGCTTTGCTTGAACGCGCTGAGGCTTGGAATGCCGAGGCGTATTGAAGCATCACTACAAAAAAATAGGCTTTTATCGACGACGGTATCCGTCGCTAAAAGTCGTTTTTTCCGTCGCTAAAGCCAAATAGCGACATATCAGCGACGGAAACGGTTTGTCAGAAAATCACGTGTCGCTAATTTCAATCAGTCGCTAGTTTGTCGAAAATAGCGACTGATTAGTGACGGATTTAGTGACACGCTATTTATTACAAAATGCGACGTATTAGCGACGGAAATTCCGTCACTACTTTTAACGACTAACTACCGACGGGTCCTCGACATATTCCAGGATTAATGTTGTGACGGTATAGCGACGGAAAAGTACGTCGCTAAAGTGTTTTCGATACGCTATTGGTATCGGATAGGCTTGTAGGACGAACCGGTTATGTCACTATTCCGTCGCTATACTTTAAATCTATATTTTCCAGAACCTTAGCGACGGAATGTTCCAGATATTCCGTCGCTATACTGCAATTTTTCAGATATTCCGTCGCTGTTCTGTCGCTAAATACAATTTTGTGTGTCTATATTTGTGTTTCCTGCACTCTACATCCATGTTCACAGTTACACAGACAATATACAGTCATATAAAAAGTTTCCAATACAGATATATAAATAGTTTCCAAATACAAACAGTTTTCAAATACACACATACCAAAAATGTTCCAAATTGTTCCCAAATACAAACAGTTTCCAAACAATATCTACGTCGACGGCGGCGGAGGAGGCGGCGGGTGGGTGTAGCTACCCGGTACATTTCGCAATGCGTCTTCGAAATCCTCCCGAGACAGAGGAACCCTCGAAGTCGGTGCTGGATTCGTCGGTGTTGTCGCCGGAGGTGCTGTAGCTAGATATGCTGGAGTCCGTAGCGGAGCTGAATCGGTCGAAGTCTGAACCGCCGGAGCCGCAGTCGGAACCGGAACGGCCGGTACTATAGGTGTCGGAGCAGAAGCTCCTGCACTACCGTATATATAATTTTGTAAATCCCATAATATACGGGTAATAGTGACCTGGTCGTAGACGGCAGCACCGCCGGTGGGAAGTACTGGTACAGGTGGAGGTGGAGGTGGAGCTCTGGAAACGACGGACGACTGGAATGCAAACGATCCAATACCGTACATGCTGTCGCCTTTCCCTACTCCGACCGTATCTACCCATAATTTGTTCCTATCCGTCGGCTGGCTAGGTCCAGCCCCCTCACCTCCCTCACCGACCCGACTCTCAAACTCCTCCTATATTATATAAACGTAAATAAATTTAGAGTTAATATAAAGACTCATAGTAATGTACCGATACCGATATCAATACTCATAGTAATGGGTCGATACCGATACTCAATACTCATATAGTAATACATCGATACCGATACTCACATAGGAATGGCCCGATACCGATACTCTGAGTATCGGACCATTCCTATTAGTATCGGTATCGCAATCTAAATCGGTATCGACCCATAACTATATGAGTATGGGGTACCGATATCGATACTCGTAGTCCGATCATCTACAATTATAAAAATGTAATACATATAAAGAATAAGAAAACTTACATAAGCTTTGGCGGCCCGCTCATCTACGAGCTTCCCATCGCTGTTGCGCTTGTGGGTATGCGCAAAGACTGTGGGGAAGTCGACAGTGTCCGGATCTCCGCCTTTCCCAGCGACCTCCTCGCGCTTGTACAATTAATGTAATAGCCACCTAATAAAATATTACTTTTATTGTCTATTTCTCTATAATTTTTTTTAAAAAGTGTTATGCTCTAAATTTTTTTTTTTCAAAATATAATATTATTAATAATAATTGATAACCGCAATAACAATAATAAATATTATATATATATAAACACATATATTTTGCATTTTGACCCAAGGTAAAATTTTGCAATTTTATAATTTAATTACCAACTCATTAGGGATTAGGTGTTCACTTGTGTGAATATGTGGCACTTATATGAGATTAGGTGTCAAGTTATTAGCTAAGTGGCATTCCTCCATGCCACATGGCTTAGTGCATGAAGAGAAGTCTCCAACTAAAGCCACCTCACCCTTCCCTCACCATTATATACATTTTTTTTCTCTCTTCCTCTCATTTCTTCTCATCCCCTCTTCTCCATACCATCTCCTCCACCCCTCCTTCCTCTTCCTCTTATGTTGCTGCGGTTGCTGCCATCGCCGGCCACCCGCTGCCATCGTCCGCCGGACACCACCTCCTCCTTCAATTCGTCCTCTTCTTCCACTATCAAAAACCTAAGGAATTTATGGAGTAATTCTAGGTCCAACCCAAGAAACCAAGGCAAGTCCTCCCCTACCTATATTAATTACATATAATTTCTAATATAGTTGTAGAAGCTATAGCACAAGTATTATACTCAAGTAATGTAAATCTGGAATTTTTTTCCTGCACAATTTTATTGTGAGACTATTTTGACCTAATAAATTGTACTAAAATAAAAATATGTATAAACGAGTTATCTAGAAAATTCGACGCCGTTTCCGAAAACATATAATATGATGGTATTATGATTTATGTACTAGGAGCTACAGGCCGTGCAACATGGATGGAAAATTCTGGAACTATATTCTGGAATTTATTTTACAATATTTTTCGGATCAGTTTTGATCTAGCAGACATCATTAAAATTGAATTATGTCTAAACGAGAATCGAATAGGACTCGATAAGCTTTCCGACGATATATGATACGATAGGGTTTGAGTTTATATGGTAGAAGTTATGGGTCGTACAACATAGGTGTACAATTCTGGAATTGAATCAGGAATCCAGTATACAAATAATTTTGTACGACAGATTTGACCTATAAACCCTGTCAAAATGAAAATATGTATGAACATAAATCAAAGAGGATTCGATAAGTTTTTCAGCGGTATATAATATGATAGTATCTAGATGTATATATCAGGAATTATTAACCGTAAAATATCATCGTCGAAACCTGAAAACAATTTCTGTAATTTAAGGAGACAACAGCTTTGTATCATAATTTTGACCTATTAAACTTTATCAAATCCAAAATGTGTAAACACGTGTTTCATAGAAAATTTGATAAGCTTTCCAACGATATATAATATGATGGTATTCAGATTTACATTATAGAAGTTATGCTATTTGCAAGTAGAGGATACATGTTTGAAATTCTGGACAACTTAGTTTTGTGTTTTTATATAATTCTTATCTACTATATTGACTGCGTGTGACCGGTGTGAGGGTTGCTCCACCGAAGAGGTCGGCATACCCATTTATTATCATATTTGTCCATTGAAAATTTTCGGAATCAACAAATACAAATGAGACTGCCGAAATTTTTGAAAAATTCCAGAGTTGGCCATTTTGGAAAGTCGAAATGGTTAAATCCTAGTCCCTAATTTTATCAAATTTTCTAATATAAACATAACCCTGAAATACTTGAAAGTGTTGCCTTAGGCACACAAATTCTAGTTTGACATTTTATTCCGCTAAGACGGAATCTCCTGCTTAACTTTATTCTCGTTTAATGTGTGTTTCCTATCACACAAAAAAGGAGATACAAAATCGAAATGTACTTTAACTAAGTAACATTTTGGTAAGAATTGCATTGGGATGAGAGAGAAACCTTTGGATCACACCTTCGAACTCTTTGCAATATTATATTTTACAAAACTGACCAGTTCCTGTTATCGTTATTCGTACGACCATACGATGTCCGAGGTGAGGCTTAGCTCACTTTCCTGTTTTCTGTTTTCCACTAGATTCCGAATCCCCGAATTCGGCCCTGTAATATCTAATGTAGCCTGCTCCGATATTCTTGAAAAATTTAAAGTCATACGACAATTGTTATAACACTTGATTCCGATAACTCGGAAAATCACTCATGTGTTATCCTGATTATATCACATCAATATGTGATCCTGATACTAATGGGATGGATAAATCTAAGCACCGCCCATTAATTATAAACCCGATCCCGGATAAATGGGATTATTGTTGAGAAAATAGAAGTTGTGTGATCCAGAAGTGTTTCTCTAAATATTGCATTTGCATACATGATTTGTCAGAGGTTTACACATTTATACATGACACCTAAATTCCTTTGGAAACAGATGCAAAAACTATAAAAAATAATTATCAGTAAATCTACTTTAAAATTTTTCTTTCCTCCGGTTAAATTTCGAAAATTTTATCATTTTACTTTATCTTCCTTACTCCTTTGACTGAGGACTTGCTCGTCGTATTGACGACCTAGTTTTGTTCACTAGATTTGTAGACATATTTTCAAGGAACTGCTACGACAAGTTGAAAGGAAGCTGGAGAAGAAGAACGAGATTTTACTTTTGACGACAATTATGTTGAAATCAGAATACTCTCTATTTCATTAATTCAGGTATACTTTTATACATTGGGTTAATTGTTACACTGGGTAGAGTAGTTCATTTTCCTATTTATAGCTTAGAATGTCCCTTGTAGAATAATATTAATTTTATTATACAAGATTATGACCTGTGATAACCTATCCTAGAGCCTTAGAGGCGACAATCGCGAATACGGGTACTGGAGTATTCATATGTCGCGTAGCCTGGGGATGGTGTTACGTACTCGGCTTGCCGTATTTTGGGAGCGGGGCGTGACAATTAAACATAAATTAATACTCATTTTGTAGAGTTTAAGACTTAAAAATTTGACAATTTAATAGAATATTCACCAATCGGCGCATGTGCTCCGAAGACGGGATCGAACCACCCGTGTGCTGACCAGCCTTAGCACGGGCAACCTTCGCCTTCTCTGACTTGGCCAGATAGGTCGGGGTCTCCATTTTCTTCTTCATCTCCGCCCAGAAATCCGCTCTGAGCCACTCCTTGCACACATGTTCTGATCCACTACCTCTCAGGCTCTCCAGCGCCTTCTGGTCGTGGATCATGTCACGTATTATTTTGCTGGATACGGTCTTGTAGCACCTCCGGATGGCTTGGTCCCTATGCTCCGGCCACCAGTACGACGCCTGCAAATAAGATAAACGCACATGAATGAACAAATTTTTGATACATATTGTAAAGAAAGATCATTATACATACCCTCAGCGCGTCAAGCCAAACGAACCGCATCTCCGTCGGGATGTCGTCGAAGTTCTGGTACGACCCATGGAAATTACGGCGAATCAAGTCACCTAGATCTCGCCCGGCGCGGATCGAAAAAAACATGAGATAAGAAAACAATGTACGACATCAGCTACTATGAAGAGTATATGAATAAATATATGAATTTACAATAAACTAAAATACATATACTTACGTCTGCCCATCGGCCCACAACTCCGGAAGATGGACGTCGGTTGGGCGCTCCGGTAACGTCGGAGGATCTCCTACGCGTCGTCTGTAGGCTCCGCGCTCGACCACCAAGCCCGGATAGGGATTGGCCGTAATGGGAGCGGCCGTAGGGGTATAAGCGGCCGGAGTGGTCGTAGGAGTAGCCGTCGAAGTAGTCGTCGGAGTATTGGCCGAAGGAGTAGCTCCCCCGACCGATGAACGGGCCGCGCCCGGAGATAACCCATCGTCAACATCTAGGAACTCGTCCTCGTCGACAGGTGGACGGCCTGGACGCTCCAAAGGAGCCGGACATGAGCCAGACCCATGCTGCTAACGTCCCCGTCTGCCTCCCGCCATAGGCAAATCTGAATCACGTACACGTCCACGTCCACGTCCGCCTCCTGCCATAGGTAAATCTAAAAATGCATATGTAATACACATATTTTCAATTCTGTATACTTCACACTTGCTATATGTAACCAAGATATGCATATGTTTTCGATACATAAAACCAAACTACTAATACATACACATTCCCTTCTTGTCTGAGACTCTGTTCCTGGATAAGCCCTCATACGTATATTGCCCCCTGAGCCTGATACCCAGTCCTAACTCGACTCCTAGACACACACACACCCTGACACATGATACTATCTAATTTTTTACACTTTCTTAACCTGGATACTATCAAATGATTTTTACCCTCTCTGACCCCCTCTACTTCCCTGCTTCTCATTCGACTCTCTCATATGATATCCATCTCAACCAAAGAGTAGAGAAGTGTGAAAATATTAATGTTAACCAAGGATCGATATCGGAATCGGTATCATCATGAATCTCATGGCTTGTTCTACCAGAGCATAATATAAAACCAAACGTGTGAATCAGAGCTTCACATTCTAATATTGTGAATGTGAAGCTTTGCTTCACGTTTGGTTTTATATTATGCTTTGTTAGAACAAGCTATGAGATTCATGGTAATACTGATTCCGATACTGATCCTTGGTTAATATTAATATTTTCACACTTCTCCACGCTTTGGTTGAGATGTATATCATATGATGCGGAATAGGATGCTTCATGACCCGAATGACAAGAAGGGGAGTAGGGAGGCTCACTCTATACACTCATCCGCCTACGATATACACTATATACACTCTTACTTATGCAAGCCTTTTGAGGTAATCAACATTATACTAGATATTCGAAAAGATCTATAACTCTGATAGGCCCAAAAGACTTGGCATAAGTAAATTTAATTTTCAACACTTACCTATCTACTTACCGATACCGATACCCAGAGGGTACATTGATACAACAATTGTTCTCATACAATATATACAGCCTTATTAACAAATACACAATTGTTCAAATACAACATTTATTCAAGTAAAGTGGCTTCGTCGGAGGTCACGGGCTGCTCATCGTAGTTTGTGTGTATAATCATTTGAATGTTTCATCTTGTTGATTCAATAAAGTATTTGTTCTATTGTCCCGTGGAGCATGTCGATTTCGACAGAACCATGTAAAATAATACATGTTTGTGATTTATTATTGTTACTATTAGTGTCGTTAATTGTTCTTCTTATTTTACTCATTCCTTCTTGGTACTTTTATTTTTATTCTATCGTTATTGTTTGTCCATACGGATTTCCAACATAGATGTCTTTAACAATAGAAAAAATCTTAATTCTTGTATGGGTACACTCAACAGTGCATGCGGCTTATATTTTGGTGACAGTTTAGTCAGGATATGTTAAATACACTAAGGCCTCGTTTGGTTCGTAGAAAGGGAAGGAAATCATTCTTTGCTCTTTTTCATGGGCATGGTATACTGCAATTTCATCAATTTTCCTTTGAAGTATTTGGAAAGGCCATGAATATATAGTTAGAATAAATGCATAATATTGGGAGGGAAAGTGAATCCTTGGGGTGAGTGAGGGAACCATTCCTCCCTATTTTACTTTCATCATTCCTCCAAAGAATTGCTTGTTGGATACTGAAATTTGTTGGATCTAAATTTTCAACAATAACATGAAATTTGTTATATCTAAATTTGTTGGACGTATACAGATTTCCAACATAGATGTCTTCAACAATAGAAAAAATCTTAATGCTTGTATGGATACACTCAACAGTGCATGCGGCTTATATTTTGGTGACAGTTTAGTCAGGATATGTTAAATACACTAAGGCCTCGTTTGGTTCGTAGAAAGGGAAGGAAATCATTCTTTGCTCTTTTTCATGGGCATGGTATACTGCAATTTCATTTATTTTCATTTGAAGTATTTGGAAAGGCCATGAATATATAGTTAGAATAAATGCATAATATTGGGAGGGAAAGTGAATCCTTGGGGTGAGTGAGGGAACCATTCCTCCCTATTTTACTTTCATAATTCCTCCAAAGAATTGCTTGTTGGATACTGAAATTTGTTAGATCTAAATTTGTTGGACGTATGCACAGTTACTATAAGAAAAACATGGAATGTGTTGGACCTAAATTTTCAAATTTTGTTGGATACTGAAATTTGTTTACACGTGCACAAGTCGACATGGTTGGACGAACATGACACGAAGATAAGGACATTTGAAACTTGGCTTTTGTTTACGAAAAATCATTATAAATTTGACTTTACAAATCCTTGATATTTAACAAGTATTGTATTTACATCCGTCCTAATTGTCCTGGTTAACTTTTGAAAGTAAGGGGTTGCCAAGAAGGCAATTTCTTTTTATCTTTTTGATAAGCTTAAGAAATACTTAAACTTACCTCGGTATTTACTTCTTGAATTATAGGTTTAGCATTTCGTAGAACAAAAAACAACAAACTAGTGATGTAAAGCTTTAGCCTGAAATTGTAGAGTATATAAAACTTGAGTAGCCAATTAATTACGAGTACTGATGTCCTGTCCACATAAGTATTAATCTATATATGTAGTGTACGTAACTTGTACAGGAGTGCCCTAGAAGCAGGTAATTTGTTGCAACAACAATACATGTAGAGAACACGTGACCCACTAAAAAAATATAGAGAACACAACATTTCTATCAGAAGGTTGCTACGTCTTCAAGTACCAAAGTCGAAACCCCTCGCCCATAATCGAAACACTAGTTGGACAAAGTCGAAACCCATAATCCAAATAGGCAGAACTGGATTGAATCAAAAGTACACTGAACATTACAGAATATTAGAGAATTGAATCTAACATGTAGGACTGATATTAAGATGGATACAACTGGATTGATTCAAAGTATAAGGTGGACTGAACTTTTATCAAAGACTGGATGGATACAAATATTGATACTCTAATAACCCATCATAATGATACTCTAATAACTACATAACTGATACGAAATATTAAGGACTGAACTGCTCTATTGGTTTGGGGACTGAACCAAGATAAGGCAGTACAAATAATGGGGTTGTTCATCCTGGATATCAAATAGAACAGTGGAGTACAGGGACTAATGGGTAATGCAGGACATGTTTGGAGGAGCAGAATATGCAACTTGAGGTGCCTAACTGAACCCAAGTGAGGACAGTAGGCAAATGATGGTACAAGCAACATTAATATGCAGTGGATAAATACAAGGGCTAAAACAAGGGTGTAGGTCAAGCATATGTGCAGTGAATATGTGAATGCAAAGGAAGTATTGCAAGTTATGCAGGATATCAAACATTAGTGTAGGATACCTACCAAACTAAGATATGATTATTATAAGGGTTGATAGCACAGGAAAATAAATGAAGGAGGGACAGATCATATGATAACTTGAACAAAGAATGAAGAGTGAGTCACACTAGTGAATTGATACTAAATAACGGAGCGAGACAGAGAATATAGAGAATGACTATGTGATATGGGTTGAATCTATGATGCATTGCAACTGAATCATCATCATGGATACAAGGGATATGGGAATTTGTCTCAAATATGGCCTCTCTCTGAAAACTCACTATCTATTCACACTCTCCCTCACACAAATTCTATTTAGAGAGGCACACACACACAAGGGAACAAGTCATACCCCAACTAATGCTCTGATGCATGATGCAGGATATCATTTGGGGGTCTGATACATATAGACAGAACAAAGGGTATACTCACTAGCACTAAGTTTATATGGGACAACACACAAAATGGATTTGGGACAGATGAAACAACCAAACCCTTGCCTATCTCTCATATATTGTCTGCAGGACACACATGAGACTTAAATTCCCATTTTCTCCAACTGAGTGTCATTGGACACCCTTCTGAACTCACAGGGACTGAACCTCTAATGGTCTGCTCATTGGCCAGGCCAAATGCCTAAGCCAATTCCTCTCTGTTTTCCTGAAGCCAAACCCTCCTCACTTATTGATACTCAAGATACTCACATCTCTTGCATTGATGCACTAAACATTAACACACTCAAATCCCGTGCCCTCAACTGAGCAAAAATTGAGTATGGACTGAATGAATTATACTGATACATCAACAAAATGGACAAGCACATGAGAAATGTTTGGTAGGGGTTAACCAATGTAATGAATTTAACCATAGTAAGGTCGACATTAGAGTATAGATGACTGATCCCAAATTTGTATCTATCAATCACAGAGCACATATATTAGACAAGTAGCCTACGAATAAACCTTTGTCCAACATGGACAGAACAGTGCAGGACACTTCTAAACCCAACCCCCAAATGCATATATCCTCTCCAAATCAATCCAATAACACAAGTTAGCACTCTACCATTTGAAGACGTAGCAACAATACATGTAGAGAACACGTGCTACGTCTTCGAGTACCTAGTCGAAACCCCTCGCTCATAATCAAAACCCTAATAAGCAAAAAAAATGCAAAAATCTAAAAATTAGGGACAAAATGAGAGGGAGAGGAGGAAAAAAGAGTACCTGAAGGGGGGGGGGGTTGTCGGAGGGGGGGTCGACGGAGGGGGGGGGGGGGGGGGGGACGCCGGAGGGGTCGGGTGATCGGAGAAGAGAGGGGGGAAGAGAGTAGATCGAATTTTGTTAAAAATTTTCAGAATGAAAATAAAACCCTCTCTTTCGATATTTACTGAAACGTAGTGACGGATTCTGCCGTCGCTAGTACGTCGTTAGACATTATCTGTCGCTACCATGTCGCTAGTTAATCGCTAACGTTATGATATATTTTAATAAACTACGCCGTCGTCTATCAGTCGCTAATAGGCGACTGAGTTGTCCGTCACTAATAATTCAGTCGCTATTTGCCTGTATTTTGGTAGTGCATGCGGCCACATTGACGCTCGGACATGCAACAGGATTGATGCGGCCGAGATATAGAAGGCATGATGTATGGAACGGTGAAATCCTTTGTGGGCAAGAGAGAACTTGAGTGTTGTAGCCAACCTGGCAAATTTAGTTGGGCTATTGAAAGCCTTTGTAATCTCAGTTCGAATATCAATAAAGAGAATTGTTTCGTATACTCTGTTTTCCTTTCGTTGTTAATATCAAATCAAAGATAACCATTTGAGAACTTGTCATCTTACCTTGCACGAGCGCAACGCCAGGCTCGTGCTGCATCACGTCCCCTGCGAGGACGATGATTCGGATGATTCCGGGTCGGGGCGTGACATCCAATGCTATCAGCAGTGGCCTTGGACACCTTAGGTTCAGGGTCTATTTTCTTTCCCAGAACATACCCCACTCTCAGGATTCCGACACCCCTACTGCATGTTCACCATCCCCTGTATCTATGTGCTCTCATTTGACTATTCCCACAGCCTCCACCTTCGCACCTCCTGCATCTTGGCACGTGCCTTGGAAGGTTTGTCATTGTAAGACGTCGAATTGTCAGGACATTGAGAAGGGATGTGGCCAAAGCTCTGACAAGTTCGGTAACATGGCGGGATAATATCTCCTGTGGGGAACTCAATCTCTAGCTTATCCGACAAAGAGTCCGTCGCATTTATTTCTACAAAATCTCGAACAAATGTCAGTCGTTCCCTTCTAGCTGTAGGAGACTTCATGATGGTCGGAGTGCTCCACAGTTGAGGAAAGAGCCATGGGAGTCGGATCCATATGGACACCGAAGCTAAACGATGTCTTTCAAATTTAGTGGAAGGGTTCATCTTCTCAAAATTATAAGCCTTCCACCAAACGTCCAAGGCCATTTTGAAGGATTCTATTGATGTCCTCCGTAAGTCCAAATTTAATGAAGCAGATCCCATTCTCTCAAGGGGAAAAAAAATTATCCTACCTTTCGGCTTCCACATTTGAGGGCGAAGCCTCTGAGTTGACCGAAGAAAGGTCTTGCACCCATGACGTAGAGAACAATGATGTTCTTCAAATATTCCTCCGTTTCAGCAATATCGTCCTTGGTTATCTCTATCACCTTCCTCCCTATGACGTACTTCTGTTCGACGTATTGCATAACGATCTCTTTCCTGATTATTCCAGATTTGCATCTATCTGCCCAAGAGATCGGAGGAGGGCTGGACATTTTGAACAGAGTAGGCAACCTATGTGACATAATCTCGAGCACTTGGGGGGCAAGTACAGTAGCAGGAGTATGAGGCTTAACTGGAGCACGGTCAGGTTTCGAGGCTACTGCCCGCTGCTTGGATGGAGCAGCCCTACCCATAGGTAGACGCCTAGACAGGAGGGGAACATCACTTGGTCACCGCCAAAATTCCCTTCGAGCTCCTCCCTTTCCATCGATTAGCCATTGTTGTCCATCCGCATTTGTACACCGACGACAAGGGGAAGAGTGGAGGGGAAGGCTGGGGTGCAAGATCGGGAATGGAGGAGGGGAGAGAGGGCCAGAGGAGCGTCCGAATTATTTTTGTTGGAAATATTTGTTTTTCTTCTTTAATAATTTGTAAAAATAAAAATAAATAAAGGTTATCGGCCTCCGCGAAAGTTCGGATCTATGTGCAGACCTTTTTGAATTTTCCTTGTGGTAAAACTTTCGTTCTACCGGTATTCTGTCGTCGTACACAACTCGGGGAGATTGATCCTGACTTAGCCCTTGCCAGAGCACAAAATGGATGAGCAGAAATGTGAAAAGGTGGGAGAGATTTTTGTGAATGAAAGATTTTCATATCCGAGCAACAAAGGAATAGGTGAGTATATATAGTGTAGGCACATACCTAAAGAGGAATGAATATAATTTAGTGAATTAAAATAAAATAAATAGCAATGA
Source organism: Iris pallida (assembly GCA_029216955.1). Lineage (NCBI taxonomy): Eukaryota > Viridiplantae > Streptophyta > Magnoliopsida > Asparagales > Iridaceae > Iris > Iris pallida. The sequence continues at coordinate 9,679,505 of JANAVB010029617.1, read as the reverse complement.
ATAATGTAGGAAATAATAATGCCCATCTTCTCATTACTAGGGTTTGTTACAATATATATAGTGTCTACATTTGGGCTTATGGGCCATATTTACATTACAAATATAATCTAACACCCCCCCTCAAGTTGGGGCATGCAAGTCACAAATGCCCAACTTGGGAAGAAAAGAATAAAACACAAGCTTTCCAAGGGGCTTGGTGAAGATGTCAGCCAGTTGAGAAGAAGTAGGAACATGCGAGGCTATTACGGCGCCATCTCGAATAGCATCGCGAACAAAATACAAATCCACCTCAATATGCTTACTGTGCTCATGAAATACCGGGTTCTGAGCCAGGTGCAGGGCTGCCTGACTGTTACAATACACCGACATAGCAGACTCCTGGCGAACACCCAAACACACCAATAACTCCTTCAACCATTTCAACTCACAAACAAGCACATCAAGAGATCGGTATTCAGTTTCAGCGGAAGATCAGAAAACAGTTGATTGCTTCTTGGTCTTCCAAGAAATAGGAGACCCCCCCCGAAACACCAACCAGCCTGTAACAGAGCGGCGAGTCAAGGGACAACTGGCCCAGTCGGAATCACACCAACGAGAAAGACGGAGATCACAATCAGCTTTCAAAAGAATACCCTGTCCCGGTGCATGTTTGAGGTATCTGACAACTCTCAAAGCAGCATGCCAATGATCTTGTCGAGGTTCCTGTAAAAAGTGAGACAAGATATACACAACATAGGCTAAGTCAGGACGAGTAAACGATAGATAAATCAACCTCCCAACCAGCCGCCGATAAGTCTCTGCATCCGCCATCTTTGGACTAGTCGATTCTGCCAGCTTGTGATTGGGCTCCATGGGAAAACCAGCAGGTCGAGACCCCATCAAGCCGCATTCTGAAATGATGTCCAAAGCATACTTTCTTTGACACAAGAAAATTCCTTCTGCACTCCGAGCCACCTCTATGCCAAGAAAGTACTTCAACACACCAAGGTCCTTCATGTGAAAGCAAGAACTAAGGTACTGTTTGAAAGCATCTAAAGCACCGGTGTCATTACCAGACACAATAATGTCATCCACATAGATCAAAACATGCAACTCTACCTTCTCTTTAAAAAGAGAGAAAAGGGAATAATCGGAATGAGATTGAATAAATCCATAGGATATCAGAAAAGCAGCAAGCTTAGCAAACCAACAACGTGGTGCCTGTTTCAATCCATATAGTGACTTACGCAGGGGACACACTTTGTTGGGTTCACTATGCGAAAAACCTGGCGGCAACTTCATATACACCTCTTCTGTCAGATCTCCATGAAGAAAAGCATTGTGCACATCCATATGGTGTAAAGTCCAGCCTCTTACAGCTGCAACAGCCAAGAACGTCCGAACTGTAGGCATCTTAGCTACCGGGGCAAATGTCTCTGAATAGTCGATCCCCTCAATCTGATGATTACCGAACACAACCAGCCTTGCCTTTAAGCGCTCAATACTGCCGTCGGATTTGTACTTTATTTTGTACACCCATCTACTTCCCAATGCTTTCTTCCCAGGAGGCAAATCGACAAGATTCCATGTTCCATTATCTTCCAGAGCCTGTATTTCAGTTTGCATAGCTGCACGCCAGCCCGAATCTTGCGAGGCCTGGCGATATAAAGTAGGCTCAACACCTGCAGTGATAGCTGCAAGAAAATCTCTGTGTCCAGCAGTAAATATGTCATAACTTAGAAAGTGTGTTAGAGGATACGAAGTTGTAAAACCCGCAACATGATTTTCTGGAATTTTTGGATAAATTGGAATTATTGCATTTTTGGGATATTTGTTTGATTTTGTTTTGTCAGCATAGACCTGGATTCCCAGTTGGAGTTTTAGTATTATTATTATTATTATTATTATTATTATTATTATTATTATTATTATTATTATTATTTGTTATTATTATATTTATTATTTATTAGTCGGAATTAGGAAAAATATTATTTTTAAAAGTTATTATTGGATTTTTGATTGTGCCCTGTCCCGATCCCGTGTCCGGGGTTCGACCCCGAGTCCGGACACCAATCTCGAACTCGAACCAGACCCGGTTTTCGAAACCCAACTCAGTTCCGAGCCCATCCTCATTTCTTTTTTTTATTTTGGTTAATATGTGCTTATATATATATTTAATAACTATTATTAAAAAAAAAACCACTACTTGGCCTGGTCTCCCCACGACCAGGCCACCCCTTATTTCTCCTGCTACAACTCCTCTCCACCACAACTTCTCTCCAACTCATTCTCCTTTCCTTGTTTTTAAAACCACCCACCACTCCCACCAGCACTCAATCCCCTCACTCTTTCTCATTTTCCCTTCACCAACTCTCCAGACCCCTCCCGAGTTCCCCATCCAGCGGAGCCTCCTCGGCGCTAACTCCGGCCAGCCGAGTGCCCACCAACCGCCGGCGTCCAACCACCGACTTCCTCCAACTTCCTCCCGCCGTGCCCGCGCCCGGCCAACTCCGGCCGACCCCAAGCCCCGTTCCCGTCTGCGACCCGCCGGAGCTCCGCCCTAGCCCAAGCCCAGCGCCGGCCAGCGCCTCGTGTCCGCTTCCCTGGCCGCAAACCCCCTCCAGTGCCCACTCCAGAGCCCTCCGGCGCTTTCCGCCCGCGCGCATCCTGTCCAGCCGGCCGTCCGGCCAGCGCCCAGTCACCCGTGCCCTAGCTCCCGACTCCGCCGAACCCGATCTCCGGCCGGCCTCCCTTGGCCAGAACCCTCCGGCGACCTCGCCTCCAGCACCCGTGCCGCCCCCTCTTCCCGAGCTCGGCCGATTCCGCGGCTGTCCGCGCCCGGTACAGCCCGCATGCGCCCCCGCTGTTCCAACAGCGCTGTCCAGCGCTGTTCCGACGATTTCCGCTGCTGTCCGCGAGTTTGGGATTTTTTCGAGTCCGCAGGAACGTTGTTTTCTTTTCCTATTATCATCTGAGAGCTCTAGCCGAGCAACCCAAGGTATATCTCGTGTCCCCGTGTCCCTACTTTAGTGTCGATGATGATACGGTTTCCGATCCCGTTGCGGGATTCGGTTTAGGCGATTGTAGTTTCGGATTTTCCGAATCCCATTTCAGAATAATTCGGTTCTATGGATTTCCGGTTTCCCGAACTTTATTTCGGGATTTCCGAATTCATTTCGGGAGTATTCTGTGGTTTTGTCGATTTGAAAGTGGATTTTGGAGTTTCGTATCCCCGTTAGGCGACGACCGTATCGGTCGAATGAGCCTCGGCGAAGCGCAAACGCTACAGGGTTCCTGTACGTTGAGGCGCTAGCCAGCAACATGACATTTGGACCAAGTCTGAGACGCATTTTATAACTATATTTATATTTATAATTATTTTTAGAACTGGTACTGCTATTAGTATTTTTGGTGCAGGGCTTCGGCCTACTGTTTGGACCGTTCGCGGCACTCAGAGCTCGCCTAGATGATTAATTAATTTATGTAAAAATTTGTAAAGGGCATAAGCCCAGTTTTCTATTTTATTTCGTTATGACCCTGTATTGTGTAGTTTAGGTTTTTACTTTCTTTTTTGAGTTGGTTTTCGTTATTAGACGCGCAATTATAACTTGGGTATTAATTATTTTGTATAAAATTAATAAGTTTTTTACTATAAATTAACTTGAATAAAATATTGGTAGTTAACGAAGTCCATGTTTTATCTCTAAAAAGAAAATGTAGTTTTATACATATGATATAAAAATACAAAGTTTTGCCAAATTAACCGGTAATTGCCATTTTTTTCAATTAATCAATAACCGACTTATTTAATTAAAAATAATAATGAACGTAGATTGCGACGTTAGACGATTTCTGGTAGATTAATTAATAAACTTAAAACCTGACTAGGGTTTACTTCTAGAGATTGTAACTAGCACACCTAGAATGGTTTCATTATGGTTCTAAGCCAAGGTTCTCAACTGTAGGATCTCGGAGACGAACCTGACATCCTCCTCGGTACCGACTTTTCCGATCTAGTCAATTAACAGAGGCAAGTTACGTTTATGTTTTCTTGTATTTTATTTAGTAATTGTCAAGCTGCATGTTTAAACCACATTGCTACACGGAACCCTCTCCTAGGGTTCAAATATTGATTGATATTGATTGTGGGGATTGGGGGAATAATATAACGTTTATGGCCAATACCCCCCTATATTGCAGGATTGTGCGAGCTTACCCCTCTTACACACGGGGATAAGCCGTATCGCGTCGCTAGGACGCTATTGTATAACCCAAGCCGGTCATAGACGATTACACATTCAAATCACATTGTTTTTAATCGTAGGATTACTAGAAAATATTGTTTCAACTGTTTAGCCTGCACTTTTCCATTATTACTTGAAATATGAGATAAATATTCGTACTTGCTCCCTCCTGACTGGAGACAATATTTTTAGGTGGCATTGAGGATGCTGAGCTATTGTACAATAGCTACTATGACCCGGTTTTGTACCCTGGGGTGTTGCCGGAGTCCCCCTTGGAGGACGCAGGACCTGAGGCCGACGAGCCGACCACTTAGCTAGTCATTTCCAGTTTTCTAGTTTTGTTGTTTTGGAGTTTTGTTAATTTTGAATTCAGCAGTTTATTTCAGTTCTTTCATTTCCAGTTGTACTTTTTAATTGTTGAATAAATGTTTTAAAATTTTCGTATATTGAGTTGTGACAAATGTATAGATGTTGTTGTGAATACCTGCATATAGAACAGCTTACTGCCGCCGTCTCACAACGGTGCAGGCTGGGCATGATCCGGTTCGACCCAATAATTTGGGATCGGGTCGTGATATGTTTTTAGTGGTGGCCCATACAGGTCAATCAACAACTTAGGAGAGCATATCTAGAAACAATTAGAACACTAGAACATTAATTTGTCACAACATAGGACCGAAATATATTATAAATAAATATTTTTATTTGTTATAGACTGGTAGGCTACCTTATGTTTTGCATCCTAAACCTTATCCAGCATAGGCCGATTGTATGGTGGACTATTTTACTGTCTACTTTACTTTCTAGATTTTATATATCTTTTAGTGTCCCTTGGCTTTCAGAGGTTATTTTCCTCTTATCATACTCCAGTATTCCTTAGCGTCCATACTCTTTTGTTATTTTAGGATTAGATTTTTTCCCAATCTCCTTCTTCGACAAACATATTTTAAAATTTTTATTAGTTGATCAAAACATACTTCTCTATCTTTATTTAGAATCTAGATCTATTTCACTATTTAGAGTTTCAAATTCTCCTTTAGCAAACTTGGTAAACTTTTATCTATCCAGAGTATTTTTACGACTAGTGAATCCAACCATTTATCTTGACATTATTTTTCAATTGACTTTCTTGGGACCAATCCCGAACCAAATTCTTCTGGAACCATAAAGTCCCAAGGTTAATTATTACCAAAAGAATTGGTTCAACTTAGCTTGTTCACGAATCTTCCAAGGGGATTATTTTCCAAAAATAATTCCAATATTGATTGATATTTCCTAAGTTATTCTAAGACCAAGAATATCTTCATTTGTTGACTTCCTCCACTTAACCTGAAACCTTACTTTCTCTAAGAACTTCTTGATCAGTTCAAGGCCTAGGAAGCTTCCAAAACTCAATACTTTATTTTTTGTTGATTATTACTAGATGATACCCTGTAGAGTTGTAATAAGATATCTTTTGAATTCATAAGAATTTGCTGAATCTTCCCGATATGAATCGACCCTTGATTACACTCTTTGTTGGCAGTGTCTTTCACAAAGTCATGTTTCCCTTACAATACGAATTCTGAAAACTTAGAAGATTCTAATCTTAATGAGAATATATGGCGGTACTTATCAAAGAAATATTGGTGTTAAGATTTGAGAAGAATGAAATTCTCCTTAGATACGTGTTGGTGCTCAAGGTGATAATGACATGAGGAGTGAAATTCTAATCTGAATGAGTTACAGTGATAGGACAAGCGACTTATCGAGAAAATATATTACGGAGTGTAAGGCTGAAAAGATATATGGATATTTAGGGATCGAAATCATTTATGGAAAAGGCAGGGATGCAGTAACGATCAATTAATTATGCGACTTAGAGGTTGAAAAAAAATAAAGATAAATACAGAAGTGTACTTTAAAGGAATGACATATGGAATAAAAAAAAAATCTACACATGGTGGGCGGAGCAAGAAAACTCGAGGTACAATTTAATTGAAGACATCGATTGATGATGAGGAGATGAATCATGGTGTGTTTGAGCTTCATAAATAAGATTGTAAGTATTATAAGAGAAAAAAAAATGTGTACGATGAATTGAAACGTACCATCGATGGGTGAAACAAAATATTTGAAACTTGAGGACTACTCAATTGGGGATTGAAAATACAAATCGAAAGACCCAGATGTTATAAATAAGAGATCAAAGGATTAAAGGATGCAATAAACTACTCCTGAGAAAAATTTTATTGGCTAAGTGATAACAACAAAATTAGAAGCTCAAGATGGAATAACCGAACTTCCATTTGGTCAAGGATTTTGAATCAAACGTTTAAATCAGGAGATATCAAAATGTACGTGATGGTGAAAATAGAAGTCTAAAGGAATACAAGATTGATGACGGATTAGACTGTTGCATAAGAAGATCATTCACGACCAGTTTAATTTTGGAAGAATATTGGGTTGATTTTCTAGAACATTATTTTCTTTGAGATACCCAATTTTCAGTAACACTATTTCGTATGTATTTGTGACTATACATGACTTTGCTTGACATGACAATTTAACCATTCCTTAGTGTGTCTTTTGTAATTCTTAGACTTTGCAGCACTGTTAGGATCATAGAGATGGAATATTGATAAAGATAGGAAGGCAGGATGTGTAGGATCAAGAATAAGTGAGTTGGTGACCATAGAGTAGTTTGGATAACGAAGTAAATCATGATGTTTTGAGAATTACCACTTGGCGGCTAGGGTTTTTCGTGAGGCTCTAATACCATGTAGGAAATAATAATGCCCATCTTCTCATTACTAGGATTTGTTACAATATATATAGTGTCTACATTTGGGCTTATGGGCCATATCTTATGGGCCATATTACATTACAAATATAATCTAACAATAAAATTTAGTGAATTAATTTCTAGTAATGAATATGATTTAGTGAATTAAAAAATAAAATTAATACTCCTACAAGCTAGCCGTTGGAGCAAAATAATTTCCAATGTACACATATACATTGAAGGAGAAGAGACGTTTCGAATAACTTATACAATTACATAAATAATCTAAATTTTATACATATTTTATTGTTAAAAATATGTATATTTTAAAAATAATTATTCTATGTACGTAATTTATGATTAAAAATGTACATATCTTTGTATGAGAATAATAACAAATAAATCTTGAAGTTCAAATAAGATAAATAGATATAGTTCCACGCTCTTTTTTCCAAATAAAATTTAGAATCTAGAAATTGGACTCTAAGTTGAATTTTACTATTCTACAAAACGAGTTTCCTTATTTTGAAAGTAAATTTTTTTGAGGCTCATCCTATAGCACTTGTAGCTGGAACAAAATTGTGAGACTCTAATTGAATATTACTATTCTACAAAACGGATTCCTAATCTGTATTAGAATATATTGGGATGATTTACTGATGCTCAAGTCAACCAAGCATTTATACACGATACATTTTAAATGATACACGTCTCTTAAAGAAATTTAAAAAGAAGTGATGTGACATCTGTGAGGTAGATTTAGACGATGCATCATATAAAATGTGTATCAAACATTTATTTATGCGATCATAAATGTTTGAAGCTTCCCAATAATGAAATAGCCAGCGCCAGCAATTTTGCCATATGCAAGTCAATAATATCCACACCTCTGGCCTCTCCTGCAGTCTTTATCAGCATTGCACAATAACTATATGTAGCTACCCACATTTTGGTGGAAATGAGAAAAAAAAAGCGCTTAGTGAAGTGCCCTTTAAATAGAATGTCCTACAATCGATTGCCTCACTTCAAATATTTAGAAGGAGACATCTAACTAAGAGCATCTCCAACCCTATTGTCTTGTTTTGTGTTGTGAGAGCATCTCCAACCCTATTGTCTTGTTTTGTGTTGTGAATCCTATGTGGCATGAGGCACAAGACAATGTCTTTCTATGTGGCAAGATGATATTCACACAAGACAATGAGATAAAAATGTGTTCTCCAATGCAAAAGTTTGAGAAGACAATAAAATTACTTTTTTTTCAACTTCCAAGACAACTTTTTTACTTTTTTTTTTTTTTTTTTATATATATTTTTATTCATAATTGATGATGTGAACATAAAGTCATTGTGGAGTGCATTGTCTAGATCTAGACAACCAACTTCACATTCTTCTTGCCATGTCAACTTCACAATTTATTTCACATTTGCATTGGAGAAGTACTTTTGAAAAAAATGCTTGTCATTCCTATGTGGCAACCATTTTTTCCAAACTCACAATAGGGTTGGAGATGCTCTAAGCTATATTTCAAAATCTTAAACAAGCGAGAAAGTGATACGAATCATACGATTGATTCCCTCCTTTCGTCTTTGTTATATTCTTAAAAGCTCTTGTAAATCTTAACATTTTGAGATTTAAATATGTACCAGGACAGTAAAATTGTAGAAGATTTCCTAGTCCGAGTATGAATAGCATTTTTTTCTTCTTTTCTTTATGTCTATGAAGTTTTGAAAAATCCAACCATCTCGTAAACATTGGTAGTCCGCCGCGACCTCTGACAGTCCGTTCCATCTCATCTTTCTCTTATGCAAATCGATTATGGTGTCGGGGTTGAATGGATACATTCGTATCGTATCCAACCAAAGAGCTAGTGGTGGAAGGCAGGAGTACTGAGAGTGCATCCCAATTTTTTTTATATATATATTTTCGTTTATTCATATGAATCAGTCCACTCTAGTATATTCCAATTTAAATTTTTGGTTCCCTACTTACAAAAAGCGAGAAAAGGAAAACAAACAATTCATTTAAACATATACCTTAATTATTAATATTATAACACGCGCATAATTGTTTTTGAGAATTCTTAATTTGTTGAATTCACAAGACTGGGTTCTGCCGGCACCAGAGACTTGTTCCTCTTCCTCTTCCTTTCCTGCTTCCACTCTCCGTAGAAGTAGGAAGCAAACCCCCACAGGGAGAGCGCGAGAGCTATGCCCTTGCCGCCATTAAAGGATTCGTGGAAGAAGACGACGGCTAGGACCTCCGTTACCGGGATGAGAACGGCCATGAGGACCCCGGCGAGCAGCGCAGAGGCGTAAAATATAGCGCCTATCGTCCCCAGGAAGAAGAACTGCCACATGATGGCGGAGAAGACGAGCAAGAGGTAGTAAGTTGTCTCGCCTAGCTCGAACAACTTCGCCTCTCTCGGTATCGCCTGAGTTAGAACATTGGGTCAATAACTTCGACAAGAGAAAAATAAGTACACTTTTACGTTCATCGGCATCGCCTGAGTTAGAACATTGGGTCAATAACTTCGACAACTGTGTATAAAGAAAGTAAAGAGAAAATAAGTACACTTTTATGAGTTTTTATTTTAAATTCTTAATTGAGTTTGTGTAGTCGAACTCATGCAATAATGTTACTCCTACTTACTAATGAAGTCAGCTGTCCAATTTTTATAACGGTTTGTGATCATGCATATATCACCAAGTAAACAATTGTGGACTGCATATATCATGCATATATCACCAAGTAATTAGTTTTGTCAAAGTGCTGATGCTAATATATGCAGATATTCACGACCAAAAAGAATTACTAAAATATATTGGATTCACTTCCGCACGAACGAGCCTCCAAAAGTGAGCACAGCAGTTATTGGTTCTAATAATATTTATTTTGAAAAGGTTCAGAATCTTCAGAAAACAACGTTGCGTGTGTGATTCAACTAAACTTATTGAAAATTTGTGCAACTTGTTAGAGTAGTTAATTAGTACACAACTCTTTGAAATTTCCGCACTTATGTGACAGAAGCGTATCATTACATATATCTCAATTATTATATTGGGAAAATGATATATGGCTCGAGGTCTATGTCTGCGGATTGTGACCGCATGTCGATCTTATTGCCCCCCCTCCCATTTATTTGGATTCGTCAACGAAATTTCAACAAATGGGACGTTTACACGTGGCCTGTGGTCACAGTATGCGTCAATTATATTATCATTTTGATCTTTTAGAGATGAGGGTGATGACTCTTCTTACAATACAAGTACAACATCTCTACTACTACAAAGAATGGCTTTAAATCTGAAGAATCTTATGTATATTCTCAATTAACTAAAAAAATAGGAAAAAAATAATTTCAATTTTTTTTTTAATTGTAATTAAATTTCTAAATGAACCATCACAATTAAAATTTAAGAAGAAGAAAATATCCTAATTAATAGTTTAACTATCTGATATTATCTATTTACTTACACATATATCTATAATAAATTGTAATTAAAATATAAAATATTTAAGATAAGTACTAATATATATATATATATATATATATATATATATATATATATATATTATATTTATATATATATAACCTGTTTTCCAAAAAGGAAACCAACTATTTTAGGTTATATTTAAAGTATAAATATATTTTAAGTTGGATTAAGAAAAGTAGGGACTAGTTTTTTTTTTTTGAAATACCGCCACTACAATTGAGGTGTCGAACACTGCCGGTTCCTCTGGGTGTCTGCTCCACTACCACTATGCTAAGGCTAGAGAGAGGAAGTGTGTGTACCTGGAAATCTTTGTTGACCAGCATCGCCACAGTACAGAAAAGAGTAGCAAAGAAGCCCATGACGAGCTGCCATCTCCATGAACCAGCGTGGGTGATCTTCTGCTTGGCCTTCGCGTAGGTGAGCTCCACCAGCGGCAGCAGCAGCCCGTAGAGCGCCGCGCCCCAGCCCCGTCATCACGAAGCCGGCGTAGTACTGCCCCCTCGACTCCCCCTCGGGCCTGTCGCCGCTCGAGTGTATCCCCAGCACGACCGCCCCGAACATCAGCAGCGCCACCGCGTTGATCGCGTAGGACGTGAACCTCTGCTTCACCAGCAGGAACGCGAACAGGGCGGTGAAGCCCAGCTGCGTCGAGACGAGGAGCGACGAGGTCGAGACGGGGAGGTGGACATGCCGTAGGCGTAGAGGAAGTCGTCGAGGCCCGTGACCACCCCGAGCGCGGCGCAGGCGAGGAGGAGGGGAGGGTGATCAGGAAGGGCCTGGCGGAGGGGTCGCGGCGCGGGCGGTAGCAGTAGGAGACGGCCAGGGGGAGGAGGATCACCGGGCACCCTCCGGTCCAGCCAGCTCGAGAGCCACTTGCGGCTGCCGCCCTTGAGGAAGTAGAGGCGGAGGAGGAGAGGGCTGCCGGCTGTGCCGACGATCATCATCGTAAAGTTCACGACGAGGAGGGCTCTTCTTAGTACTGTCTTCTGGCTCTTCTTCTCCGCCACCTCGTGCTTGTTGGCGGCGTTGCTTTGCGGCTGAGGTCGTTGGGATTCAACTTCATCCATGGCTTCTACTTCTTCCTCTGTCCCTTCACTTGTTCTTTTACTTGTGAGTTCTTAAAGAGCAGCTCCCAAGCGTATATATTGATCATGGATAGAGAAAGCCATAGTTTAAACTAGGGATATTTAGTAACACGTCCCGCATAATAAGTTAAAATTAGGGTCTGACTCTCCATACTATCCGACGTACCTATTGTAGGGCTGCAAACAAGCCAAGCCGAGCCAAGCTTTTGTAAGCTTGAGCTTGGCTTGACTAGAATTAATCGAGCTCAAGCTCGAGCTCAAGCTTGATAATTTTTTTATTTTAGAGCTTGAGCTTGGCTTGAGCTTGTTTATGTTAAGCTTGAGCTTGGCTTGGTTTGAGCTCGAGCTTGGCTTGATAAGTAAGCTTGATTCAAGCTTAATAAACAAGCTTGATAAACAAGTTTGATAAGCTCAAAATCGAGCTCGTTAAGCTTGATTTCAAGCTCGCTCAACTTTATTTCAAGCTCATTAACCTTGATTTCAAGCTTAACGAGCTCGATTTCAATTTAGTTAGATTTGAATTCGAGTACCTGTGATATTATTAATTCAAAAGTCCCTTAATATCAATTATTAAGGACATATAAATATACAGTGCACACAAATATACATATATTTAGAATTCAACAAAGGACAAACGAGCTTCTAAACAAGCTCCTAGACGAGCTTCTAAATGAGCCAGCTTGCAAGCTCATCAACGAGCCAGCTCGCGAGCTCAAACGAGCCGAGTACTTCTAAGCTTGAGCTTGGCTCGTTTATAAACGAGCTCAAAAATGAAGCTTGAGCTCAGCTTGTTTACTTATCGAGCCGAGCTCAACGAGCTTTTATCGAGCCGAGCTTCGAGCAGCTCGCGAACGGCTTGGCTCATTTGCAGCCCTACCTATTTGGATATTAAATTTACTGTTAACTTGTCTAGATCTTTGTTAACAATCACCCGAATAAAACGCTTATTATATGCGAATTTTCTGTATCTTACATAAACATTTAATACATACGTACTTTTAAAAAATTCGAATTTGTACAGCCTTTGGCATTTAAACGCGTACCGTACGATATTTTAAAAAATTTGGCCAAAAAAAAGTGACCAAGATATCCAACAGTCTTGACTTTTTTGACTCTTGCTGTTATTAGATATTAAGGCTGGCAATTCCATCATCCAACCTCTTCTTTCTCACACTGAACCCTTATTTATGAAGGAGTAGAGGTGGATGGACCCTATATATATATATATGCTAAATTTTTAGTGCCGAACTGGTTCATATGAAACGTACTAAACACGAATTAAATCTGATCCAAATATTTTTCGTTAGATGAATTTTTGACCGAATTTTTGATCGTATTTTACTTATAATGTGCCGATTTACACTCGTACTTTTGTGATTCCGAATTTTTTCTGTTTGCCAAATTGTTAACAAGTGTCTAGATAAGCAATAAATTTTTAAAAAAATACTATTTGTCCTTTCAAATTGTTCCTCCAAACTATTTTTTTTTACGTGACAGATGACATGGCATTGATGTGACAGCTGACATGACAAATTTTAAAATTAAAATTGACATTAAAATAAATGTTAACATTAACATAATTAATAATTAACATTAACAATAATTAATATTAATATTAATTTAATATTAATTTTACCATTAACATTAATATTATATGAAAAATTTGGATAATTAACTTTTGGATTAAAATTTGCCATATCATCTGCCATGTCAGATAATACATAATATTATTTATCATGCCACATTAGCTGCCATATAAAGTGCGATGGTTTGGAGGAATAATTTGGAGGTACGAATAGTATTACTCAATTTAAAATTCCAATACTAACATTGAATATTTTGGAAATCTAAACACTAATATCAACTTATTATGTTAGACCTTTTTACTTAATATCCCTTAAAACTGAATGAAGTAGCGTACTATTGGTTTTGAATATTCCTGTATATACATCACAAAATAAATAAGCTGTGATTTGTACATTTTTTTTTCGAAATTGTTGTATGGCTAGCTTAGTACTATCTCAATACTAGCAAATAGTGATGTAACGGAGAGAGGTAACCAAGTTTACAGGTTTAGTTGGTTAACATTAACATTAATATAAAATTAACATTAAAATTAATATTAGAATTAATATTAATATTCACATTAACATTAAAATTAATATTAACAAACATTAAAATTAAAATTAGCATTAACAATTAATACTAAAATTAATATTAACTTCAAATTAACATGAATAAATACTAAAATTAATATTAACAAATTAATATGAATATTAATATTAACATTAATTAGTTAATATTAATTTAACATTAACATTAAAATTAATATTAACATTAAATTAAAATTAGCATTAACATTAACAATAAATTTTTTGGGTAATTATTTTTTTTGGCTAAAACATGACATGTCAGCTGCCATGTCAATTTCCATGTCAAATATCACATAATGGAAGATGTCATCACCCAAAATTTTTGGGAGCCAATTAACATAAGAGAAATGTTTAAAGATATTTTCAAAAGTTGTTGACTAGCTAAATCTGTAAAGTTGGTATCTCTCTCCGCTACATCAACATTGCTAGTAGTAAACTAATACTAAGCTATGCATGCTAGGGGTGGGCACGGGTCAGGCCGGGCCCAATTTTTTTTGACTCGGACCGGACCCGTTAATTGGCGGGACGGGACGGGACGGGTCAAAAAGATTTAAAAAAAAAAAATCTAAAATAGTAAACATTTACATACGTTCTATTATCTATAAGAATAAAACAAGTCTTATGTCTTCCCAAATTTATAGAATTTGTTTACTAAACAATAACATGTACTATTATCTATAAACTATAATAGCAAAAAATTATAAATTGGTAAAAAAAAAATACATATCCCCAGAAACGGGTCGGTCTGTAATCCGTTTATTTTAAAAATAGGATCTGTCCCGTCCCGTTTGTGTCATACGACCAATTTCGGTCCGTTCTGTTTAAATTCTAAATTTTAGTAACCGACTTGTTTGAACATTTGAGAGTTCTGGTTGGATCAGAACTGCGAGTCTTGAAATCGTATTCTCACCACTAAGCCGTACAGCAAAATTGTTTCCTTTTTCATGAGTGACAGGGTGGTTCATACGGGAGGGAGTACTCTCGTTATACGCGCAGAGTGTTTGATACGGAGTTTTGGTTGGTTCTGCAAATTAATGTCCAATCGAGCAGTCCAATTTGGCTTGTTGATTGACCTCATCATTAAATAACAAACTCGTGGCGTGATCCTTTTCGGGCATCGGCGCCCAAGAATGGTACAGTGAGTTGGAATGAGGGGGTAGGTCGCTTGGACCCCAACCGAGGGCCATCAGGCTCGAAATATAGAAAAATTGTCGTACAATAGAACTTAAAAAAAATAAGCTGTAAAAAAAATTTTCTTAAAAATTTCAAAGAACAATTTATTCCAATCAATTTCCACCGGATGGTCGGGAAGAAATAGAGCTTTTTTTTAAAAAAATGCTGCAGGAGGCTCACTTGTTTTGGGTGGGTGGGTGGTGGTTTAATTGTTTGTAGGTTGGGGGAGTTGAGGATGGTTTGATTATAATGAGAAATTTATTGAGGGTGGGATGGGATGGGATAGGATGTTATATATATATATATATATATATATATATATATATATATATATATATATATATATATAGATATATATATATCAGAAATTTTTAGATAGAGTAAAGAAATTTAATGAAATTATGAAAAAGCAATAAGTTTGAGAAAATTTCAATTTGGGTAACGAAACTATATTTTCTATGGCGTGCTGGGGGGTTTCGGTACCGCATAGGAGTATGGTGGGCCGGACACGCCATGAGGAATGGAGTGTCATGTGAGTGATGGAGTGGTGCTCCATGAGTAATGGAGTGTCATGATGAGTAATGGGTGGCACACCATGAGTGATGGAGTGTCATGAGTGGGTGCTCCATGGCTAATGGAGTGTGGTTGGCGTGTAATGGGTGGCACGCCATAAGTGATGGAGTGTCATGAGTGGTACTCCATCACTAATGGAGTGTCATGAGTGGTACTCCATCACTAATGGCGTGTGCGGGGGATGGCAGGAGGCTGGCGTGTGATGGCGGGTGGTGGGGGGGGGGGGGGGGGGGCTGGCGTGTAGGATGGGATGTGTGGGATGGCAGGCCACGCCTGGTGGCATGTGGGGGTGGGATGGCAGGAGGCCACGCCTCATGGCGTGTGATGGGGCTGGGCGCTTGGCCGAAGGCCACGCCTGATGGCGTGTCGACCCTGGCCAAGGGAATCTCCTACTGAAATGCCATCAGTGATGGCGTGTGTCAGGGCAAATCTCCTGACCAACAGCATGCGCCATCAGTAATGTCGTTTCGTTACCCCAATTGAAATTTTTTCAAACTTTTTACTTTTTTTACAATTTCGTTAAAATTCTTTACTCTATATGAAAATTTATATATATATATATATATATATATATATATTATATATATAATATATATATATATAATATATATATATATATATATATAGCATAGGAGTGAGCGTTCGGTTTATTCGATTTCAACCGAGCCGAATTAGCCAAAATTGAATAAATCGAAATTCTAAAAATTTAAAACCAAAATCGAACAAAATTAGCCAACACTGAAACCGAACCGAACGGAATAATGCATTTGGGTTGTTCGGTTGGAATTAATGGGCGGATCCAAAGTTCGGATCATGGTTAAATTAGATTAAAAATTATAACATTTATACACACATTTGTTGAATTTTAAAGTTATACACAAAGTTAAATTAGTTAAATTATCAAAATTGTAATTCAAAACACATACATAGAATTGTTGTTTTTAAAATATGCTCATTTTTAAATTGATGGTTTTTTTATAATTATGTAATTCTTATTCGGTTTTCGGTTTTGGACCGAAATCGAAATCCAAAACTGAAACTGAAACCGAATAAGGAATTTTTGTATTTTGAAAATCGAAATCGAACCGAATTATTTTGAAACCGAGATTCGATTTTCTGTCCAAAACAGAATAATGCTCACTCCTAATATCATTACAAAAATTTGTCAGATTAGCGACGTTCCAAAACGTCGCTAAACTAAATTAGCGACGTTTTCAGCGACGTTCAATAAACGACAGAAAAAAGCGTGTCGCTAATCGAGAAAACGTCGTAAAACGTCGCTAGGGCGACGTTAGTTAGCGACATTTATAACGTCGCTAATTTGTGACGTTATTTGTGATATTTTCAAGTGGTCGCCGATTAGCGAGACATTAGCGACATTCTTGCGACGATGTGGTGGCATCAGATTACTTGCCACGTCAACACTTTAGCGACATTTTTAGCGACCTTTATATTCGACGCTAAAGTTTAGCGACGAATATAAACGTCGCTAAAAACGTCGCTAAATTGGAAAAAAAAGTTAAAAAAAAAGAATCCAGAATGCAAATGTACAATCCAAAATACAGAATCTAATCCCTGGGTTCGCCGACCCCTTCGGTGGAACACTCAACACCGGCCCGCACAATACAATCCATAATAGACCAAAAATAATTGGTCGTCTCCTCAAGCCTCTCGGAACATCACAATATGCATCACACACCACAAACAAATATACATTATAATATGCATCACACATCAAGCTATACCAATATACTTCACACACAAGAAAACAAATATCCATCACAATATCCAAAAGGAGATATATCCATCAAAACAAATATCCATCACCCCATGATGAGATATATCCATCAAAAAATCCAGTCAATATATGTATCTACTGTCGTCAATGCTGGGGCAGATAGAACTCCCTCAGTCAGCACGCATAAGTAGGATCCACGGCAGCCAGATTAATATCCAGAGGAGATGGATGACTGGAACTCCCGGTCGAACTGTCCTGTGGTGCTACCTCCTCCTTCACAGCTCCCTCGGCTTTAGAAATTACTTCTGGAGCAGCTCTCTCGGTGGAACTGCCCTCTGGAGCTGGAGCCACCTCCTCTTTCACAGCCATCTGTGCCTCCCTCAAGCGAGATCCTCGGGTCTTAGGTGCCATCTGTGAGAAAGGGTGCTATCTCGTTTGAGTACATTTTCGAAAGCAGATAAAATACAAAAAATTTGATTTTTTGCCAAGTGTGAGAACGGATGGCTCAGAACACAACCCAAAATTCATTCTAGCACACATTAGTGTGAATCATCTATGTTCTATACATATGGTGTAGTATATGTTCTTATCGTATCTAGTGATAGGTTATCATATCATTATTGTCGAGGGATGAGGGTCGAAGGACAGTCAACTTTATCTACGGCTACATAGTTTCTGCCTCGCCAATCGAATGGCTGCAGGGACTATGTCCTGATCACCATGTCGTACCGTAGATTAATGCAAATGGAGCTGGAGCTGGAGCCAAAATACATAATCCAAAATACAAAATACAGAATCCAATCCCTGGGTTCGCCGAAAATATAAAAACAAAGATTGACACACAGTACTAATTCATATGTGTTTTAAGTGTGAGAACGGATGGCTCAGAACACAACCCAAAATTCATTCTAGCATACATTAGTATGAATCATCTATGTTCTGCACATATGGTGTAGTATATGTTCTTATCGAATCTAGTATCTAGTATCTGAAGAATGTAACAGAATCAAGATGAACTCACATAATGTAATACTAAAACATCTACTACTATATAAGATATAGTGATAGGTTGTCGTATCATTATTGCCGAGGGATGAGGGTCGGAGGACAATCAACTTCATCTACGGCTACATAGTTACATGAGCTAGTCGTCGCGAAACGTCGCTATGACGTCGCTAATAGCGACTAATTTAGTGATGTTAGTATGAACGTCGCTAAATTCTAATTATATTCCCTCCACTAATTCATTTCCCCTCATTTTACTCTCTCACTCTCTCTTCTCCCCCCTCCGGCGCTCTCACTCTCTCCGGCGCTCTCATAGTACAAATTCATATCTGTTTTAAGTGTGAGAACGGATGGCTCAGAACACAACCCAAAATTTATTCTAGCATACATTAGTGTGGATCATTATGTTCTGTACATATGGTGTAGGATATGTTCTTATCGAATCTAGTATCTGAAGGATTAACAGAATCAAGATGAACCCACATAATATAATACTAAGACATCATCTACTATAATAACAGAATCAAGATAGGTTGTCGTATCATCATTGCCAAGGAAGGGAGGTTAATTGGAGGAAGTTACTACAGAAAGTGAAGACCGACATTAACTGACGCACGAAAATAAGGAGCTCTAAGCTGGAACAAGAAAAGTTGTGCTTTGGAAAAAGAACTCTTTTAAACTCTTTGTTCACAAAGCGAGCTATAATTAAAGAATACAGAACAAGTATCGAGTTCGTACAGAGCTTACAAGAGTTATAAACTCGATACTTGTTCTGTATTCATTATATCTTGCTTTATGAACAAAGAACTTACAAGAGTAGAACATCCAAACACAACTTTACTTGTTACAGCTTTGATCTCCTCCTTTTCGTGCGTCAGTTCATGTCAGTCTGCACTTTCTGCAGTAACGACCACAAGTTTTATGTTCTTCAACGATATATTTCACATGCTTAATTGCAAAGTATGGGGACGAATGGCTCAGAACATAACCCAAAATTTATTCTAGCATACATTAGTGTGAATCATCTATGTTCTGTACATATGGTGTAGTATATGTTTTTATCGTATCTAGTATCTGAAGAATGTAACAGAATCAAGATGAACTCACATAATATAATACTAAGACATCATCCACTACTATATAAGATATAGTAATAGGTTGTCATATCATTTGCCGAGGGATGAGGGTCGGAGGACAGTCAACTTTATCTACGGTTACATAGTTTCTGCCTCGCCAGTCGAAAGGCTGCAGGGACTATGTCCTGATCACCATGTCGTAGTCCAATACAATCCAGAGATTGACACAATACTAATTCATATATGTAGTCTAATACAAATAGTCTAATACAAAAACAATCCAATACAAATAGTCTAATACAAATAAGTACTAATAGCTAATGAACCGCAGCTCACGCAAACGCTCAGTGATACGATCACGCAACCACCTCGAATAAGTAATCGACGACGGCAGGAGAGATGTAGTCCATTGCAAGTGCTGCATGAATAGAACTCCCGGTCTCACTAGCTACCGGTGCTGGATGAATAGAACTCCCGTCTCACTAGCTACCGGTGCCACTTCCTCCTTAACAGTAGGAGGATCCACCTCAGCATTCACTGTTTTTCTCAAACGACGTACCGCTCCTCGGGTCATGGGTGCCATCTGGTAAGATCGATATTCACAAATAATATAATTGTAACATAAGCAAGCTAACTAAAGAAACCATCATCTCATTTGAGTATATTTTGAAAGCAGATAAATACAGAAAATTCAATTTTTTGCCAAGTGTGAGAACGGACGGCTCAGAACACAACCCAAAATTCATTCTAGCATACATTAGTGTGAATCATCTATGTTCTGTACATATGGTATAGTATATGTTCTTATCGTATCTAGTATCTGAAGAATGTAACAGAATCAAGATGAACTCACATAATGTAATACTAAGACATCATCTACTACTATATAAGATATAATGATAGGTTGTCATATCATCATTGCCGAGGGATGGGGGTCGGAGGACAGTCAACTTTTCTACGGCTACATAGTTTCTGCCTCGCCAGTCGAATGGCTGTAGGGACTATGTCCTGATAACCATGTCATACCATAGTTTCTGCCTCGCCAGTCGAATGGCTACAGGGACTATAATTCCTGATCACCATGTTACCAATTAACCAACCAACAAAACTACTTGTTACAAATATCGGCACTATCGGTGCGTTCGAATCGAATTATCACATTTTTCGGTATCGAATAACAAATAATTATTACTAAATTATCAAATTTTTTGGCACTATCGGTGCCCCTGACCAAGCCCCCCCCCCCCCTACACCACCCCTAACCCTAACCCGAACCCTCCCCCCTGTTCCCCTCCCCCAGCCGCCCCCACCCCCCTGCTCCCCTCCCCCGGCCGCCCCCACCCCCACTGCTCCCCTCCCCCATCCGCCCCCACCCCTGCTCCCCTCCCCCACTGCTCCCCTCCCCCAGCCGCCCCCACCTCCCTGCTCCCCTCCCCTAGCCGCCCCCACCCCCGCTCCCTTTCCCCCCACCCACACATATCCACCCCTAACCCGAACCCTAACCCTAGCTCCCCTCTCCTAGCCGCCCTCGTCCCCCTTGTCACCCCCAATTTTTCAAATTAGGGGTATTTTTGTCATTTTCAAGTTTAATAATATTTTAGGAATTTATATGATTTTATATGATTTTTAGGAATTTATTTGAGTCGGTTTGAATTTTATCCAATTCGGACCCAATTTGGAGACCCGGGTAGCCTGGACCCTAGTGGGACCCCCCCACTAGCTGGGCTTAGCCCATGTACCATCATAATTAGGCTAGAAATTATTAACCTAACTTCCATGGCTTAATTAGTCATTTAGAGACTTAATTAGTCGTTTAAATCAAACCGAATCAAACCGAACCAACCCGATTTCAAATTTGAACCAAACTTAGGTTATTGGGTTTGGCTATTGGATCCCAACCCAATAGCCCAAAATAGGGTGGCCGGCCATGGCTTAAGTCCCCCCCCCTTTTTTGATTACTTCTCCACAAAGTAATTCTCTTCTTCAACTTCTTCCTTTCTTTTTCCCAAGTCCTCTTCCTCCTCCAAGCAAGCTAGGTTGTCATTAAACCCCTCATAAATTCTCCTCTCCATTTTTGACATTCACAATAATGTAGAGAATTGAATTCTCTACACTTTGCCCTATTTTATAGGCTTTCTCTAGAATTCTAGTTAAGTGGTTAATTAAGAGGGGTTTATATGTTAATGGTATATATATAATATATATGTATATATGTATATATATATGTATATATATATATGGAGATATAGGTTATGTATGGATATGTATATAGAGGAATATATATGTATGTATGTATTGTGTGTGTGTGTAGAGAGTGGTGGGAGAGGGAATGAGAATGGTGGTGTGGTTGTGTGTGTGTGAAATATATAGGTATATGTGTATTTGTATATATATATGTATATGTATGATTATAATATGTATATGTTGTGTGTGTATATATGTATATGTGTGTGTGTATAGGTGTAGAGATATATGGATTTATATATATAAATAGATAGATAGATAAATAGATAGATAGATATATATATAGGTATATATTATAGAGAGAAGAGAAGAGAAGTAGTAGTAGCAGTAGCTAATAGCAGTGGCAGCAGCAGCTGCAGAGCATTAGCAGCAGCAGCAGCTTAAGCAGCAGTGGCAGCACAGCTTGAGCAGCAGCAGCAGCAATCTAAGCAGCAGCAGCAGCAAGCTGCAGCAGGCAGCAGCAGCAGCAGGCAGCTCCTTTCCCCCCTGTGTGACCCCCTGTATACACACTATAAACCCCCCTTTTTAGTATATATGTAAGTGTATATATATATATATATGTTTATATAGAGAATTATATAAGGAAATTGGAAGAAGAGGAAGGAAAGGAGTTTAGAAATAGAAAGAAGGAAGTTAGGATCTAGAATTAGAGAAGAGGAAAAATTAGAGAAACAAGGGAATTGAAGAAGAATAGGAAGGAGGGATAAGAAGAGGAATTAGAGAAGAAGAAGAAGATTAGAGAAGTAGAGAGGAGGAAGAACTAGAATCGAGAATCGAAGAGGGAAATTAGAACGAGGGCAAATAGAGAAGGTTTTGTTAGAAATCGAGTTAGAGGGCGAAATTGAGCCCGGAGTGTCGGATCGCGACGAAACTTGACATAGGCCTAGAATACGTGATTTAGATTTTACGGGTAAGCTCCCGGGTGGAAATCGGGGTCGTTGGGCGCCGGTATCGCGCCGTGTCAGTGCGTATCTCGAAATATTCGAGATTTCTGCAACGGGCCGTAAGGTGGACTAGACGTCCACTTTAATTAGGTATTTTGGTAGATAACGAACCTATAGGATAGTACCCTACTACCCTAGGGAGCACGGGTCAAAATAACTAGCGTAGGTAGGCTATCTAGATTATCGCCAAGGGTAGAATTTTACCCTTAAAAAGGGTAAAATAGAGATTTGGCCCACGGCCAAGATTCGAGTTCCCAAGTCCAAGATGGACTTGGATATGGATTGTATAGGTTGGTAATAAGTAGATTTAGCCGTCTAAACCTAGTCTTGGACCCGGTTGACCACGGTTGACTTTTTGGACTAAAAGTCAACTATGAGTCAACTCTTTACCCAAATTAGTTCCAAATTCAATTTAACTTGGACCGTTGACTAAAAGTCAACTATTAGTCACCAGTGACCTAGAGTTGACCTAGTGTTGACCTAGAGTTGACCAGAGTTGACCCGTTGACCAAAAGTCAACGGTAAGCCAGTTTTTGACCTAGATTGATCCGGATTGACTTCTAATGTTCTCCCATGACCAAGATTGACCCGACTAGACATGTCTTGACCTAGAATGACTAAATAGGGTTTATTTGATTTAACTTTACTTCCTAAACTTAGTATTGATACGTCTTGTTCTCTATAGGTCCTCGAGACACTGCAGTTGCTCCAGTCGACGTATTTTATCATCTTACAGGCGAGTACATTCTCTGATACTTATTCCCAATTTATGATAACTGCTATGATTCATGTACTTAGTGTTGATATGCTTATTCCCGACACATGGTTCTGACGGATTGGTATTCTTGGATCCCGACGAGAGATGTTTTCTCCTTCTTAGGTTGGGATATATTGTGCAAGCACCCTTGTAGCTCTTGCTCGATATATGGTCACTGATTCTAGAGAAGGCTAGCTACCTTCTCATTAGAATCCCGTGCAGTGACGTGTCCTGTTTGGATCCATTCTACCAGTTGGGGTAGGGGGAGTGGTAGCGTAGGCCTGTGATCAGATCCATCCCGCATTCCCGAACAGTGTGAGTCATATACCGCACATATGACTTGCCAGGCCAATTCTTGACAGGTACCCAAGCCGATCACAAGCTGAAACTACTACTCACACACATTGGATATATAGCTTGTCTTGATTTGTGTACATGCCATGATCCCGTTCTATTCTTCTTGTTCTAGCTCTAGCTTTACAGCTTACCATGCCATGATACATACATGTACACTCCATGATTCATTGTATATGCTCTATTTACAGTCTTATAGCTTTTATTCTATCTTGAGATCTGTTATGAGATATATGTACTCGTTCCATCCTGACTGGACTGTTGATAAAATATTACAGATTTCGACGAGGGAGATTGCAGTACCTACTACGGTCCGGACGACGTAGTGGGCCTAGACTTGGTCCCGCAGGGCGTAGCTCCGCCTGACGAGACCATACCACTTGTATAGTTTAGAGTAGGTCTTTGTACTGGACTTAGTATCCAGTTACTTTTTGAGACTGTATTACTTTTGAGTCTGTATTATATTTGGACTGTATTTAGAGACCGGACATTGTATATTCTTTGTTTCTGGACTTGACAGGTTATATTTTCTCGTCTTGTTGTCTTTATCTTTCAGTCTTTACTTTTCGTCTTAGAGTTGTGATTGAGCATTATATATATTTATTGCTTGTCCTCCGTTCGGAGTTGACTATATTCTCGACAGGTTTTGTTATATATATAAACTGTTGTCAGACTAGAAAATACACAGCGTTCCACGCCGTTTTTTCGGTGAGGGCTGGACGTTGTCGCGTCACGTGCCCTTTTAGCGGGTGCGGGTCGTGACACGTTTTAGTGGTGGCCCACGCAGGTCCTGAAGTCGCAATTAGTGCGATGTCGTAGCGGCACTCGTCTTAGAGTGTTGACTACGAGCCTGTGTTACCCATAAGAATAGTAGGCTAGGAGTGCTCAATCACAGTAGGATCTTTCCTTGCTTATCTTGCTTACCGTCTTTGATATTGATTTACTGCTTTCTAGCTGTCCTCCTTTGATATTGCCTTCATGTGCCATATTGATATCTTCTTCTTAATTTGTCTCCAGGATATTGATGACTCATTCTCCTGGCGAGGGGCTCGGGGAGACGGAGAGGTCTGCCACTTCTGACGGACAGGCTCCGGTTACTTCTCCGGCTGATGGGACTTCTGTTGGGGCTCTTGGGGGTACTCCTCCAGCTACCTCTATGACCGTCCCTGGGGCCATTGTGGGTGCTCTTTCCGTAGTGCCAGGGGCCACAGTGGGAGCTGCCGAGGGTATTCTTCCTCCTCAGCAGGGGACTCCTCCGGTGATGATGGGAGCTATTCCTCCATTGCCACCTCTGCCCACAGACATGGGGCAGATGCTAGCGTTCTTCCACCAGGTGCTTGAGTCCCAGCGGGCTCAGCACGAGGCTCAGCACGAGGCTCAGTTGAGGCAGACAGAGGTCATACGCCAGGGCATGGAGGATGCACACAGATTGGCTATGGCGGCAGTAGAGCATCAGGCTCCACAGAGGAAGGTTCAGCAGCAGCAGCCGAAGATCGGGGATATCCAGGCTTTCAAGAAGCTTGGTCCGAGGGATTTCAAGGGGACTGAGGGCATTATCTATGCTGATGACTGGCTCGAGGATATCGAGCGCCAGATGGGGGCCTGCCGCCTGGCAGCCGACCTGAGGGTCGAGGCGGTTGGGTTGCAGTTGTTAGATATTGCCCGGACATGGTTCCGGAATGAGCCGGCTCTTGCAGGAGAGGGCCATACTTGGGCGGAGTTCAGGACCTTGTTCAGAGAGAAGTTCTTTTCCCCTACGGACAAGATTGGCCTAGTGCGGCAGTTCCAGAATCTGCAGCAGGGCAGCATGACCGTAGAGGAGTATGCGGCGGAGTTCGGCCGGCTGGGCCGATATGCCGAGTACATGGTGAGTGACCCGGTGATACGAGCAGAGCGCTTCAGGGAGGGATTAGCATGGGATATCAAGATCCTGATCCCTTCTTTCTACGCGACATATGCGGAGGTCTACGCAGAGGCTCGGAAGGTGGAGAGGGAGTTGGGCTTGAAGCCGAAGAGGGATCGAGATGTGTTTTCTGGGGCCAGTAGCAGTGCAGGGCCTGCTAAGCGCCCTCAGCTTCAGCATCAGTCGTTCCAGCATCACCAGCAGCAGGGACAGGCCATGTC
The DNA here is from genome assembly GCA_029216955.1 of Iris pallida. NCBI lineage: Eukaryota > Viridiplantae > Streptophyta > Magnoliopsida > Asparagales > Iridaceae > Iris > Iris pallida. The sequence continues at coordinate 9,653,798 of JANAVB010029617.1, read as the reverse complement.
ACGACCCGCACCCGCTAAAAGGGCACGTGACGCGACAACGCCCAGCCCTCACCGAAAAATCGGCGTGGAACGCTGTGGATTTTTCTACTTCTAAACAGTTTATATATAACAAAAACCTGTCGAGAATATGGTCAACTCCGAACGGAGGACAAGTAATGAATATATATACGAGTACTCAATCACGACTCTAAGATAACAAAGTAAAGACTGAAATGAAAAGACAACAAGACGATAAAATAATATATAACCTGTCAAGTCCAACACAAAGAATATATACAGTCAAAGTCTCTAATACAGTCCATAGTAATAACAGACTCAAAAGTAGCTGGAGACAAAGTCCAGTATAAAAGACCTACTCTAACTAAGTAATAGGTAAGGTCTCGTCAGGTGGAGCTAAGCCCTGCTGGACCAAAGTCTCCAAGTCTATGCCCACTACGTCATCCGGACCGTAGTAGGTAGAATAGTCTCCCTCGTCTGCATCTGTAATATTTTCAACATATCCTGTCAGGATGGAACGAGTACAATCTACTAACAACAGTTCACAAGATATGACAAAAGCTATAAGACAGTAAATAGAGAGTATATACAAGAAAATCATGGAATGTACATGCGAGTATCATGGCAAGGTAAGCTGTAAAACTAGAGCTAGAACAAGGCAGTAAACTGATCATGGCATGTACAAGAATCAAGAATCATATCTCTAGGTGTGTGAATACTAGCTACAACATGTGGCCGGATTGGGTCTGCACAAGGTTATGATCAGCCAATCCCACGTGGAGTGTAGGATTGGTAGCATTCAAGGTCTACAAGAATAAACAAGGTGGATAATGACCACACATCTACACTAGTACTCCCCGTCCCCGACTGGTAGAGTGGATCCAAGCAAGACACGTTATGACACGGGATTCTACGAGAAGGGAGCAAGTCTTCTCGAGAATCGGTGTCCATATACTGTACAAGAACTACAAGGGGGCTTGCACAAGATATACCAAGATAACGAGGAATAACATCTCATGTCGGGATCCATGAATACCAATCCGTGTGACCAATGTGTCGAGAACAAGCATATCCACACTAATTACATGAATCATAACAATCATTATAAATTGGAAAAGTGTCAGAGAATGTACTCGCCTGTAATATGGTATGATATGTCAACCGGAGCAAATGCAGCGTCTCGAGGACCTATAGAGAACAAGACGTATCAATACTCAATCTAGGAAATAAAGTCAAATCAATTTAAATCCTATTAGTTCATTCTAGGTCAAGTCACGTCAAACTAGACTGTACGGGGTCAAACTAAGTCATATTAGGTCTAACTGGGTCAAACTGGGTCAATGCAAGTCAAACGGAATCAATCGGGATCGATTTGAGTTAACAGTTGGCTTTTTGGTCAACCGGTCAACTCTGGTCAACCGTGGTCAACTGTGGTCAACCCTAGGTCAACTCTAGGTCACTGGTGACTAACAGTTGACTTTTGGTCAACTGTCCTAGTTAGATGGAATTTGGGACCAAATTGGGTAAAGTGTTGACCCATAGTTGACTTTTAGTCCAAAAGTCAACCGTGGTCAACCGGGTCCAAGACTAGCTTTAGACAGCTAATCCTACTCATTACCAACCTATACAACCCATATACAAGTCCATCTTGGACTTGGAAACTCGAATCTTGGCCATAGGCCAAATCCCTATTTTACCCTTTTTAAGGGTAAAATTCTACCCTCGGCGATAATCTTGATAGCCTACCTACGCTAGTTATTTTGACCCGATCTCCCTAGGGTAGTAGGGTACTATCCTATAGGTTCGTTATCTACCATAATACCTAGATAAAGTGGACGTCTAGTCCACCTTACGGCCCGTTGCAGAAATCTCGAATATTTTGAGATACGCACTGACACGGCGCGATACCGGCGCCCTATGACCCCGATTTCCACCCGGGAGCTTACCCGCAAAATCTAAATCCCGTAACCTAGGCCTATGTCAAGTTTCATCGCGATCCGATGCTCCGGGCTCAATTTCGCCCTCTAACTCGATTTCTACTAAAACCTTCTCTTTTTGGCCTCGCACCCAACTTCTTCTTTAACCCCTATTTTAGTTCTTCCTCTTCTTAACTTCTTCTCCTAATCCTTCTAGCTCTATTTCTTCTTCTCACTCCTCCTTCCTATTCTTCTTCAAATTCCTAACTTCTCCTAGTTTTCTTCTTCTCCAACTTCCTTCTCATTCTAATTTCCTTCCTACTTCTTTACTTCTTAATTCTTTCCCTTCCTTCTTCTATCTAACTTCCCATCTATTTCTCTATATATTAACATATATATATATCTATATATATATATATACCTACATATATACCTATACATAGGGTACTAGGGGGGGGGGGGTTTAAGGGGCAAATAGGGGGTCCAAAGGAGGGGGAAAGGAGCTGCCATTGGCAGCTCCTGCTGCTGCCTTAGCTGCTACTGCAGCTCCTGCAGCTGCTGCTGCTTCTACTGCCCTGCTGCTGCTGCAGCTCCTGCAGCTGCTGCTGCTTCTACTGCCCTGCTGCTGCTGCTGCAGCTCCTGCAGCTTCTTCTCTCCTCCTCTCTACCCTCTTCTAACTTCCTCCTCCTTCTAATCTCTATATACATATATATATATCTATATATACATATATCTATATACTATCTATCTAACTATCTAAACATATATATATATAACCATATCCATATGTATATGTATAACTCACAACCACACACACACATGCCTATATTTAAATACATACACCCACATCTCCCTATACATATACATATATACACATATATATATACATATATAAATACACATACACATCTCCTTATTTCCACATATATATATATATACACAACCACACACACTCACCACCACCACTCTCATTCTCTCATTCCCACCACTCTCTACACACACACCCAAATACATATATACATATATTTTCCTATATATATATATATATATCTATACATACACATATATCCATATACATACATACCACTCTAATTAATAAACCCCCAAAAATCCCTAACCTAGATTCTAGGGAGAAACCTACAAATAGAGGGCAAAGTGTAGAGAATTGAATTCTCTATATTTATTGTGAAGAACAAAAATGAAAATGAGTAATTAATGAAGGATTTAATGAGCTTACCTAAGCTTTTCTTGTAGGGAAGAACTTGGAAGAAGGAATGAAAATGAGAGAGAGAGAGAGAGCTTAGACTTTATGAAGAAGAAAAAGGGGGGGGGGGGGGACTTCATGGCCGGCCACCTACTTGGGGGGTTATTGGGTTGGGATCCAATAGCCCCAAACCCAATAAGCTTAGTTTGGGTTCAAATCCAATTCGGGTTGGTTCGGTTTGATTCGGTTTGATTCTAAACGACTAATTAAGCCTCTAAAATGACTAATTAAGTCATGGAAATTAGGTTAATAATTTCTAGCCTATTTATGATGGTACATGGGCTAAGTCCAGCTAGTATGGGGGTCCCACTAGGGTCCAGGCTACCCGGGTCTCCAAATTGGGTCCGAATTAGATAAAATTCAAACCGACTCAAATAAATTCCTAAAAATCTTATAAAATCAAATAAAATTCTTAAAATATTTTAAAACTTGAAAATGACGAAAATACCCCTAATTTAAAAAACTGGGGGTGACAAATCTACCCTCCTTAAAAAAATTTCGTCCTCGAAATTCAAACGGTCGTACTCTTCTCTAGGTCAAGCACCCCACAATCAAGGTCTACTAAATTTTTATCCTAAGTTATGTAACATGTAACCCAGGAAGTCAGAACACATGCATGGTTTTATATCTCTACAGTATCGTGTTATTGCAGTCTTCATTGGGGTTTCCTATTTAATCTAGCATGATCATCACATATGCAAACTAAAGGTACTAAGAAAGCAATCATCAATCAATGGGCGAAAAGAACAGGTAAAAAGAAAGGGCAAGATCCTACCTCCTAGTCCAATGCGTGCAGGATCCTCAACTGCCATCGCAAAAACCCTGTCCTGGCGGGGTATATCCCGCTGCTGGTGGAGGGCGTGATGCGGTGCCATAGGTGGCCTACCCTGTGCTCCTTGAGCTGCACGGCGATGGTTCGTAGGACAATCTCTCAACTGATGTCTAGCCTCCCCGTAATAGAGGCACAAGCCCAGCCTCTTCCGGCAGACCTCCCAGATGTGACCGGGCTTCTTGCAGTAGCCGCAAGGAGCCCCATGCTGTGCCTGTCTCTGCTGAGTGTGCTGCACCTGCTGCTGGACCGGTGCTCTGGCCTGCACCTGCGGCTGGTGATGCTGGAACGACTGATGCTGAAGCTGAGGGCGCTTAGCAGGTCCTGCACTGCTACTGGCCCCAGAAAACACATCTCGATCCCTCTTCGGCTTCAAGCCCAACTCCCTCTCTACCTTCCGAGCCTCTGCGTAAACCTCCGCATATGTCGCGTAGAAAGAAGGGATCATGATCTTGATATCCCATGCCAATCCCTCCCAGAAGCGCTCCGCTCGGATCATCGGGTCACTCACCATGTACTCGGCGTATCGGCTCAGCCGGCCGAACTCCGCCGCATACTCCTCTACGGTCATGCTGCCCTGCTGCAGGTTCTGGAACTGCCGCACCAGGCCAATCTTGTCCGTAGGGGAAAAGAACTTCTCTCTGAACAGGGCCCTGAACTCCGCCCAAGTATGACCCTCTCCTGCAAGAGCCGGCTCATTCCGGAACCATGTCCGGGCAATATCTAACAACTGCAACCCAACCGCCTCGACCTTCAGGTCGGCTGCCAGGCGGCAGGCCCCCATCTGGCGCTCGATATCCTCGAGCCAGTCATCAGCATAAATAATGCCCTCCGTCCCCTTGAAATCCCTCGGACCAAGCTTCTTGAAAGCCTGGATATCCCCGATCTTCGGCTGCTGCTGCTGAACCTCCCTCTGTGGAGCCTGACGCTCTACTGCCGCCATAGCCAATCTGTGCGCATCCTCCATGCCCTGGCGCATGGCCTCTGTCTGCCTCAACTGAGCCTCGTGCTGGGCCCGCTGGGACTCAAGCACCTGGTGGAAGAACGCTAGCATCTGCCCCATGTCTGTGGGCAGAGGAGGCAATGGAGGAATAGCTCCCATCATCACCGGAAGAGTCCCCTGCTGAGGAGGAAGAACGCCCCCGGCAACTCCCGTCGTGGCCCCTGGCACTGCGGGAAGAGCACCCGTAATGGCCCCAGGGACGGTCATCGAGGTAGCTGGAGGAGTACCTCCCAGAGCCCCAACAGAAGTCCCATCAGCCGGGGAAGTGACCGGAGCCTGTCCGCCAGAGGTGGCAGACCTCTCCGTCTCCCCGTGCTCCTCGCCAGGAGAATGAGTCATCAATATCTTAGAGACAAATTGAGAAGAAGATATCAATATGGCACATGAAGGCAATATCAAAGGAGGACAGCTAGAATGCAGTAAATCGATATCAAAGACGGTAAGCAAGATAAGCAAGGAAAGATCCTACTGTGATTGAGTACTCTTAGCCTATAGCCTATCCTAGATACGTACCGCAGGCTCGTAATAACACTCTAAGTCGAGCGCCACTACGACATTGCACTAATTGCGACTTCAGGACCTGCGTGAGCCACCACTAAAACGTGTCACGACTCGCACCCGCTAAAAGGGCACGTGACGCGACAACGCCCAGCCCTCACCGAAAAATCGGCGTGGAACGCTGTAGATTTTTCTACTTCTAAACAGTTTATATATAACAAAAACCTGTCGAGAATATGGTCAACTCCGAACGGAGGACAAGTAATGAATATATATACGAGTACTCAATCACGACTCTAAGATAACAAAGTAAAGACTGAAATAAAAAGACAACAAGACGATAAAATAATATATAACCTGTCAAGTCCAACACAAAGAATATATACAGTCAAAGTCTCTAATACAGTCCATAGTAATAACAGACTCAAAAGTAGCTGGAGACAAAGTCCAGTATAAAAGACCTACTCTAACTAAGTAATAGGTAAGGTCTCGTCAGGTGGAGCTAAGCCCTGCTGGACCAAAGTCTCCAAGTCTATGCCCACTACGTCATCCGGACCGTAGTAGGTAGAATAGTCTCCCTCGTCTGCATCTGTAATATTTTCAACATATCCTGTCAGGATGGAACGAGTACAATCTACTAACAACAGTTCACAAGATATGACAAAAGCTATAAGACAGTAAATAGAGAGTATATACAAGAAAATCATGGAATGTACATGCGAGTATCATGGCAAGGTAAGCTGTAAAACTAGAGCTAGAACAAGGCAAGTAAACTGATCATGGCATGTACAAGAATCAAGAATCATATCTCTAGGTGTGTGAATACTAGCTACAACATGTGGCCGGATTGGGTCTGCACAAGGTTATGATCAGCCAATCCCACGTGGAGTGTAGGATTGGTAGCATTCAAGATCTACAAGAATAAACAAGGTGGATAATGACCACACATCTACACTAGTACTCCCCGTCCCCGACTGGTAGAGTGGATCCAAGCAAGACACGTTATGACACGGGATTCTACGAGAAGGGAGCAAGTCTTCTCGAGAATCGGTGTCCATATACTGTACAAGAACTACAAGGGGGCTTGCACAAGATATACCAAGATAACGAGGAATAACATCTCATGTCGGGATCCATGAATACCAATCCGTGTGACCAATGTGTCGAGAACAAGCATATCCACACTAATTACATGAATCATAACAATCATTATAAATTGGAAAAGTGTCAGAGAATGTACTCGCCTGTAATATGGTATGATATGTCAACCGGAGCAAATGCAGCGTCTCGAGGACCTATAGAGAACAAGACGTATCAATACTCAATCTAGGAAATAAAGTCAAATCAATTTAAATCCTATTAGGTCATTCTAGGTCAAGTCACGTCAAACTAGACTGTACGGGGTCAAACTAAGTCATATTAGGTCTAACTGGGTCAAACTGGGTCAATGCAAGTCAAACGGAATCAATCGGGATCGATTTGAGTCAACAGTTGGCTTTTTGGTCAACCGGTCAACTCTGGTCAACCGTGGTCAACTGTGGTCAACCCTAGGTCAACTCTAGGTCACTGGTGACTAACAGTTGACTTTTGGTCAACTGTCCTAGTTAGATGGAATTTGGGACCAAATTGGGTAAAGTGTTGACCCATAGTTGACTTTTAGTCCAAAAAGTCAACCGTGGTCAACCGGGTCCAAGACTAGCTTTAGACAGCTAATCCTACTCATTACCAACCTATACAACCCATATACAAGTCCATCTTGGACTTGGAAACTCGAATCTTGGCCATAGGCCAAATCCCTATTTTACCCTTTTTAAGGGTAAAATTCTACCCTCGGCGATAATCTAGATAGCCTACCTACGCTAGTTATTTTGACCCGATCTCCCTAGGGTAGTAGGGTACTATCCTATAGGTTCGTTATCTACCATAATACCTAGATAAAGTGGACGTCTAGTCCACCTTACGGCCCGTTGCAGAAATCTCGAATATTTTGAGATACGCACTGACACGGCGCGATACCGGCGCCCTATGACCCCGATTTCCACCCGGGAGCTTACCCGCAAAATCTAAATCCCGTAACCTAGGCCTATGTCAAGTTTCATCGCGATCCGATGCTCCGGGCTCAATTTTGCCCTCTAACTCGATTTCTACTAAAACCTTCTCTTTTTGGCCTCGCACCCAACTTCTTCTTTAACCCCTATTTTAGTTCTTCCTCTTCTTAACTTCTTCTCCTAATCCTTCTAGCTCTATTTCTTCTTCTCACTCCTCCTTCCTATTCTTCTTCAAATTCCTAACTTCTCCTAGTTTTCTTCTTCTCCAACTTCCTTCTCATTCTAATTTCCTTCCTACTTCTTTACTTCTTAATTCTTTCCCTTCCTTCTTCTATCTAACTTCCCATCTATTTCTCTATATATTAACATATATATATATATCTATATATATATATATACCTACATATATACCTATACATAGGGTACTAGGGGGGGGGTTTAAGGGGCAAATAGGGGGTCCAAAGGAGGGGGAAAGGAGCTGCCATTGGCAGCTCCTGCTGCTGCCTTAGCTGCTACTGCAGCTCCTGCAGCTGCTGCTGCTTCTACTGCCCTGCTGCTGCTGCAGCTCCTGCAGCTGCTGCTGCTTCTACTGCCCTGCTGCTGCTGCAGCTCCTGCAGCTGCTGCTGCTTCTTCTCTCCTCCTCTCTACCCTCTTCTAACTTCCTCCTCCTTCTAATCTCTATATACATATATATATCTATATATACATATATCTATATACTATCTATCTAACTATCTAAACATATATATATATAACCATATCCATATGTATATGTATAACTCACAACCACACACACACATGCCTATATTTAAATACATACACCCACATCTCCCTATACATATACATATATACACATATATATATACATATATAAATACACATACACATCTCCTTATTTCCACATATATATATACACAACCACACACACTCACCACCACCACTCTCATTCTCTCATTCCCACCACTCTCTACACACACACCCAAATACATATATACATATATTTTCCTATATATATATATATATCTATACATACACATATATCCATATACATACATACCACTCTAATTAATAAACCCCCAAAAATCCCTAACCTAGATTCTAGGGAGAAACCTACAAATAGAGGGCAAAGTGTAGAGAATTGAATTCTCTATATTTATTGTGAAGAACAAAAATGAAAATGAGTAATTAATGAAGGATTTAATGAGCTTACCTAAGCTTTTCTTGTAGGGAAGAACTTGGAAGAAGGAATGAAAATGAGAGAGAGAGAGAGAGAGAGCTTAGACTTTATGAAGAAGAAAAAGGGGGGGGGGGGGGGGGGGGGGACTTCATGGCCGGCCACCTACTTGGGGGGTTATTGGGTTGGGATCCAATAGCCCCAAACCCAATAAGCTTAGTTTGGGTTCAAATCCAATTCGGGTTGGTTCGGTTTGATTCGGTTTGATTCTAAACGACTAATTAAGCCTCTAAAATGACTAATTAAGTCATGGAAATTAGGTTAATAATTTCTAGCCTATTTATGATGGTACATGGGCTAAGTCCAGCTAGTATGGGGGTCCCACTAGGGTCCAGGCTACCCGGGTCTCCAAATTGGGTCCGAATTAGATAAAATTCAAACCGACTCAAATAAATTCCTAAAAATCATATAAAATTAAATAAAATTTTTAAAATATTTTAAAACTTGAAAATGACGAAAATACCCCTAATTTAAAAAACTGGGGGTGACAGGCCAGAGCGTCTGTCCAGAGGAGTCAGCAGCGTCCAGGGCAGGATGATCCACCGTGCCACTTCTGCAAGAAGCCCGGTCATCTATTCGAGTTCTGTAGGAGGAGACTGGGGCTATGTCTCTTTTGTGGTGCCGCTGGACATCAGATGCGGGAGTGTCCCAAGAACCCCCGTGTTACTGGAGCTGCTCAGAGGGCACCCGTTCAGAGGGCACCAGCTAGTGTGCCGGTAGTTCAGCAGAGAGGTCCGCTTCCGACTCAGCAGCAGCAGTTCGTTCAGCACCGCCAGCAGAGGGGTGGTCAGCGTAGAGCCTTTACTCTTGCAGTCGAGGAGGTGGAGCCTATTGCGGATGTTGTCGCAGGTTCTATTCTGCTCGATTCTTTTCCAGCTTTGGCCTTATTTGATTCTGGTGCTACGCATAGTTTTGTGTCTGTTTCTTTTGCTCTTAGGCACAATATTATTGCTGAATATCTGGGTAGGACTTGCAAGATTATGACTGAGAATGGCATCATCCTAGTTAATAATGTTTGCAAGGGGCGGAGAGTTTCTTTGAGAGGCCGGGAACTGAGTGCGTGTCTGCTCGTAATGCCACTTCCGAGTTACGATGTGGTACTCGGTATGGATTGGTTGAGCACGCACCACGCTAGCATCGACTGCAGAGGGGGCAGGATTCTGTTTAGGCCGCCGGGAGAGCCGGAGTATGAGTTCACCAGGGGTGCTGTGGAGCAGGAAGATGGATTCTGCGGAGCGTTGTTGGCGGGGCTGGTGTTGCCACATCCACTCATTGCTGAGTTCTTGGATATTTTTCCCGAGGAGTTGCCCAGGATGCCGCCAGATCGTGATGTTGAGTTTTCTATAGATCTAGTGCCGGGTGCTGAGCCTATCTCCCAGTACGTCTATAGAATCAACAACAGTGAGTTAGCGGAGCTGAAGAAGCAGGTCGATGAGCTGGAGGACAAGGGCTTTATTCGATCTAGTTCTTCACCTTGGGGCGCGCCAGTTCTTTTCGTCCCCAAGAAGGATGGTACGGTACGTCTGTGTATTGATTACAGGGCGCTCAACAACCTTACCATCAAGAACAAGTATCCTCTGTCGAGGATTGATGACTTGTTCGACCAGTTGAGCGGCGCGAGGGTGTTCTCGAAGATCGACTTGCGTACCGGGTACCATCAGCTGAAGGTGAAGCGGGATGACATTCCGAAGACTGCCTTTCGGACCCGCTATGGCCAGTATGAGTATACCGTCATGCCGTTTGGGTTGACCAACGCCCCGGCGGTATTCATGAACTTGATGAACAAGGTATTTCACCAGTACCTTGACAAGTTCGTGGTGGTCTTCATTGATGATATTCTCATCTACTCGAAGACACCAGAGGAGCACGAGGAGCACCTGAGGATTGTGTTGGACACTCTCAGGAGGGAGCAGCTGTATGGGAAGCTGTCCAAGTGCGAGTTCTTTTTGGATCGCGTGGAGTTCCTAGGCCATGTTGTCTCTGGCGAGGGGATTTCAGTGGATCCAAAGAAGATTTCTGCAGTGGAGTCCTGGTCGACGCCGAGCTCAGTAGCAGAGGTTCGGAGTTTTCTGGGTCTGGCAGGTTACTACCGGAGGTTCGTGCAGAACTTTTCCAGGATTGCCCAGCCGATGACCCGCCTTACCAGGAAGGACGAGGAGTTTGTTTGGTCCGATGAGTGCCAGGCCGCCTTCGAGGAGTTGAAGGCGAGGTTGACTACAGCTCCTATCTTGACGCTGCCATCTGGATCTGGTGGTTATACGATCTACAGTGATGCTTCAGGACGGGGTTTGGGTTGTGTGCTTCAGCAGCACGGGAAGGTAATTGCCTATGCATCTAGGCAGTTACGTCCTCATGAGAGGAATTACCCTACCCACGATCTGGAGCTGGCAGCGGTCATCTTTGCTTTGAAGCTGTGGAAACACTATCTGTACGGAGAGCGAGTTGAGATCTATACAGATCACAAGAGCTTGAAGTACGTGTTTACCCAGAAGGAGCTGAATATGAGGCAGAGGCGATGGTTAGAGCTGATGAAGGATTTTGATATATCCTTACAGTACCATCCGGGGAAGGCCAACGTGGTCGCGGATGCTTTGAGCAGGTATCCCGTGGCTATGTGTTTGACGATGGATCGTCACCTTCTGGCAGATCTGGAGAGCTTGGGCATAGAGGTGATAGTTCCTGGGTTCGAGGCGCAGATGTGGGGCCTGCAGGTGCAGTCGGAGCTGATGGACAGAGTCAGGGCAGCTCAGTTTGAGGATGAGGCTCTGAGGGTCATCAGAGAGCAGGTCCAGATAGGGCTGTTGGATGAGTTCTCTTTAGCAGGGGATGGGTCGTTGAGGCATGGTACCAGATTGTGCATGCCGAGCGGAGGACTTCGGGAGGAGGTTCTTCAGGAGACGCACCGTTCTCAGTACTCTATGCATCCCGGAGCCAACAAGATGTATAGAGACTTGAGACAGCATGTTTGGTGGTATGGCATGAAACGTGAGGTGGCTCGGTTCGTGTCGAGATGTTTAGTGTGCCAGCAGGTGAAGGCCGGGAGGCAGAGACCCGGTGGATTGCTCCAGCCACTCCCCATTCCTGAGTGGAAGTGGGAGCATATCACTATGGACTTTGTATCTGGACTTCCGTGCTCTCCAGGAGGGAAGGATACGATTTGGGTCATTGTTGATCGATTGACCAAATCGGCCCACTTTTTGCCTTTCAAAGTGGGTTTGTCGACGGAGAGGTTGGCCGAGATGTATGTGCGGCAGATAGTCCGATTACACGGGGTGCCAGTGAGTATTGTCTCGGATCGGGACAGCCGATTCACTTCCCACTTCTGGCAGAGTTTGCAGCTTAGCTTGGGCACAACGCTCAAGTTCAGTACAGCATATCACCCCCAGACAGACGGGCAGTCGGAGAGGACGATTCAGACCCTCGAGGATATGCTGCGCACTTGTGTCTTGGACTTCGGGGGATCTTGGGAGGACCACCTTCACTTGGTAGAGTTTGCTTACAACAACAGCTACCAAGCCAGTATAGAGATGTCACCTTTCGAGGCTCTATACGGACGGAGGTGCCGTACTCCCTTGTCTTGGGATGATGTCGGTGAGAGGGTTTTGCTTGGCCCAGAGATGGTGGTAGATGCTGCAGAGAAGGTCAGGGTTATCAGAGATAGACTTCGGGTGGATCAGGATAGGCAGCGGCACTGGGCCGATAGCCACCGGAGACCATTGGAGTTCGAGGTATATCTAGATTTTTCTAGTATTTGAGTCTGATTGTGATTGTTTTAGATAAAGCTCTAAGTCTTGTTTTGTTCTTAGGTTGATGATCTTGTCTTTCTGCGGATTTCTCCGACGCGTGGCGCGATTCGTTTTGGTGGCGGCGGGAAGCTTAGTCCACGATATATCGGACCATTCCGTATCCTGGGCAGGGTCGGTGCAGTGGCTTACCGACTGGAGTTACCGCCTGCACTAGAGGGAGTGCACAGTGTGTTCCACGTGTCGCAGCTGAGACGGTACGTGGCAGATCCCAGTCACGTCTTAGACCACTCAGAGATCGTAGTGGGACCGACACTCAGCTACCCAGAGAAGCCGGTCGAGATCTTGGACCGAAGAGAGAAGGTGCTCCGGAACCAGGTCATTCCCTTGGTTCGCGTTGCATGGAGACACCACTCTCCAGGTGAGTCCACCTGGGAGAGGGAGGACGACATGCGGGAGCGATTCCCATATCTCTTCGAGCCCTGAGGTAAAATTCTTTCTTTTTCTTCCTTGTTCTGTTCATGATTGCTGTGTTAGCCCTCATTCAATTTCGAGGACGAATTTTTTTTTAAGGAGGGTAGATTTGTCACCCCCAGTTTTTCAAATTGGGGGTATTTTTGTCATTTTCAAGTTTAATAATATTTTAGGAATTTTATATGATTTTATATGATTTTTAGGAATTTATTTGAGTCGGTTTGAATTTTATCCAATTCGGACCCAATTTGGAGACCCGGGTAGCCTGGACCCTAGTGGGACCCCCACACTAGCTGGGCTTAGCCCATGTACCATCATAATTAGGCTAGAAATTATTAACCTAACTTCCATGGCTTAATTAGTCAATTTAGAGACTTAATTAGTCGTTTAAAATCAAACCGAATCAAACCGAACCAACCCGATTTCAAATTTGAACCAAACTTAGGTTATTGGGTTGTGGGCTATTGGATCCCAACCCAATAGCCCAAAATAGGGTGGCCGGCCATGGCTTAAGTCCCCTCCCTTTTTTGATTACTTCTCCACAAAGTAATTCTTCTTCTTCAACTTCTTCCTTTCTTTTTCCCAAGTCCTCTTCCTCCTCCAAGCAAGCTAGGTTTGTCATTAAACCCCTCATAAATTCTCCTCTCCATTTTTGACATTCACAATAAGTGTAGAGAATTGAATTCTCTACACTTTGCCCTATTTTATAGGCTTTTCTCTAGAATTCTAGTTAAGTGGTTAATTAAGAGGGGTTTATATGTTAATGGTATATATATATATGTATATATATATATGTATATATATATATATATGGAGATATAGGTGTATGTATGGATATGTATATAGAGGAATATATATGTATGTATGTATTTGTGTGTGTGTGTAGAGAGTGGTGGGAGAGGGAATGAGAATGGTGGTGTGGTTGTGTGTGTGAGAGTGTGTGTGTGAAATTATATAGGTATATGTGTATTTGTATATATATATGTATATGTATGTATATATAATATGTATATGTGTGTGTGTGTATATATGTATATATGTGTGTGTGTATAGGTGTAGAGATATATGGATTTATATATATAAATAGATAGATAGATAAATAGATAGATAGATATATATATATATAGGTATATATATAGAGAGAAGAGAAGAGGAAGTAGTAGTAGCAGTAGCTAATAGCAGTGGCAGCAGCAGCTGCAGAGCATTAGCAGCAGCAGCAGCTTAAGCAGCAGCAGTGGCAGCAGCTTGAGCAGCAGCAGCAGCAGCAATCTAAGCAGCAGCAGCAGCTGCAAGCTGCAGCAGGCAGCAGCAGCAGCAGGGCAGCTCCTTTCCCCCCTGTGTGACCCCCTGTATACACACTATAAACCCCCCTTTTTAGTATATATGTAAGTGTATATATATAGATATATATATATGTTTATATAGAGAAGATTAGATAAGGAAATTGGAAGAAGAGGAAGGAAAGGAGTTTAGAAATAGAAAGAAGGAAGTTAGGATCTAGAATTAGAGAAGAGGAAAAATTAGAGAAACAAGGGAATTGAAGAAGAATAGGAAGGAGGGATAAGAAGAGGAATTAGAGAAGAAGAAGAAGATTAGAGAAGTAGAGAGGAGGAAGAACTAGAATCGAGAATCGAAGAGGGAAATTAGAACGAGGGCAAATAGAGAAGGTTTTGTTAGAAATCGAGTTAGAGGGCGAAATTGAGCCCGGAGCGTTGGATCGCGACGAAACTTGACATAGGCCTAGAATACGTGATTTAGATTTTGCGGGTAAGCTCCCGGGTGGAAATCGGGGTCGTAGGGCGTCGGTATCGCGCCGTGTCAGTGCGTATCTCGAAATATTCGAGATTTCTGCAACGGGCCGTAAGGTGGACTAGACGTCCACTTTAATTAGGTATTTTGGTAGATAACGAACCTATAGGATAGTACCCTACTACCCTAGGGAGCACGGGTCAAAATAACTAGCGTAGGTAGGCTATCTAGATTATCGCCAAGGGTAGAATTTTACCCTTAAAAAGGGTAAAATAGAGATTTGGCCCACGGCCAAGATTCGAGTTCCCAAGTCCAAGATGGACTTGGATATGGATTGTATAGGTTGGTAATAAGTAGATTTAGCCGTCTAAACCTAGTCTTGGACCCGGTTGACCACGGTTGACTTTTTGGACTAAAAGTCAACTATGAGTCAACTCTTTACCCAAATTAGTTCCAAATTCAATTTAACTTGGACCGTTGACTAAAAGTCAACTATTAGTCACCAGTGACCTAGAGTTGACCTAGTGTTGACCTAGAGTTGACCAGAGTTGACCCGTTGACCAAAAGTCAACGGTAAGCCAGTTTTTGACCTAGATTGATCCGGATTGACTTCTAATGTTCTCCCATGACCAAGATTGACCCGACTAGACATGTCTTGACCTAGAATAACTAAATAGGGTTTATTTTGATTTAACTTTACTTCCTAAACTTAGTATTGATACGTTTTGTTCTCTATAGGTCCTCGAGACACTGCAGTTGCTCCAGTCGACGTATTTTATCATCTTACAGGCGAGTACATTCTCTGATACTTATTCCCAATTTATGATAACTGCTATGATTCATGTACTTAGTGTTGATATGCTTATTCCCGACACATGGTTCTCACGGATTGGTATTCTTGGATCCCGACGAGAGATGTTTTCTCCTTCTTAGGTTGGGATATATTGTGCAAGCACCCTTGTAGCTCTTGCTCGATATATGGTCACTGATTCTAGAGAAGGCTAGCTACATTCTCATTAGAATCCCGTGCAGTGACGTGTCCTGTTTGGATCCATTCTACCAGTTGGGGTAGGGGGAGTGGTAGCGTAGGCCTGTGATCAGATCCATCCCGCATTCCCGAACAGTGTGAGTCATATACCGCACATATGACTTGCCAGGCCGATTCTTGACAGGTACCCAAGCCGATCACAAGCTGAAACTACTACTCACACACATTGGATATATAGCTTGCCTTGATTTGTGTACATGCCATGATCCCGTTCTATTCTTCTTGTTCTAGCTCTAGCTTTACAGCTTACCATGCCATGATACATACATGTACACTCCATGATTCATTGTATATGCTCTATTTACAGTCTTATAGCTTTTATTCTATCTTGAGATCTGTTATGAGATATATGTACTCGTTCCATCCTGACTGGACTGTTGATAAAATATTACAGATTTCGACGAGGGAGATTGCAGTACCTACTACGGTCCGGACGACGTAGTGGGCCTAGACTTGGTCCCGCAGGGCGTAGCTCCGCCTGACGAGACCATACCACTTGTATAGTTTAGAGTAGGTCTTTGTACTGGACTTAGTATCCAGTTACTTTTTGAGACTGTATTACTTTTGAGTCTGTATTATATTTGGACTGTATTTAGAGACCGGACATTGTATATTCTTTGTTTCTGGACTTGACAGGTTATATTTTCTCGTCTTGTTGTCTTTATCTTTCAGTCTTTACTTTTCGTCTTAGAGTTGTGATTGAGCATTATATATATTCATTGCTTGTCCTCCGTTCGGAGTTGACTATATTCTCGACAGGTTTTGTTATATATATAAACTGTTGTCAGACTAGAAAATACACAGCGTTCCACGCCGTTTTTCCGGTGAGGGCTGGGCGTTGTCGCGTCACGTGCCCTTTTAGCGGGTGCGGGTCGTGACACCCCTGCCCTACCCCCCCGGCCACCCCCCACTTACCCCTCATCCACCCGCATCCCTCCTGCCCCTCCCCCCGAGCCACCCGCACCCCCCAACCGCCAACAACCAAAACAGCCGGAGAGAGAGAGAGAGAGGGAGGGGGAGAGTCACGTACCGGAGAGGGAGGAGAGTCGCCGGAGAGAGTGAGAGCGCCGGAGAGAGTAAGAGCGCCGGAGGGGGGGAGGAGAGAGAGTGAGAGAGTAAAATGGGGGAAAATGAATCATTGGGGGGGATATAATTAGAATGGGTCAGTTGATGATTAATATACGTCATTGTTACGTCGCTTATTTCGTCGCTAGTAGCGACTATTAGCGATGTTTCTATAAAACGTCGCTAATGAACACAATTTAGCGACGTTAATCGAACGTCGCTAAATTTATGTCGCCAATTGAGCATATTTTAGTAGTGTATAGCATCCGAGAAGGGGAAGAACACTAGAAAGAAAATTTGAAGAGAGAAGAGAAAGAAGAGAGAAACTTTGAAGAGAGAAGAGAAAAAACGAGGGAAGGGGAGGTATGTTTATGGTTGATTGTTCTTTTATTATCCTACATTTGATAACTATTTGCTGATAAAGTAATCAACATACATATATCATGTCACAAAATGATGTCAATATGAATTTTACAATTAGACTCAACAATCCTAACCCTAACCCCTTACTCTACTGTTAACAGATGGCTGGCCAAAATGATGGACGTATTTTAAGAGGGTCCACATTTTTTTACATGTCTAATAATAATTGAGTCTATATATTTTATATATAACTATATGATTATAGTGACGAGGTATGATCGCGAGAGCATGGCACATGGCGGTATGCTATAAGCTTTTAGTGTTGGAAGTTGACTAACGATCAAAAGGCTGTGTGCATGTATTTGACTTTTAGTACATTGACCATATACGTTTTCTACGCCACGATAAAGACTTGATCCTAAGTCTAGTTGGACGTTGGTAGCCCGGACGAAATATATTTTAACTCCCGGAGAGATGACTATTACTCTAGCAGATGTGGCAAATATTTTTAGAGTCATTCTTGACTGATACTGTGATTATGGAGTACCTAGGTATGGAGTGTAGTGCTCCGCTCCCCGCCGGCCACCGTCGCACTATGTAATGGGCTTACAGCTAGTTTGACTCAGTCAGAAGCTTAGTATATGAGAACATTTTTGATATCAAATCAATTTAGACGAATTCTATTAGAACCATTCCAACTAATATGGATTGACTTATGTTTGAATAAGTCCTAGATGCAATAGAATGCGTCTTGGCGTATGAGCTCTATATAAAAGTCCCTTCAATGGTGTAGTACCCTGTCCCGCTCAGTCAATCGGAGGAATCGGAACGCTAACGGCGTTCAGACTTAGCCTTGCTACTGCTGCTCGAAGACATCGCTCGGTCGAGGCGACCGCTCGCTCAGGTGGGATAGTTTCGGTAAACTTGCCTCATCTTAGCCTTCACATAATAAATCACATGTTTTCAACTTGCACAAGTAGGCTTGATAATAAAAGAGACGAATCCACAAAGCTAAAGGAAATAATCCCGACGGGTCGAATTGAGTTAGAATATGGAAAGGTCCAACGGTCGGCTTAGAGTTGGTGCACAGCGTGCTTTGAAAATGACACTCGATCCTTCGTCCCGTGGCTTGGGAGAAGGAAAGTTGGTTTGAGTTAGGGAAGTTATGAACGTAGCCTAAGTCTTAAGCGTCGCCCGCATGAATGCTTCAGAAAGCATGCACGGTCCCATCGTCCAAGACTTGGCATAGCCTTGGCTTGCCCCATGGATTAAGTTGCATTGCACGACTTATGACATAAGTCTAGGCACCCAAATGACTTGGTCGTTCAGAAGTCGAACGCATGTGCGGCACATTTTCGCAATACGAGGCTTGACGTAGCCCTTGTTCGTCGAGTCGTTGTGCGTTTAAGGTCAGGCAAGTTATGTTAGGCTATCGAAGTAGTACCAAACACGGTCCTACGAGTTCTACGGTTGGGTATAACCACATGGTCTTACGGTCTCAAGGCCCGTCATATAAAGTATGACTTGGGCGATAGCGTTGCATAGAGTTCAAGTCGATTTAAGGCACGATGCACGAATTTAGTGTTTAGGCATGAACCACGGTTGATTTAATGAGTTTTGGAGAAAGGACTATCAAATAGGCATTCATGAGTTGAATGAAATGATATGGTAACATGGAAAGAATGCTCGCGACAGTGGGTCGTCGAGGGGTCTCAAGGATAAAAGTCTTGAACTTGGTTTTGAAAGAGAGGGTAACGCTGAAGGAAGAATGACTGTGTGAGACGTCAGTTTGAGTCGAGTCTTGCATGGTCATTGGACAACTTGTCGACAAGGTAGAGTTTCTCCGTAACGGCAATCCAGGGCCATGGGACCGTTTCGGCCAAGAAAGGAAACACGGTGATAGCTGTGCTGAATCGATAGCACCGGGTTAGTCGGGGACTTCCAGGGGGATAGTTACCTTGCGCTGGAAGGGTCCCAGCCAACCGCAAGCTATGAGTCCAGGTATAGCTTGTTATGCTAGTGACCTCATATAGATGAGTCGGCATGGGAGGCGATCCGCGTATATGCCTTTGGATTGAGTCGAGTATTGAGTGCACTATATCAAGGAGTCGAGTTGAATGTGTGTGTATAGTTTGAACACAATGTTGGTCCTAAGATTTGGTTGCAACGTAGGCGACGTGCTTCGGCACGAGATGTGGCATCGAGTCTTATGTTGTCGGCATATAAGTTGCATGTTATGATTGAGTTGTCTTGAGTTTAAGTCAGGAGATGCCGCAAGGCAAAGTCGATCGAGTGACACATAGTTCACAAGTTGGATGGGTCAGTTGATGATTAAGTAGCAAAGGGCTACGAGACGGCGATATGGATAAGTCATAGTTGCGAGGCACGGCCTCAATATGGGTTCGTAGCACGATCACATGTAAATGGAGTCTCATCGCGTAGTTGCGTCTCTGATTTTAAGCCGTAAGGCAAACACGACTTGATAGGTTAACGTTGTTGGTGCAAGCACGGGATGGTCTAGAGACACAGAATAGGCCAAGGCGTCGGTCCTAAAACTGATCCTAAGGCAAGAGTAGAAAGACAATCATAAAGGGGACTAAGTTGCACAAAATAAATCAATGTGTTGATTTTGCATGGGTGGGCGAGGAGCTCATTCCACCAGTACAGTTGAGTACTGACACCCACATAGTTTTCATGTGCAGGCGCAGGTAGAAGCTCGTGGCGCGGGGCTCGCTTAGATGCGTCGAGGCACGGAGTTCCTTGGCGATTCGAAGCGTGCGACCGCATGGAGTCAAGACTTATACGGGACATAATGTATGAACGCCGCCTTCCAAAGCATCCGTTGGCTCAAGAATTGTATTTGAGAGATGAGAGAGAGCTGAGTGACTTGTAATGTGAGAAGAGTGAGCTTGAGTGACTTGGAATCTTGGTCTTGCGTCTTTGTAACCTTTGTTTCAATATCAATAAAGAGCTTCTTTTGAATAACTTGTGTTTGCTTCAAATTTCTGCTGCTATTATTCAATGTCTCTGCTTGGGACTTCTGTACGACGACCCCGTCGCAGCCGCTGAAATCGGCCGTTTTAGAACCCGCCTTGCACGAGCGCAATCTAGGCTCGTACGGCATCACGCCTTAGCGAGGACGATCGCTCCTACGGGAGCGGGGTGTGACATAATAGTATCAGAGCACGGCTTTACGTCCTTGGACTATCGATTGGATTCTTTAACTTCGTTGTTTCTGCAAACTCTGAATTGTTGCTTCCGTAAAGTTAAAATCGTTGGTGCGCTCTCTCTCAAATGTTCCACGGGATGTCCATACAATAAGTCTAACTATTTTACAAAATATAGGAGAACAGTTTTTGATAAAACAAAAAGGATGGTTTGCATAAGCACGGTTGGCTAAGTCGGGCTAGACATATACACCAAGGATTTATGTCGACCTTAGAAAAGTCGAGTGCGAGATTCAAATTGTGTCGGACGAGAATGAGTTAGACTTGATTAAGTAAATGGGATGATTATCGACAGGGGTGCTATCGAACGACGATGTTATCGTCGATGCGATATAGGTGAGCGTGCTTAAAACTTAAGGAATCGTTCGAACGAAAATTCGAGGAGATAGATTTGAGAATCGAATGATAAGTTGAGGATTTGTTGAATGACTTCATCCCTGAGTGGTGTATGTGATAACCTCAGGGATTTCGATCGATCGATTGAGGATTCGGGGTGTCGATGAGTCTATCAGCAAGCGTCGCACATATGCAAAGCCTTAGATTGAGTGAGTTGTTGTCATGAAGTTTGATAAGTAGATTCGAACAAATTAGAAATGATACGTACGGAACGTGCACGGGATTGAGGATTGCGCGAGTATGAAACACGAAGGTGATTGAGTAGATAAATCAAATCGAGAAAAAGTTAAGATATAGCAAACGAATAACTTGATAAAGGAAATCGATATGGATCGTATGTGAAAAGTTAGCACGACAGGTAGATAGCGTACATGAGAAAGTTGAGTTGTAAAGTTACGCAAATGACTCTAAGGATTGGATCGAATGTTTGTCGTTGATTTGAGTTAGCAAGGAATGATACAAATTGAGAAAATACGTTGGTCGATGACTTAAGATAGACGGATGAACAATACGTGAAATTGGTTCGAGGAAATTGATGTTGTGAATGGTTCGAGGGATAATGATCAAACTTGAATTTGAATGTCGAGGAGATTATCCAGTCGGACGATAGCATCATTCGTACGACTCGAAATTGGTTGCAAAGAAAGATCGTCAGGTTACGCATATCATCGATGGTATTGAGGCGTATCAAAGATCGATATGCGATAACTCGGGGGTACTCTGACTCGGCGAATGACGATCGTACAAGTGTTATTGTTCGGTTGGATGCAATACTTAGGACTTTGATTGAGATGAATGTTGGATGAAAATAGAAGTATCTTGAGGGTTACGCGGATAACCACAGCATCGACATTCTTGCCTTGTGCGAGCACAAATCTAGTCTCGTACATGCGTCGCATCGGATTTGGGACGATCGTTCCGCGTGAGCGTTGACATGGTGATTCATGTCGCGGGAATGATCGAACTCGGAAAATCAGGACGCGGCAACTTTGATTGTCTCGACTTGTTGGCTTGATACGAAGGTGAATTCGAGGATTTGTAGGACTTATGATTGACGAATGAATGAAATAAACTTGAGGATTGAGTAGGTCCAGTCCGCGCATCGAGAATGAATTAGTCTAGACACAAAATAAGAGTTACGTCCCGATGAGGATGATTATCCCGCGGGAGCGGGCATGGTGATTCATGCCCACCATGGATAATCAGAATCACGTGAGATCGGGGCACAACATATTGTTAAACTAGACGACCTCATGATCGATTACGTGAATTAGAAAAGATGACTTAGAAAATATGGAATGTAAAATTTTGGTTAGCGACGAATTGCGTCATAGCGTGCTTGAATTGAGAAGGATTGATAGGCAAACTATATCGAACGTGTTTGAAGGGATAGACTATACAAGATGACTTATTAAATGAGCGATTTTGATACGTCATAAAATTGGTTGAATGTGAGTTGTCGTAGGATGGCTTTGCTGAATGACTCGGACCCCGTACGACGAAATATTAGGATGTGTATAGAGAATCGATGCTCGATGTTTAGAAATCAGAGTGATGCGAGCTTGGGTAGAAAATCCTGTACTATCAACTTGGTTTGACCTTAGGATGGGGTCAGTGTTGATATTGTTGTTTAGGAACTATGATTCTAATACTGACGGAAAGACATAGCCTAGTGGTTAGACAGACGTCCGAGTGCGAAGTGGTATGATTTATGGAGACACCACTCGCGAGTATCGGTTGACATGCATGTATATCAGGGACGCCCGAATATGTGCACGATCCGACTCGAGTGGTGATGGTGGATTCTCTATCACGAGACTTGACTGAAATGCATATATTTTGGGGACGCCTAGAATATGTGCACGATCCAACTAAGTGATACGTTGAATCAAGTGAGACTAGAGGAATGGAAAAGGGTCTAGGATTTTGAAATAGTGTTTCAAAGAAAAGATTGAGGGTAGTACGAGCGTGGTTCGGATGGAGAAAACGCATATGCGTAGTGTGTGCGAGAGTTCTTGAATGTTGAGTAAAGTGATAAGTCAATAAGTAAGTACTCAGTTAGTTTCAAGGACGAAACTTTTTCTGAGTGGTGTATGATGTAGTGTCCCGTCCCGCTCAGTCAATCGGAGGAATCGAAATGCTAACGGCGTTCAGACTTAGCCTTTCAACGGCTGCTCGAAGACATCGCTCGGTCGAGGCGACCGCTCTCTCAGGTGGAATAGTTTCGGTGAACTTGCCTCATCTTAGCCTTCACATAATAAGTCGCATATTTTCAACTTACACAAGTAGGCTTGATAATAAAAGAGACGAATCCACATAGCTAAAGGGAATAATCCCGACGGGTCGAATTGAGTTAGAATATGGAAAGGTCCAACGGTCAGCTTAGAGTTAGTGCACGGCGTGCTTTAAAAATAACACTCGATCCTTCGTCCCGTGGCTTGGGAGAAGAAAAGTTGGTTTGAGTTGGCGAAGTTATGAACGTAGCCTAAGTCTTATGTGTCGCCCGCATGAATGCTTCAGAAAGCATGCACGGTCCCATCGTCCAAGGCTTGGCATAGCCTTGGCTTGTCCCATAGATTAAGTTGCATTGCACGGCTTATGACATAAGTCTAGGCACCCAAATGACTTGGTCGTTCCGAAGTCGAACGCATGCACGACATGTTTTCGTAATGCGAGGCTTGACGTAGCCCTTGCTCGTCGAGTCGTTGTGCATTTAAAGTCGGGCAAGTTATGTTAGGCTATCGGAGTAGTACCAAGCACGGTCCTATGAGTTCTATGGTTGGGTATAACCACATGGTCTTACGGTCTCAAGGCCCGTCATATAAAGTATGACTTGGACGATAGCATTGCATAGAGTTCAAGTCGGTTTAAGGCACGATACACGGACTTAGTGTTTAGGCATGAACCACGGTTGATTTAATGAGTTTTGGAGAAATGACTGTCAAATAGGCATTCATGAGTTGAATGAAATGATATGGTAACATGAAAAGAATGCTCGCGACAGTGGGTTGTCGAGGGGTCTCAAGGATAAAAGTCTTGAACTTGGTTTTGAAAGAGAGGGTAACACTGAAGCAAGAATGACTGTATGAGACGTCAGTTTGAGTCGGGTCTTGCATGGTCATTGGACAACTTGTCGACAAGGTAGAGTTTTCCCGTAACGGCAACCCAGGGCCATGGGATCATTTCGGCCAAGAAAGGAAACACGGTGATAGCTGTGCTGAATCGATAGCACCGGGTTAGTCGGGACTTCCAGGGGGCTAGCTACCTTGCGCTGGAAGGGTCCCGGCCAACCGCAAGCTATGAGTCCAGGTATAGCTTGTTATGCTAGTGACCTCATATAGATGAGTCGACATGGGCGGCGATCCGCGTATATGCCTTTTGATTGAGTCGAGTATTGAGTGCACTATATCAAGGAGTCGAGTTGAATGTGTGTGTACAGTTTGAACACAATGTTGGGGCTAAGATTTGGTTGCAACGTAGGCGACATGCTTCGGCACGAGATATGGTGTCGAGTCTTATGTTGTCGGCATATAAGTTGCATGTTATGATCTTGATTTTAAGTCAGGAGATGCCGCAAGGCAAAGTCGGTCGAGTGACACTTAGTTCACAAGTTGGATGGGTCAGTTGATGATTAAGTAGCAAAGGGCCGCGAGACGGCGATATGGATAAGTCATACTGAGTTGCGAGGCACGGCCTCAATACGGGTTCGTAGCACGATCACATGGAAATGGAGTCTCATCGCGTAGTTGCGTCTCTGATTTTAAGCCGTAAGACAAACACGACTTGATAGGTTAACGTTGTTGGTACAAGCACGGGATGGTCTAGAGACACAGAATAAGCCAAGGCGTCGGTCCTAAAACTGATCCTAAGGCAAGAGTAGAAAGACAATCATAAAGGGGACTAAGTTGCACAAAGTAAATCAACGTGTTGGTTTTGTATGGGTGGGCGAGGAGCTCATTCCACTAGTACAGTTGAGTACTGACACCCACATAGTTTTTATGTGCAGGCGCAGGTAGAAGCTCGTGGCGCGGGGCTCGCTTGCATGTCCCTCAAAAACAGCAATTTTTGACTCTTTAAGTTTGCAAATAACGACGGATCATGACAGTAGTTGTATTTTCGACGGACCATATCCGTCAATTTTTATTAAAACCTAACAAAATATTATAATAACGGAATTGACGGCTTATTTTCCAAAAAAAACTGCCGCTGAACTTTGGAGCCTAAATGAAACCTTTTCATCTCTCTCCTCTTCTCTCTTCTCAAATTCCTGCCGACCTCCTGGGAAGACCTTGTTCCGCCTGGTATCTTCTTCTTCTTCTTCTTGTTCTTCTTCTATTTTTTAATCTAAACCTAGATAATCAAATTCTCAATCTAGGTTTTGAATAGAAAGGGGATTTTTACTTGGAGCAGGCAAGGGTGGAGAATAAATAGGCATGTTGGAGTAAAATAAAGAGGTTTTTACTTCTTGTTGTTCCTTATGGATGTTTAGGGAAACAAAAAATATGATTATTTTGCTCTCTTAAATAGATTGGATCCCGCCAGTACATCATTTTCCTTGGACGGTTCCTCTATACACAGGCTAAAAGGTGCTAATGTCTACGATAAGGTTTCTTGCTAACTCTTCAATTCTTCATCCTATTCTTGTTGTTCTTTTTTTTAAAGTTTATGATTTGGGAGGTTATGCATTATGATCCTTGTGCTGGAAAACTGTGTTGTCAAAGCTAATATAAAGAGCTACCTTAGATTGTGTGGTAGTTCCGTCCAGTAATAATCCGTCCGAGTCATATTTTTTTTGTTTTTTATGTGTGTTTGTGGATCTTATTGCTACTGTTCTTAATGAGGAGTTGGTACCAAAATGGCATTTGCTCCTACAAAGCTCTTTTCATATCTTTCTAGAGGGTGACGACATTATTCATTATAGGTTATGAAATATACAACACATTTTTTACGTTTGGTGGCTTACACAGTGACAGTTCATGTAGATGTTATTATTTGAGGAGTATGGTGTAACATGTAACATGTCTATGATTATCACTACATAGAAATCGTTAAACATCATAAAATAAAATAATATTTTGGTAGGTTTTAATAAAAATCTAGGTTCTACCTGGTATTGTTATCTTTTTTGCTTCTATTGTCGTTTCAAAATCGATTTTTGTGATTTTCATTAGAAATCTTCTTAGGAATTAAATAGGCATTAAACATTTCGGCTTCAGACATGTTGCTTGCATGGATTGTAGTTGATAACAAGATGCTTAATCTGACGCAAATAGCTTTGTAAATGACTGGCAACGATCTGGCATTAACATATATAATGTGTAAAAATTGATATAGGCCATTAAGTTGGCCATTCTATTTACGAATTGTACTTGTGTTCGTTGATGAATGAGATACCTATTTGCAGTAGGAAAATATCTGGAATTAGCATTTCACTCTTAGTGTTCAAGCTAAATTCATATGAAGAAAATGCTGCAATTATTTTCTAATATATTTTCCTTTTCTCGATACTTAAGATGGGTATGTGTAAAGCCGATAAGAGTAACTCTTCTAGCATCGTGCTGTGATATTGCTAAGTAAATCATGGTGAAATCGCTCTTCAATTTATTAATCTATCTTTCTTTTTAGTTTCTTTCTTCCAAATCTCATCAATTTCATGTAATCACTTCTTTGTAGTGCTGTTTAGTCTGCTAAAAGTGATAATTTATTGCTATGTACAAAAGAAAGAACCATTTTAATATGAACTGCATGCCAGGTTTCGAAACTTTGATCCAGTTTTATGTGCACTTTTAGTTCTCTGAGATCTTTGCTTGGAGTCCTTAATTTGTATCATTTTGGTGTTCTCATATAGAAAATCTCTGAGTTTGTATGTACATTCACCTATTGATTTATTTATTTACAATTAAGTTTTATCCGATCAAAGTCTTATTTAGCTACTGCTTCCAAGTCAAACCTCGTCTAGACAAATTTGTCACAGAATTCTGAGTATATGATTATCATTTAGCCATTGCATTGTCTGGCTACTTTTTTAGCTCCATGAAACTCGTTCCCTTCTGTGAGATACTCTGGAAATAGGTATTGTACTTGAGCTGTCCATTTGTAACTAGCTTTCTTGTTTAGTGTTTGGATGCTTTGCATGTTATGTTCATAATCTATCATATTATGGAATTTTTAATCACGAATGAATTATCAGAGAATTTATTGTATCTATTGTTCTAAAATTGATTTGGAAAAGCTTATAGATAATACATTAATTTCAGACGAAAAAAGGTTCGAGTTGTTTCACTAGATTTTTTGGAAAGGTTCTAATTTATGTTTTCAAGGGAATCACAGATGAAGATGTTTTCAAGGGAATCACAGACGAAAAAAGCTTACAGAGAATTTATTATATCTGTTGTCCTCTCTGAGTGCCTTAACCTTATTATTTTCAATGCAAATGTTCCAATTGATGTTTTCAAGGGAATCACAGATGAAGATGCTGCTAAAGTCGTGGATGGTTTGGCCCCTACGGTAGCTGATAGAACTGCTTCGATCGAGTAAGAGAAGAAGTTGTACGAAATTTTCTGTGCATGTGATCGTACATCATTAGAGGTAATATATTTATAATTTTTTTACAGACTTGAATTCGTCGATGAATGTTGGATACTGTGCTGCTCTTGATTCTTTAACTATCTTTGTCATTAGTTTAACATCTGAAACATTTGTATTGGTTAGATAAATCCAATTGCGGAGACATTTGATAATCAACTGGTAGCAATTGATGTAAAAATGAACTTTGATAACAATGTTGCTTATCGGTAGAAGAAGAAATTTGCTCTCTGTGATACTTCCCAAGAGGACCCTAGGGAGGTCTGAGAATGATCTTACTCTTCTGATTTATGTAAACTAATACAAATTTATATTTAACTTCATGATCATGTTCTTAATTATCAACCATCTCTTAGTGGGAACTATTATAACTTATTATTCAATAATAGTTAGCAAAACCAAGGATCTTCTGTGTATTACAGACCTGCTAATACTATATCACTAACTCCATTCTTATCGTTATCAGCTAAAATCAACTAGCTCCTCGTTAGTTCCATTATTTTTTACTTTCATCCCGTTGCTTTGCAGGTTGTTGCTGCCAAAGCAGATATAAACTATATCGGATTGGACGGAGAAATAGGATGCATGGTGAATGGTGCTAGATTGGCAATGGCTATAATGGATATAATAAAATTGCACGGTGCTACACCTGCCAATTTTTTAGATGTTGATGGGAATGCGTCGGAAAGCCAGGTAAACATGATTCCTTAGCCTGACATGTTGGTCTATCATATGTTCAACCTTTTCAAAAACCTTAACATGAGTATGCCAACCAAAATACTATTGTTAGATTTTTTTTTTCTTGTGCTAGAAATGTTAGTGTTATATTGGTTGTTTCACTGATGTACTGGAATTTATTAACTCAGAAGTTTACTTTTGGAGAACATTTGGTTCCTCTCATATGAATCATTGAATTACATATGGTTGCTTCATATTTTTGCTTCTTTCTTCTTATACATGTACTTGTAACCATGTAAGATTTGTCAACATGATTTGTTTATCTATCGTGTTATATTGCCTCACAGGTCATGGAAGCATTTAAAATATTGACATATGATGATAAAGTAAAAGCAATTTTAGTCAACATATTTGGAGGGATCATAAAATGTGATGTCATAGCAAGTGGAATCGCCAATGCTGCGAAACACGTATGATCTCTGTTTGGTTAACATTTTGGTGTTTCATGTTTGCAACTAGTTTTTCCTTTACATCCTAAAATCGTAGTGTCACGCCCCAGTACCGAAATATGGAGACGGACTAGGCCAGCTACTCCGTATGAGGTATAAAACGTCATACGGCGATCGTGGCTGTCAATCTTGCTGGGTATCCTAGCATGCAAGCAGTCTATGGCCTAAATCTGATCTCTTATCCACAGGCAATAATCAATGAAATAACGACAAGAGAGATAAATCATATGAAAAACAGGAAATACTCATATGATAATCAGAGAGTCTACAATAAGAAATAATGTAGACAAGAATACCTTCCCACACAGTTCCCTCATGGTCAGGAACTGAAGCACGTCCTCCAAGTCAAGTCTGGAAGATCCACATGGTCGGTCACAGGCAATCTGGGAACAATCCAGGGTTGGTCAGGCCAACCGTAGCAAGTACCAGAAAGGAAGGCTCAAGGACGGGCGAAGAAAACCAGCAGGATATAATATAACAAAAATAGCATCTAAAAACAGTAAATGAGGTAAGGGATCGTGCGGTACCAACGCACGATAACAATCCAACAACTAAAAGTATTCTGGTCGTAACCTCGGTCAATTAGCCTATCGTAGCACAATAACCAACCCAACAATCAAACAAGAACGTGAGTTGGATCATGCACCACGATAGTCCATGTTCCTCAGTTATTCCCAAAAGTAACTCAACAATCATCACAATCATCCTAACATACACTAATGCCTGCATCGCTAACTGGAGATCGTAGTCTGTCATCGGAACAGTAACCCATTCCTACATCAAACAAGAAAAGGGAATGAATTACTGCACCGGGACAGCGTTACGTGCCAGCCAGCTTAGCAAGCAACAAGCCAAACAATTATGTAAATAAGCGGCCACTCAAATGTCTACGGCTGTCTATGTGGTGGTTGGGTTACCCCAACAATGCAATATAGGAATCCTCAGATCGTGCTATATCCCGCAAGGGCTAGCGAGGCCAAATAACACATAGCAGGTAGGTATGCACGGTCCCTCGGAAGGCCACCGTACTAAGCAGGAGTACATATAGTAGTCGGATACTGCCATATCCGTGGCGGCCAACCCCGACGCGCCAGGACGAGCCTGTGGCGGCCGGTAATGCACGATCTCGGGATTCCGTTCCCTCCCAATGCTTCTACCATTTTTAGTTGCCTAGATTAACCCTACATTTATCCGAAATCACATGCCGTGGTCACATGCTCATCCTCCTAGATGTCGTACCTCAGTACGAGAACGCTAAGTAAGAATCAGCCTCGGCACCTATAGTCCCAGTTGTGATCCATCCTTAGTGTTATGCAACAAGCAAGCAAGCAATCCTAACCACGCTAAAACTATAGGCCAACTACCAGATACCCGTGCAGGTAATCATATAATATAGCCAGAATATCAAGATGGCATCGCAATGTCATATAATCATGGAAGTAGCATCTCAAAGTGCCAATAGACAAAGGGCACCGCAGTGCAAGGTCAGGGCCAGTACCTCACGGGGTAAGCTGGACTTATAGCACGGATACAGCTAGTCAGGTCTGGGACAAGGACAACTCTGTCAGTCACAAGAAGTCATCTGTCCACATCGTGGCATGGATATCAGGTCAAGTACAAGACCAGAACCTCTACTATAATAACATCTCAAGCATATATGGGAGCCTACAGCTCCAATCATCAAGTCGTTCTATCCACCAAATCAATCTATCAAGTGTCTTCCATCCATGAGGGAGTGAATATCACGTCAATAAAGACAACCACCAAGTACCAATCTCATTCCCCCTAACAATGCTAGGCCCTCAGACTCACAAGAATCCTCCTAGACAATGATCACAAGCCACTAGAAAACAAGCCCCTCAACTACCAAGACACAGCAATCAACCAGGTTCTCTAACTACCGGAATACACAAAGGTACCGGATTGGGCGTTTGGGAAGTCAAGTAAAAATTATATAATAATACCCTCGATATCCTCCTCGTTCCGCGAGACACTCGCACTAGTATCCAAAATCTAAAAGTCCTCGAAGACATATCTGATCAAATTAGAACATCACCAAAGAACTAGCAACACTATCTAAGAATCCACTTAGTCTACCATAATCATTATCTCAATATCATATCTCCTCATAGTCAATCCTCGAATCAGATCATAATCCCAACACACGGGTCAGCACTTAATCAACGCCGTCGGATGATGGCAAGGATTGTGTGAACCACTCTGGATCAGATCCACAACCCTTAAACCAAACAAGGACCAGGGTTGCAGACCCTCACCCGAGTAGAACCACTCTCCTTACACAATCCGGCGGACAGGACAGACAATGAGATAACAAACTAAACTAGAACACCATCTAAAGGAAGAATCACGAGTCAAGAGTCCAATGGGTGATACCGTCGAAAAGGCAAGGATTGCGTGAACCACTCTGGATCAGATCCACAACCCTTAAACCAAACAAGGACCAGGGTTGCAGACCCTCACCCGAGTAGAACCACTCTCCTTACACAATCCGGCGGATGGGACAGATCAAGACGCTAGGCGACTAATCTAGTCGGGAGTCTACCTAGCAGGCAATGAGATCAGGGACACTATACCAAGAAGAACATGCATGAGTTCAGTCCCGCAAACCAAAGGAATGCACTGCCCTATCCTTCGAACCAAATTCCCAACCGGGAATTCTGGAAAAAATCCGACAGAATTTCCTTTGTATTCTGGACGGGAGCACCCTACGAATTGGGGCTAAAATCCACTCGGCGCAACCCGCCACGGAATCGCAGAATCGCAGACTGAGAACACTAAGTCTCAGCTACCAGCAGCACTACGATGCGTACTGGAAACAAGTCGATAGCCGAGAACACTAAGTCTCGGCCTCCAGTAGCACTACGATGCATACAGGAAACCTCTCGAACCCAAGACCACTAAGTCTCGGTCTCCAGCAGCGCTACAATGCGTATTGGGCGCCAAGCCAACATGCATACTAATAAGATAACCGCCTCGCAGGGCGCACCACAACACATGTCCATAAATTCCTAACCCAAGCACAAACACCGCCACAAGAGTAGTTCGCCAAGCCGTACCCGACCGCGAGTCGGACACGGGGCATATGGGGACAATCCATACGTGTGAGTCGTGCTCGTGTCCTCGGAGGTGTGGATGACCCGTCCGAGTTGTCCGATACGGTCGTAAACCGGTATCGAACCAAGCTATCCTAAGTTATCATCATGGCAGTTCTACTACTAGGCTACACTAATCATGATTATACAATTTACAAGTACAAATTAATTAAATGCAATAAAATCCAGGAGAGTGGGCAAGAGCCGTCGATGAGCAAGGGATACTTGCCTAGAGGGCTCGGCTAGGTAAGCAAGTCTTCGGCGATCTGGATCCAAGCTAGCACGTCCATCGAGGTCCTCAGAACACATAATAAACAATCATTAGAATTAAATAATAAAATAATAGAATAATCACAAGAGATGGCAGAAGGCTATACCGTGCGGGTCGCGCAAGCAGTGCAGGGATCTGGCACGGAAACTGAGGCTCGCAGACCGATACGGGCATGCAACCCGAGATGCGCACGTATATCGAGACGTGCACGAGAATCGAGATGACTCGAATATCGAGGCGAACAAGAAACAGAAACGTATACGTAAATCAAGACGTGCACGTAGATCGAGACGACACAGAGACCAATACAGCACGCCAATCGGAGCGAGCACGCAAACCGAGGCAATACAAGATACAATATTATGCACAAATCGATACGGCACGTAAATCGGTACGTGCACGTTAATCGAGGCGGCACGGGTCACAAGTTAGGCACAAAGGCCGAGACACGAGGATCGAGGCAACACACAAACCGAGGTGGCACGGTGCCCGAGACAGTGCGGGGGTCGAGGCGTCCCGCTGCCCAAGGCAACACGCGAATCGAGGTGACACGAGAACCGAGACAGCACGTACACCAAGGTGTACGCGTATCGAGACGGCACATAACCCGAGCAGCACGGGGCCCAAAGCGTCCCGCTGCTCGAGGCATGCACGGAGCTCGAGGGCTCGCTTCCCGAGACGTACGGGAAACGAGGGAACACGCAAGTCAAGCGTGCGCGCGACCCGAGGAGAGCGCGACTCCCAAGACTGCACACTGCTCGAGCAGCGCGAGGCCCAAGGGCGACCCGCCACTCGAGGCTGGCGCGGCGCTCGCGGCGGGGCACTGCGGCTCGTCGGACAGAAGGGAAGAGGGAGAGGAGGAGCAGATCCATGGAGGGGAAGTGCCGTCGGGGTCGGCCAGGCTCCGACGGAGGGGAGGAGACAGAGAGGGGAGGCCGGAGGAGCTCACCGGGGTAGGTCGGCTCTCCGGCGGAGGAGACAGCAGCCACGGAGGAGATGGCGGCGCTGGCGGTGGCGGCCGCAGCGGAGGCCGGAGGGGGCGACGATGATGGTGGTGGCGCGGGTGGCTGATGGCAGTGGCGCTGCTCAGGGCGGCCGGAGGTCGGCGGAGGCCGGGAGAAGAGAGGGAGACAGCGAGCGAGAGAGAGGGACGAGAGGCCGAGTGAGCGGGAGAGAGGAGAGTTGAGGGAGGAGAGAGAGGGCTGGGGGGGGTGGGTGTGGTCGGGAGAGAGATGAGAGAGAGAGGAAGGAATTGGGGGTGGGGGTCGGCTGATCCAGCAAGTGAGAGGGGAGAGAGAGGAAGAGTGAAGAGAGAGGTGAGGGGGTTAGGTAGGGGGGAGGAGAGAGAGATGATGTGAGGGAGTGAAATAACAAGAGAGAGGAGGAGTAGATATTTTGGAGGGTAGACTAGGATCATGAAATTAATTAATAACAAATAATTAATGAGGGCAAAATCACCTCCAATAAAATAATAAAAATTTCAAATACACCCCAAAAATTAAAATTCTCCAAAATACGAAATACAGTCGAAATACAGTCATATACCTATTTCTAAAATAGGGATATGACACGTAGATTCATTCTCATGCTTATTACCATCACTAAGAAGGTTAGATGATGCTATCAAGATATAAAGCAATCTAAATAGAGTTCTACAGATAAAAAGGGTTAAGGTTGTAAGATTAAGCCCTATGGAAAATCAGCCAATCGGGACGAATTTGAATTATGTCAAGCAGGAATGGACTAGATGCATTTCTAATTCTATCAAGGAGATCGACTATATGAAAAGTTTTAACTACCAGCTTATATGAGTGAAGGGGAAGTCACTTAAATAAACTACATTTGTAATGAAAGAAACTCCCAGCAATTTATATTATTATATCTTATGGCTTTTTTTGAAAAACTATTCAGAACTGATGAGAAATTTATAAAGCATTGCCTCTTGTGATTCTAGCAAAGGGAAACAATAACAAATTGTATCATATGTTACAATCAGTCAACATGTATAAAATAAATGTATTAGTCTTGCATAGATTCCTTCATTATTGAACTCCTTATAGCCCATTATTGGTTTGGCTTTAAACTTAGCTTTATGGTCTTGGCCAATATGAGTCCTAAATGAGGCCTTATAACAAGTCATACCATTATTATACTCTCGAGGTCGGCTTTGTACTTTTGTAGCTTAGATCGGCCTATGCTTCCATGTTCTTTTGTAGTCCTGAATTCTTTGAAATTTTAGAAAAAAAGTTTTGACCCTATAAAAACTCTGCACATAAATAACTACTAAACTTTTGTAGCCAAAGGGATAGCGAGTATAACTCCCCTGTGAATTATGATTCTTACCTAGTACATACACATTACCACTATTTGTGCTCGTCTTTGAGGCCCGAAAGCTTCATCTTGGTGGCAGGTGTTGGTTAATTGTGCTTCTTGGTGGCAGGCTTTCGTTAATGATGGTTTTTGAACTGATGTACTAGTTTGCATTGGAAAGTAACTAAAACTCAACTTGATTCAACATTGTGGATATGGTTTAAGAATTTGTCATTCCATCTATTTTCATAGACTATTAATGTTCTGCTTAACCATGTTAACAAATCAGTTTTTTCTTGTAAAACATCTATCTTCCTGTCATTAATTGGTTCGATCATCACTATTCACCTTTGATTAACTGTTGATGCCTTTTTGTTTTGAATTTCGAACTGGTCTTTTTGTTTTGAATTCCCAACTTCTGCAACTAGGAAATCATAAAATTATATTAACAGCATTTCCATATAAATTATGTTACTTTTTCTTTGTCAATATAAGTTCCATGTTATTGTATCTTTGTGTTTTAATGGTTGTAGGTACCGGAACAATCTAACTTGCCAAAGACATATTTTCTAAAAGATTTCAAATGAAAACATATTGCTTTTGGACGCTTAAATTCTGATACACCGCCAAAGAAAGATGTTTATAGTATCATCGTTGATTTAATTTTTAACTGGAATGCATATTTGTTTGAAGGGGATGGAAAGTTTGAAGACATTATGCTTGGTGATTTGATCAATTGGCCAAGAGAGTGTTCAATTTATTAGAATTTGAATATTAGCTTTAAGTTTTATTTTTTGGAGTAGATTTCCTATGTATTATGAAATACTATTTCTTTTTCAATTTGGATGTTATGTGTGATAACAATTGCAAGTATACTACAAAGACAATGTCTAATTAGTGATATTTCAGTATCAATTGAGATTTTTGAATGATTAGTGGTTATGTTCATTTTGAGTTGAGTGTGTTCATTTTTAATTGAGATTCTTGAATGATTGGTGATTATATTCATTCATTTTGAATTGAATTTATTGAATTATATCGTGCGTACTGGTTTACAGGAAAAATAGGTTTAATTAACTAAAAATAATTATGGTAAATATTTTGCAGAATCTCGACGAATATTACCTGTCAAAAGTAGGCATTTGCGTAGAATTGGTTCAGCG
Organism: Iris pallida; assembly: GCA_029216955.1. NCBI lineage: Eukaryota > Viridiplantae > Streptophyta > Magnoliopsida > Asparagales > Iridaceae > Iris > Iris pallida. The sequence goes on along the minus strand of JANAVB010029617.1, from coordinate 9,618,313 downwards.
GTGTATTTGACGGATGAAGTCCGCCGTTTATAATATGACGGACGAAATCCGTCATTTTCTCCAACTTCTTATCGACGATAAAAAACCGTCGTTTATAGAAAACTACACTTTTTTTTTGACGGACCTTGTGACGGACCAAAACCGTCGAAATATGCAGTTTTTGACGGTTTTAATCCGCCGAGAAACACGAATTCTGGGGTAGTGAATTGGATGAGTCGAGGCACGGAGTTCCTTGGCGATTCGAAGCGTGCGGCCGCATGGAGTCAAGACTTATACGGGACATAATGTATGGACGCCGCCTTCCAAAGCATCCGCTGGCTCAAGAATTGTATTTGAGAGATGAGAGAGAGCTGGGTGACTTGCAATGTGAGAAGAGTGAGCTTGAGTGACTTGCAATCTTGGCCTTGCGCCTTTGTAACCTTTGTTTCAATATCAATAAAGAGCTTCTTTTGAATAACTTGTGTTTGCTTCAAATTTCCGCTGCTAATATTCAATGTCTCTGCTTGAGACTTCTGTGCGACGACCCCGTCGCAGCCGCTGAAATCGGCCGTTATAGAACCCGCCTTGCACGAGCGCAATCTAGGCTCGTGCGGCATCACGCCTTAGCGAGGACGATCGCTCCTACGGGAGCGGGGCATGACAAACGGGACCGGTTAGTTGTAGTTTTCTTGGATGTTTTCGCTACTTGGTTTTGATGAATGTGTTTTCACGTCGATTTCTGCATTCATTCCTGAGAATTTCGAGAGAAAGTTTAGAAGAAGGATTCTAACACGATGTTGGTGCCATTCCAGGAGCGCGTGTAACTGACGCTTGATCGTTGCGAATCGGTCTTCTTCTCTCGATATATAACTCTACTCGGTGGGTGATTCACGTCAATAAATTCTTATATTGCCTCGAACATGTTCCAAATCGACGATGTTCGGTTAAATGTATATAGCAAATAATAGCCACAATGCATGCAGTACCACTAAGAATAGAACAAGGGATAACTGTCTATGTCGAGTGTATCTATGCACGAGACTTAAAATAATATATAAGCTTCGTATACATTTTTCACTGATCCCAAGTCAACATTAATAATCTGTTTTTTCTGGACTATTTTACTAATTTTTTATATCCTAAATTTGGTTTTTTCAAACTATGTATATGCGTTGAGAGTGGTTGGCATGGAGAAAAGCTCATACAGGAGATTCATGGTGCAAGACCACATAAAATCTAAGAGAGAGTCTGTGCTTTCCTCTTAGGGCTCGCCATTCGAGATAGTTGGAAGAGACGATATGTTCGGAGAGTCGTCTTCTTCGTTAGAAAAATCATCATAGGGTTGGGTGAGTGATTTTGTTGTAATTTTTTGCTTTCTTCTTGAGTTTGATGAAACTTTTGGGCAAATTGTTCAATTTGTTTGTATTAAATTTTGTATCCTTTGAAGTTAGTAGATTGGAAATTGTACATGTGATATAGTCATTGAAAATATTGTGTTTGATATATCTTGATGCTTGTATTAAACGATGGTTCCTTATTTTCAGATGGATTGGTATCCGCTTCGTTATGTGCCCAACACGAAGTGCGTCCATTTTAAATCCCAAGATAGCCCTCATATGGGTGTATGCGACTAAAAAAACACTACAAGTAGTGTATGCATTATTTAGTGAATTGAATATATTGGTATTGGTATTTTATATTAGTTCAGGTATAATGCCTTCTCTAGTGGAAGGTATTTCTTAGAAAAGAAAAATTCTATGATATTTAATGGGAAGGTTTTTCTTTTAGAAATTATATACATAATTTTTTCTTAGAAAAAAAATATTTTCAATATTGATCTCTATCTAAGATTCTATCATAAATAAAAAAATATTAAAATAAAGAGCTATATCAGGAGCTTTACTGGTATAGTTTCTTGTTACGAACTTAGTGTTACACCTTGCTCCGTACAGCGCACGAACTTCCTCTCGAAGATCCGTGCAAACCTTTTCCGAATGCTTAACTAGATCGCTAAGGCAAATAATAAAAAAATGGAAAAAAGATAAAATTTTGAATATTAAATTTTTTATTGTACTAGAGACAGTTTACTACTTCTTAGATGGTGAAGAGAAAATGAGCCTCATACTTATATATAAGACCTCAAGGGTCTTACATGACACTTCTTATAAAAGAAACTTTTAGACCTGCGATATTTATATTTATATGGTGGGAAGATTCTAAAACTTCTAGAAAGATAGGGAGGCTTGTAGAGATTTCAAGAATACCACACTACACTCAGGAGTTCTAGATGCTTCCAACTAAAACCCTTGACTTGATGTGTTGTGCAACATTATCTCGGTGGAGCAAAAAATCTTGTTACTCCCGATAGAATTTGTCTCTGTCTATGTGACATTTGAACATGGTTTCCACATAAATATTACTTATCATATTGAGTTACAAAATATTATTTTTATTTTTTTATTTAATACCACCTATGATAGAAATAAATAGAGAGATCAATCGTTGTATACATATATTTTTGTAGTTAGCATCCTATACTAAAAAATGTCATGCATACATAAAAACCTTCTTAAAAGAAGTTGATACGTAGGATAGAAATGCAAAAATAGACATATTCATGGGATAAGACCTAAGTGCTATTTCATGATTAACGGAGCTCCCAGTTATTATTTTGTGAACTTCATAGCTGTGTTGCTGTATTTTTCTCTTAACAAAATTAAGCCCGTACCGGTTATTAAGCGAAACAACAGCCCTGGTTAGGGCCCTTAGGCCTGTTAAACCCAATAAAAGAAATTAAATAAGTGTTGATTCTAAAGTTTGGTTTTGCGTCCATCTAAAAAATGGAGAATTTTAATCAGCTATAAACTTATAAGCCTACACAAACTAGCCATGCATTACTCGCACATCAGTAGCCCATGGTCCATAGTGACCTAATCTATACAAGTAAATATGGAGCAAGAGATTTATTTTCAAACACCCCGCTCAGTGGACAGGTAGCAACCGCATGTCCAAAATTTGATAGTTCTGTACATATTATCAAAATTTTGGCATTTTTGCAGTCTAAATTTTGATAGTATAGTCCTACGGACAACAAAAATAGCTGAAATTTTTGTAGTCCTAATTAGATGTAAGACTGCAGAAAATAATGACAGTCACTAATATTTTGTGTAGTGCTCTTAGCATTGACTAATCTATAACAAAATTTAATCTATTAATAAGAGAGAAAGATTACACCGAAATAGATGGCAAAGGGGCAACAAGCTGTGCCGTCAGCCCTTTTTGCATGTCGAAACCAATCCTCTTAAACACTACATCCGTAGACTTGGGAGACATGACATTACTGTGCATAACTTTTTGGACTCTTTTAAGAAGCTCCACAGCGTCTGGGTAACGCAAACATATAGAGGATTTGTTACGTTCCTCTTTAAGGGTCTGCTTGGTAACGGTGTTTTCACCGATTCTGGGATATTTTTGAACCGACCGTTTATGAAAATCCATACTTGTTTATATTTTAAGGCACTGATTTTGATCGGCTCAAAAATCCTCCAAAATCGTTGTAATGCAATTTTGGGTGGTTTTATAAACACCCCAAATTGGTGGATTTTGACAATTTTATTATTTTATCCCATTTATTGTCACGCCCCGACCCGGAATCACCCGAATCATCGTCCTCGCAGGGGGCGTGATGCCGCACGAGCCTGGAGTTGCGCTCGTGCGAGGCAAGATGACAAGTTCTCAAATGGTTATCTTTTGGTTCGATATTAACAACGAAAGAAAAACAGAGTATACGAAACAATTCTCTTTATTGATAATCGAAACTGAGATTACAATGGCTTTCGATAGCCTAACAATATATGCCAGATTGGCTACAACACTCAGGTTCTCTCTTGCCCACAAAGGATTTCACCGTTCCATACATGATGCCTTCTATATCTCGGCCGCATCAATCCAGCTGTGTAGTCCGAGCGTCAATACGATAGCACGCTTCAATGCGCTTCGGCATTCCAAGCCTTAACACGTTCAAGCAACGCTTCGCCGCGAGCAATCCATTCCCTACACCCTGCATGAAGCTGGTGGGGGATCAGTACGTTCGTCCTCGCATGTACTGATAACAAAGATCATCTTTCCAAACCAACATCTTTAATATTTACGTTGAATCATGCAGCTTAGCTTATGATCTTGCTATGTTCTCCTTAGGGTCAATTTCATGGCATCTTTTGAAAGCGTAAAGCATGTTATCATAGCATCATGTTATTGAATTGAATAGGCAAACAAACAAGCAATCTCGTGTTTGATTCGTGGCACGACTTACCAAGTCGACGCACTCGCCCTTGCACCGACGCAAGGTGAATACGCCGTAATCCTTCCCTGTCATGTTATTGTGCATCTCTAAGCAGGATCTCTATGCGGGACGCATATGCGCCTACACTTTCAATCCATCGTTCCTTAACTATATGAGGGCCGTTGGCGTATCCGCGCCGGAATGGACTAAAGGAGTTCCTTTCTTTTCTCTCCTTCTTTTCTCACTATTTGGTTGGGCTGTCCGGCGTTTCACGGGTTGGGTCTCCTCCCAAACAACCGAAACGTTCCCGCTACATGCCATCATTTACGGCTTCTCCCATCTTGTTTAAGGATGTGCGCCTACAAAGATTATCCATCCCTCCGCGGCCAAATCGGTTCCGGGGACCTCCGGCATTTAACCGTTTGGGGGGATACTCGTGCACGAGTTAATATCACATTAATCTCGAGTCCATTCCAATCGACCATGCAACGCCCTATCATTCAACAGTTAAATTCAAACAACCAAACATAGTCTTGAGTCCGAGACTCAGACTTATCGTCTCGCATTTCTTCCATTTAGCTTTCTATGTTCTTTCGTTTCGCACTTCGTTTCGATGATTCAATGGCATCGTGCCTCAACTCAATGCTCGTCAACCGAACGACCCGAAGGTCTCGAACACCTTTCGAGGCAACATGTCATATCCGACAGTTCCGCCACATTCATACCGCAACTGTATTCTCTCACAACGAAGCCATCTTTTATTATCCCGTGCACGTAGGCACGTTTCGACCGTACTTCCAATGTTCTACAACTTAGCATTCAATGTTTGGGGCTTGCGCGCTAGGGCGCTCGCCTATTGTCTTTCAATGTTCTAGCCGTCTAACTCGTGCAGCAATGGCACGGTATGGTTCGTGCACTGAGGCACTCGTCGATTACAGTTATCCCATGTTCTTGCGGCTTGCATACCGAGGCGCTTGCCTTAGCGATATCCAATGTCCCATAGCGACTCGTGCATATTGATGCACGTTTCATTTCAATTGTTCTAACTTAGTGTTCGACTCACACTATGATTTTATCTCCGATCGGCCACGTCCGTGGTGTCGATAGGTTAACTTTAGCATACAATGGTATATTTGACTTATCGAATGAAGGAGTAAAAAGAAGTCAATCCTCCCACCTTGAGTCGATACGCCTTCGTCGTTTCGCTGAGCCGATGCGGCTCGATTCCCTAACTTTGTTGCACGGCCACTCTCCTGACTTAGCCATTTGAGCACTTCGTGCTTCGTTGAGTTATACGCCCAATTCGCCTTAGCGTGCCCAAGTTTCTGCCCGTTGCAAGGCGACGATTTGGGTTTTGCGGACCCCTTACTAAATATTGCAAAAGATCGACCTCTAATATTTTCCCGTCAAAGTATGACCTGCACACGAAACCAACTAAAATCAATACTTTCTTCGATTCGGACTTGCGCCTTGGTCGATTCGATTTCTTAGAATCTTCGAGCCGATTCAATGCACTCATCCTTCGGGACAACGCGGCGCTTCGCATCGATTCACTCGATGCATTCTTCGGGACAAGGCAATACTTCGCATCGACTCAGTTCGATGCGTTGCTCGGGACAACTTAGCTCTCGTATCGTTTTGCATCGATACATTCTTTCGGTCCATGCGACTCGTTGAGTCAATGCTTCAGCGTAATGCGCCGTGCGGAGCGGGGCATTACAGAATATACCACTCAAAACAAGGTTCGTCCTCGAACCAAAACCAACACTCCGACTAAGTGTTTTACAGATCGTTTCACGATCTCGTCCCACCAATGTTGTTCGATTTTATACTATCTCGCAAGCTTTTTACTAACATTTCCAAGTCCTCCCTGCAGCTCGATTTGAATTTGGATACAACTCGATTTGGATTCGTACCTATATTCAAGGCGTCCCGAAGATATGTGTATTTCGACCAAGTCCAGTCGTAGCAAATTGGAACAAAGCTGACAGGTAAATTTCAATCCTATGCTTGCCATCTCCGTACTCTCGATCGGACTTATCCTTAGCAACCGTTCTCAAAATTTCATCGCATACGTATATTCAATACATACGTGATTCATTCAATAAAGTCACTGCACGCGACGCGATTCAAAATCGCCTTTCTCGTTTCGTATGTTTCATAGGGACTAACAATTCTACGCATTACGTCCAGCCGTCGCGCATCCGATCGCAACGATCCTTCGCAACGCCTTGCGTTCAATATCGCCACCCAACTATTTCCGAAGTCTGGCTATGCAATTTATCTCGATACGATTTCCTTTGTTGACTTGCAAATGCATCAACAGTCAGGGCTACGCCTGCTAGGTTACTTACATAGTCCCCGTGCTTAGATTCTCCCGATGCAAGTTTAAATTGACATTGCACAAAGGCCACAATCTATCCGACATAAAAGTTTACAGCAAGGCGACAGTGCTCAAGGCAACGATCGCCTTAGCACGAAATTCTTTACGATGCGTCTTACATTCAATTTCCTAACGAGTAGGAATTCACTAGCCAAATTCCCAACTTATCCATCTCGCAACATCGAATACAAGTTCGATTCACGCAAGCTCAATTGCAAGGTGAATCCGAATCTAACGACATGACTCGTAAGTCATTCCCTTATCGTTCCCTCTCGTGTATAGCACGTTTCTCGCAATCGCCTATCCGAATCACCAAGTCCGTTGGTGAATTTCAAGTTCTATCGTCGACCAACATAACCATTCAAGCATTCATCCTGATGAATACTCAAAATCCATCTATATCATTCTCAATCGAAAGTTGTTCCAACAATTCTCGATCGCCTAGACTTACCGTCAACATGCACCGTGTTATATTTGTTATCGGTGCAATCTCATATGCGATATTGTATGGGTCATCTTACGGTCTGCAATATTCAATTTGATTTGGCGGTCAAGTCTTCTAGGGTCAGCTGCCCCGAAGCTACGCTCGATAATTGTGGATCATCACCGAAGGACAGTTTAATACGAACCATGCTATATCTTATTTCGGAGCCAAATCACGTTCCGACAATTCTATGCGACTACCCAATTTCGGACAAACCATTTCTATCGGCGCAACTGATGCACAACTATCCTCCGAGTCAAGTCATGCACTGCCGTCGATGATTCTGCAATTTACGAAACATCTACTCGCATCAAGTTCGAGTCTATCTTATTCACGGGTCGACACACGAGATGTTATACGCATCGAGCAATCGTCGATGACTTATAGTCTCGTCTTGATTAATCATAAAATTTACGATCAACCAAATTCATTCATTCTCGTATCGTTACTTACAAAATTTTTGATAGCGCAAGGCGCACTCCATTTTGTATTCTCACATCGTGCTTATGTTTTCTTGCGTATCGATCTTGATAGTTCATATCAATTTCGATAGCAATTAGGTCGACTTCGAATCCGTTTCAACGTCGAGTTAACTCGCATCGCATATGCCCAAGTTTGCGACAAACTTTTCTATACGCATCAACTTATTTTCCGATCTGTCGCATCCCGCTATACTTTGATCGCGTAACTGAGTTACCGATTATCCAACATCGAGCCCTCAAGTTATACGATCACGCCCTCTAAGTTTTGCGTGTTTTTCAGTCGTACTCAAATGAGTGTCGCCGTAGCGTAACCAACTATTTCTTAGGCACGATTACTCACGTCAACCAACTTTCTTACCGAAGTCGCACATCGTGCGATTCACTTTCATTATTTGTATCGCCTAACATTTCTATCGAGATCGCAAGTCGTACGATTCGATTCGTCTCGCCCAACGTTTCTATCGAGATCGCAAGTCGTGCGACTCATTTGTAAGCTCGAGTATTCCTTTCTCGTTGATCCGATTATTGCGTCAAGGCAAAATCGTTTTTGCTAGTCTCGGTCGTCCGACCGACTTATAACTTCCGTCCGACGTATCGTTCATCGATACGAGTCTCGCCTTATCGTCCCAACCGGTTTCCGAAGAACACTTGCATCAACATATCGCCATACAAATTTTCAACGAGTCTCGGTACTCTCCCGTCCGTCGCGGACAAACCTTCCGCAATTCTTACAACGTGTCAATGAAATTTATCGCACAAGTGCTATACCATATACCACTCGAAATTGAGTCATTCATCGCCTACGTGGTATGGCATATACCACTCGGAATTCAAGCCATTTCCCTCGCGTTATACTTAGTATAGGCCAACGTTCTCTTCCGACTTACGATTTTCCGCAGTGATCGTGCTTGATCACAACCGTAACTTTGATTCTATCAAAATCCGACACGATTCGGTCAATGTTCTCGCTTTTGGTGTGCAACCGAACGATTCGTTTTATCGATTTACGATTTCAATTCTTTCCTTACGTTGCATCTCGTGCAACAATTTATTTTATATGCGTTGCACCCCGTGCAAAATTTTTTACTTTCGATACGCGTTGCACATCGTGCTACGATTTATTTCCGACACTTTCATTCCACTTTGTACAACGATTCAATTCCAATTTCCGTTGTACTTCGTGCAACGATTAATTTGATATGCGTTGCACCACGTGCAATAATTTTTACTTTTCAATACGCGTTGTACATCGTGCAACGATCATTTCCAATATTTACCGCACCTCGTGCAACGAATTACTCTCGACTTTCCAAGTCAATGCACAATCCGTTTAACACATTCGGTATTGGCTTATCACTTCTCACTTTCATTTTAACGCATATTCACCATTACTCGTTGCACTTCGTGCATCATTTTATTTCTCATTCAACATGTTACATTGCCACAGTATCTCAAATCGTATTCCACAATTTGTTGCGCTTGCAGCAACAAACATTTTTACGGCTCGTTTGCATTCAATGCAATATACCTTTCGCGACTTTCTTAGCAAATATCGTATAATTTCCAAAACACATGCGGCAAAATTACACGATTTGTATTAGACTTATTGTATGGAACATCCAGTGCGGCATCGAGTAGAGTCAAGAGTGATATCAAGTGGTGGTGGACAACTTTTCGAATTGTAATGAAGCAAGCGTCCAGAGAAAATTGAGCCTAGAGCTCTGATACCAATTTGTCACGCCCCGACCCGGAATCACCCGAATCATCGTCCTCGCAGGGGGCGTGATGCCGCACGAGCCTGGAGTTGCGCTCGTGCAAGGCAAGATGACAAGTTCTCAAATGGTTATCTTTTGATTCGATATTAACAACGAAAGGAAAACAGAGTATACGAAACAATTCTCTTTATTGATAATCGAAACTGAGATTACAATGGCTTTCGATAGCCTAACAATATATGCCAGATTGGCTACAACACTCAGGTTCTCTCTTGCCCACAAAGGATTTCACCGTTCCATACATGATGCCTTCTATATCTCGGCCGCATCAATCCAGCTGCGTAGTCCGAGCGTCAATACGATAGCACGCTTCAATGCGCTTCGGCATTCCAAGCCTTAACACGTTCAAGCAACGCTTTGTCGCGAGCAATCCATTCCCTGCACCCTGCATGAAGCTGGTGGGGGATCAGTACGTTCGTCCTCGCATGTACTGATAACAAAGATCATCTTTCCAAACCAACATCTTTAATATTTACGTTGAATCATGCAGCTTAGCTTATGATCTTGCTATGTTCTCCTTAGGGTCAATTTCATGGCATCTTTTGAAAGCGTAAAGCATGTTATCATAGCATCATGTTATTGAATTGAATAGGCAAACAAACAAGCAATCTCGTGTTTGATTCGTGGTGCGACTTACCAAGTCGACGTACTCGCCCTTGCACCGACACAAGGTGAATATGCCGTAATCCTTCCCTGTCATGTTATTGTGCATCTCTAAGCAGGATCTCTATGCGGGACGCATATGCGCCTATACTTTCAATCCATCGTTCCTTAACTATATGAGGGCCGTTGGCGTATCCGCGCCAGAATGGACTAAAGGAGTTCCTTTCTTTTCTCTCCTTCTTTTCTCACTATTTGGTTGGGCTGTCCGGCGTTTCACGGGTTGGGTCTCCTCCCAAACAACCGAAACGTTCCCGCTACATGCCATCATTTGCGGCTTCTTCCATCTTGTTTAAGGATGTGCGCCTACAAAGATTATCCATCCCTCCGCGGCCAAATCGGTTTCGGAGACCTCCGGCATTTAATCGTTTGGGGGGATACTCGTGCACGAGTTAATATCACATTAATCTCGAGCCCATTCCAATCGACCATGCAACGCCCTATCATTCAACAGTTAAATTCAAACAACCAAACATAGTCTTGAGTCCGAGACTCAGACTTATCGTCTCGCATTTCTTCCATTTAGCTTTCTATGTTCTTTCGTTTCGCACTTCGTTTCGATGATTCAATGGCATCGTGCCTCAACTCAATGCTCGTCAACCGAACGACCCGAAGGTCTCGAACACCTTTCGAGGCAACATGTCATATCCGACAGTTCCGCCACATTCATACCGCAACTGTATTCTCTCGCAACGAAGCCATCTTTTATTATCCCGTGCACGTAGGCACGTTTCGACCGTACTTCCAATGTTCTACAACTTAGCATTCAATGTTTGGGGCTTGCGCGCTAGGGCGCTCGCCTATTGTCTTTCAATGTTCTAGCCGTCTAACTCGTGCAGCAAAGGCACGGTATGGTTCGTGCACTGAGGCACTCGCCGATTACAGTTATCCCATGTTCTTGCGGCTTGCGCACCGAGGCGCTTGCCTTAGCGATATCCAATGTCCCATAGCGACTCGTGCATATTGATGCACGTTTCATTTCATTTGTTCTAACTTAGTGTTCGACTCACACTATGATTTTATCTCCGATCGGCCACGCCCGTGGCGTCGATAGGTTAACTTTAGCATACAATGGTATATTTGACTTATCGAATGAAGGAGTAAAAAGAAGTCAATCCTCCCACCTTGAGTCGATACGCCTTCGTCGTTTCGCCGAGCCGATGCGGCTCGATTCCCTAACTTTGTTGCATGGCCACTCTCCTGACTTAGCCATTTGAGCACTTCGTGCTTCATTGAGTTATACGCCCAATTTGCCTTAGCGTGTCCAAGTCTCTGCCCGTTGCAAGGCGACGATTTGGGTTTTGCGGACCCCTTACTAAATATTGCAAAAGATCGACCTCTAATATTTTTCCGTCAAAGTATGACCTGCACACGAAACCAACTAAAATCAATACTTTCTTCGATTCGGACTTGCGCCTTGGTCGATTCGATTTCTTAGAATCTTCGAGCCGATTCAATGCACTCATCCTTCGGGGCAACGCGGCGCTTCGCATCGATTCATTCGATGCATTCTTCGGGACAAGGCAACACTTCGCATCGACTCAGTTCGATGCGTTGCTCGGGACAACTTAGCTCTCGTATCGTTTTGCATCGATACATTCTTTCGGTCCACGCGACTCGTTGAGTCAACGCTTCAGCGTAATGCGCCGTGCGGAGCGGGGCATTACATTTATATCCTTACAAAAAATAATTGTAACTATTAATACCCTTTCCTATTTAATTTATTCATGTAAAAAAATTTCAGAGCCGCTCGTTAGTGAATTACCAAGAATGAATTGGACTGGTTTAAAAACAGCTACTTAAAAACCATCTAAAATCGGACATCTCATATCCGGTACTCTAAGTATATCTTATAACTGCTATCCTTACAATTGCCAAGCAGACACGAAGTAGAAATAATCAAAGCTAACTGGCGCAACCGCGTAGGAGATGTTTTGAGAAAGTGGAAGATTAGCTAGGGACATGACTCTCCGTTTTGAGTTTTGGATTGGATGGAGAAGAAGAGTGGGAAAGAGGAAGCCAAGGTCGGCCATGATCCTCCATTTTTAGTAGGAGATTGAATGGAGAAGTAGATAGAGGAACAAGAAGAGGATCGGATGTCGTAGTTGGCCATGACCCTTGGAGAAGAGAGGTGGGAAAGAAAACAAATGGCCATGGTGATTTTAAACATCCAAACTAAAAACAAAGGTCACCAGAGAAGTCTGAAAAAATAAATTATTTTGTACAAGGGTATCAAATTTATATGACCTAATTAGACTTTGTGTAAGAGTTTGTCTGTTTTAGACTTTAGATGTTCGACACATTTAGTGACGAACATTCGTCATTAAAAGACTATGAAAGTCCAATTTCGTCACTAAAATGTGTCACTAAAAAATTCGAATATCTAACGTCTAAAATGGACAAACACAGTAACCAAAGTATAATTAGGTCGAAATCTGGTAACTTATACAAAATAACAGTAGAAGGCTAATTAATCTGAAAAAAGTTTGGAAGATTTTCTTGTAATTAAGGACCTGTAAATAATATTTCTTAATCCTTTACAATTTAAACACCCGTCATCTTGCATTAAAACAAGCTAATTAATACAAGCTAATTAATCCCTAACTCCCTATTCTTGAGAATTCGTTGCACTTTGAGATCTCTTCTTCTTCTTCTTCTTCTCCTTGATTTCTAGGTACTCCCCGTACGAGTAGGACGCCAAACCCCACAGAGAGAGCGCGAGCGCGACCCCCTTCTCGCTAGTAAACTTCTCGCCGAAGAAGATGACTCCGAAGACCTCCAGCACCGGAATGAACGCTGCTATGATGATTCCTGCGAGCAACGTGTTGACGCAGAAGATGACACCGACCGTGCCCAGGAAGAAGAACTGCCAAAGTATCGCGCTACATACCATCACTACGTAGTACTTGGTCTCGCCTAGCCCGAAACGCGCAGCCTCCCTCGGTATGACCTACATAAACATGTTCGTGCCAGTCAGTAACTGTCCATTGAGAGAGAGAGAGAGAGAGAGAGAGAGAGAGAGAGAGAGAGAGTGTGTTCTAAAATATGAGGCAGAAAATTGATTAGGGAGATGTAAACATAAAGTATACTTAAAACTATCAGGGATGGAAACTAAGGGTCTATTTGGATTGGCTTTCTGAAATTTTGTTGTGAAAACAGTTTTTTGAAAGTAAGTTATAAAGTTGTTTTCTGAGTATAAAATTTTTAACTTTGCGTTTGGTTACTTTCATCTGGAAAATAATTTTAAGAAACAAAAATTGAATATTATGTTTGGTAAACTACTTTTAGAAAATGGAACTGTGTCCACACTGTTCGTGTCCAACTCTGTTCCTCCCAAAACTGTTCGTGTCCAAATGTATCCGAGTTCCCTCCGGCGTGTAGGGCACGAGTTCCCTCCGGTTGAGTCGTGTCTAGTTCGTCGTGTAGGACTCGAGTTCATGTCGAGGTCGTCATGTTGGACGCTGCTGAAGCTAAACCCTAAGCCTAACGCTGAACCCTAACCCTAAGTTGGTGGTTCGTCCTCGTCACCACCGTTCGTGCGAGGGGAGAGTCGACTCCATCCCGCTGGTCTTCGCCGCCGTTCGTGCGAGGGGAACGATGACTCGAATCCGCCGTTGTGGACCGAGCTCGAGGCCGCCAAGTCCACTGCCGACAAGCTTGGACTCGGATCTGCCGCCGTGGACCGAGCTCGAGGCCGCCAAGTGCACCGCCGACGAGCCCGGAGTCAGATCCGCCGTGGTGGACCGAGCTCAAGGCCGCCAAGTCCATCGTCGACGAGTCGTGGGCCACGCTGGAGTTTGTCCATCGTCGACGAGTCGTGGGAGAGCTCGAGGCTGTCGTCGTGTGGCAGAGCTTGTCTCCATTTTTTTCTGGAGAAGAGAAAAGAAACCGAATAAGAGAGAGAGAAAGAGAGCAGGTTGGGGTTGGGACTTGTGGGGGTGGGGGGTTGGTGGGGGTAGGGCCCACATTTTTATTAAAACAGCTCTCACAAAACAGGTTCTTTCTGTTTCCGGAAAGCTGGTTTTAGAAGTAAAGTTTTGAAAAAAAATTCTGAATGTAATGTTTGGAGTGGTGCTGTCCAAACATTATTTGAGGGAGGGGTTGATTTATAACTCAGAAAAATGAGTTATAAATCATAAGCAAACAGGCCCTAAGTTATGATTGGGCCTTTTTTCCATGGATAATATTACCATCACAAAATTTTCACCAATTGTAGTGTTTAATAGCTGATATTTTTTATGGAATTATTTTCCAAAAAGCTATCATTTTTTATATTTTTTTATCTAAAATGGTGAGAAATGAAACATGTCCAACCCATAGGAAAATATCATTTTTCATGGAAAGTGACTATTTTCCGTGGAAAATAATGGCAAACAAACACCCAAATTAAGTTTTTTATGTAAATATTTTAAAATTTCATGAATTTTTTTCCTAGGAAAACAGTTCCATGAAATTAACTTTTTTCACATATTTTTCACCTTGCAATCAAACACACCCTCGGAGCCTGTTTGGTTTGATAAAAGAGGAGTGAAGTGAGAAAAAATTTGCAACTGCACTGAACTCGTAAGAGTTTAGCTGTTTGGTTGTAGGAATGAAAGTGAAGAATTTTTCCTTGATTTGAAAGGTTGCAGTGCTTGTCCCTCCCATTTTCATCACTTTCATCTTCCCAATTTTTTTGAAGAAACTGTGAGGAAAGTGATAGTCCACTACCAGAAAAGTGGATAAGAACTGAAAAATAAGTGAGCTCTCCGGATGATGGAGGCGGTGCTGGAGTCGATTCGGATCCCCGTCGTTGCTGGAGCCGCCGCAGAAGATTCGAATCTCCGTTGACGCTGTCGTTCTTTGTCGTCGAGCTCCGCCAAAAAAGATCCGGAACCCTGCGGCTGGAGCGGGCGAGTACGCCAGGCGACGGTAGGGGTCGGCTAGGGTTCGCGGCAGAGGACACGGTGAGGGTTTCAGAATATATGATTTGGAGGAGGAGATGTATGGAGAAGGAGGAAATGAAGGGTCGGCTAGAGTTCTTTTGTGTGTGTGTGTGTGTGCGCGCGCACGTGTGGTGGTGGTGGTGGTGGTGGGGGGGGGGGCAGGGGGGGGGGGGGGGGGAGTGCACATGCATATTTTGTTAAAAAAAATAACATATATTTTACAATAATATAACAATGATAATGCTGCTGCTAATAATAATAATTAAAAATTTAATTATAACTTGATTCTTTGAACATAACATTCTTTAAAATTTAATCACTAAAAATTTAATTATAATTTGATTTGTTTAATTATGATAATTAATGTGTTTTTCAATTCTCTCCAACCCCAATATCCACTTTCAACAACCATCCAAACAACTGAACTCATTTTCTCTCAACTTTCAACAACCATCCAAACACCAAACTCATTTTTTTTTCCATTTGCAGAAAACAAAAAGTACTATATTCAAATATATTTTGAAAAGTGCCACTTGTTCCAAGTGCACTGTAACTCAACCTGCTGTAAATGATTACTTCTATCCAAACAGTCCTATAGAAAATTGCATGAGCGGGAAAAATGGTTAAGACTACTACTAATTACTTCTTAACTTTTTTGAAAGCAAACGAGCTACAACTAAAAAACATATATATATATATATATATATATATATATATATATATATATATATATATATATATATATATATTTTGAAAGCAAACGAGCTACAACTAAAAAACATATATATATATATATATATATATATATATATATATATATATATATATATACAAACGAGCTACAATATATATATATATATATATATATATATATATATATATATATATATATATATATATATATATATATATATATATGACGAAATGGATGCAAATGACCTCTAGCCTAGTGGTTAAAAGAGATGCATGTGGCCCGAGTGGTCAGGAGATCGGGTGGGAGCGTTCGCCACAATTAACCTTCTTTCAAAAAAAAGATGACGAAATGGAGAGCACATTGGGTTCGTCATAGTTGAGATTTCTATGCTCAATGGAGTGTGGCCTTTCACCGTCGCGGTCAAAAGCCATCCAGAAAGGGCATGGAAAGAGTGATGAAAATGCAATGTGGAAAATTTTTTTTTTTCAAACCAAGAGACTGTGAGAGAATGGAAGAAAAGTCGTACGAATATATTTGTCAAAATCGTAAAGAAAGCTAAACTAAATCACAACCACTTTTGACGCGGAAAATTCATGCGAGAAAATTTACGGGATGATCGGAGTCTAAACCTGCAAAAACATTCACTAATGAAATAGAAAATTACACTCTAGCGACCTTGCGCTTGGGATTCTGCCTCCCTCTTGAGAGCACATGGGATTCGCCATAGTAGAAATTTCTATGCTCGGTGGAGTCTGTCCTCTCACCTTCGTAGTTGAAGGTTATCTAGAAAGGGCGTGGAGATAGTGTTGGGATCGAAATGTTGAATATGTTTTTCCAAACCAAGAGACTATGAGAGAACCAAAAAAAAGTCGTACAAATCAAGTTGCCAAAACCACAAAGAAAACTAAACGTAAACACAACCACTTTTGACATGAAATTTTTTTACGAAAAATAAAACATGGAAAGTTCCGAGTCTAATCCTACAAATGCATCTACAAACTTCTCCACCGATCGGATCATCACAAATACTTAAACTAATGAAAACATATTACAAGATGTTACCAATTAAAGACGAGAACGACCAGTCACCGATAATCTTTCCAGAATGATCTTTTTCAAAATATCAACCAGTCATTTCTTTCTTTTCTTTCAAAGTTGTAAACTTTGAGAACTCTCTCGTTCGATCTCCCTTTGGTAGATAGTTTCTTTTGGGGAATTAGAGTTAGGGTTATGCCTACGATATACTAAAAATACACATCTTCGAGTCAGAGCCATTCTGGAACAAAGTGCTTCAAAATTAGTATACCAAAGGTACACTAATAGAGGTATACAGACAATATACCATTGATACTGACTGCAGCTTTCCAATGTTTTTGACATGCACTCAAATTGATCCTCCTTTGGCGCCTTCTAGTTTTCGAGCTTCTCTTACACATGGATGGCGTTCGTCAAAATTAAGGGTGTACTCCACATAGATTGAGTATCCCATCCAACACCAACAATATTTCCTTTCTCAACTAAGTGGCGGAGCTCGTGATTCCGACGATCCTCCTTAATTAGTACTCAATTTTTTTCTCTCTACGGAATTTTCTTGAGCATCCGCTCCATTGTCCTCTGTAAGAATCCTTTTAAGCATCGCATCATTCGTCACGAAGCCCATCTCGTAACCAGTGAAACCGAGTTGCAATATGCTTAGACCGACTATGAAATATCCGGTTCTTTTCAAGGTGGATAGCACTTTGGCTATCGTAAAGTAAAATATAATACCCTTGCTTAAGCCCAATTTCATGCATAAACTTTCTTTATCCGTAATAACTTTTTGCAAACCTCCTTTGCCGCAATAAACTTTTGTCTCTGTAATAAACAAAACAACACACTTCTGCAATCGCAATTGCCACGAAACTGTTCTACCAGCAAACCTCATGACTTAGTCCAAAGTCGATCTCCTAATATCCACATTTTCAGCCATATCAGCATCGGTATACCCAATCAGCTTGCTCGTCCCTCTTGATGAAAACTTCTAATCAACACTACCCTGAAGATAAAAAAAAAAAAATCTATTTGACCGCACTCCAATGTACCCTTCCCAAATTAGAAAGATAGATGCCTGTCTGCCTTCAGTGTAGGGGTCAAAGCATAACTTTTCTAATTCTTAATTAAGCGTTAATACAATCATTACACTGACAAAAAAACTTTCAATTATTTGAATAAAAGAATGGTCATGAGCTTTCTTCCTTGTATTTTGAATTTTTTTTTCCTCAACGTTGAAAACATAACATTGAAGAATACAAATTTGTCAGCATTGCCAATAAACTTTGTTGTTTTCGTGACAGTTGTTACATTTTCTCATGATGCAAGCAATCATACAGATTATTCTACTAGACAAAAGCGACTTATATCGGGCTAGAGCTATTGGAAATCACAATAATTCCAAAAAAATTCATCTGAAGGCCGTGATCTATACTCTACTTGGAAATGTATGCTTCTTTGACGCAACTATGTCCTACGTGTGTGATCACTGATATGTGGGCAACGGCTACATAACTGAGAACCTACTTGTATGGCTTTAGCCCATCTCTCAGCCGATCACACGTGGATCGGGATAAGAACACAATAATTGTGACGCTACCATTCGGTCAAAATAGCAACTCATGTTTATAATGGAAAATACTATCTGGCTCGCAAACAGGCCAGACCGTATGCCAGGTGGCCGAAGTCCGTTGGCATCCCTCCATAGGCATAGGCATGAATTCTATGCCGGTTGATCAGTCAATGGTGTGGCACCATCTGGCGGCGGACCAGCCCGCAAGTTGGACAGCTAGCAGCACTCGTTTATAATACGCCCCCTCATATTTCACGTTACGTTTAATACGTATATGTTTGAGACTTTTTACGTTAAGACGCACATTTTCGGGACATTTTACAAATGTCAAAGTATCATTTCATCGCACTCAGTGTTGGTGATCATCTCAATAACATCCTTTCTTTCGACTTCAACTCGGCAATGTCT
Source organism: Iris pallida (assembly GCA_029216955.1). Lineage (NCBI taxonomy): Eukaryota > Viridiplantae > Streptophyta > Magnoliopsida > Asparagales > Iridaceae > Iris > Iris pallida. Next base: position 9,599,639 of record JANAVB010029617.1, on the reverse strand, counting down.
AGCCCATTAACTCTCGCCGCAACAGTTTGTTTCGTCCATCAACTACTAGTCTCGATCATCACGTCCAGTCTTGGCAAGAGTTCAGCAACCACATGTTGCAAAGAAACTTTTTTTTTCCCTACTTCAAGTCGGCAGTGTCTAGCCCATTAACTCTCGCCCCAACAGTCTTCCATATCCATCAACTACTAGTCTCGTGCATCACGTCCAGTCTCGGCAAGAGTTCAACACCACATGGTGCAAATAAACGTTCTTCCGAGCAAATGTAAGAACCGAGTTCTTATGCCTTAGAGTGCTGACCACTTTTATATATATATATATATATATATATATATATAGAGTGCTGACCACTTATATATATATATATATATATATATATATATAGAGAGAGAGAGAGAGAGAGAGAGAGAGATATATATATATATATATATATATATATATATATATATATATATATATATATATATAGAGAGAGAGAGAGAGAGAGAGAGAGAGAGAGAGAGAGAGAGAAGATAAGGGAGGTGAGGTGCCATCTCACCAGTGAGGTGGCTATATGTCATCCAATATTTTAAAAACTGGACCGATGATCGAACCGAATTTTTTAGTATATGTCGGACTGGGTTTCGGGGCCGGTCCTGAGCTCATGGGGGTCCAGGACGAACTTTCAAAATAATGTCTCATACATATGTAAAAAATATTAAAAAAAACAATTACAACCAAATATTGAACTTATGACCTTTAGTAAAGAGTTCAAAGTACTAAGCACTACACCACAATCACTGTGTCTTGAGATACAAAATTATTAACATATTTATCTTTAAACTATTTTTTTGGGGCCCCTCATGATCCGGGGGCCCTGGGCGGTCGTCCTGGCCGCCGTGGGCCAGGACCGGCCCTGCCGGGGTTCATCCGGGGTTCAATTGCAGTTCAACAGACTTGATTTGGTTTGGTTCAAGTAGACAAAATATTCATATTTACTTCTTGGTTTAGTTTGATTTTGTCGTAAATATGTTGGTTTGGTTTAATTTTACAACTATAAGGTCGATTAAAACCAAATCAAGAATAAAATGGTCCAAACATAATTTATTTTGATTTTTTTTTTAAAAAACCAAAATTGGCCAGTGCAATTGTGAACCAGTTCGGCTGGTTCACCGGTTGAACCCAGTTTTAACAAAAAATCGACGGTTCTTTAAAAGATCCTATTTAGTCGAACTGGACCAATTTTTTTGCTTAAACCGGTTGGACCCGGTCCAACCGCCGGCCAGTCCACTTTTAACAACATTGATGTCACCCCCATGCTATCATCATGCACTTGCACATTTTTCGGAGCATGATGATTGCATGGAGGGTGACACATAGCCACCACCCATAGGGTGGCACCTCACTTCTCTTATTCTCTCTCTCTCTCTCTCTCTCTTCTATATATATATATATATATATATAAGCCTAGTGGTTAAGAGAGATGGATGACCAATTTGACGCGGGACGACGTCCCAAAAATAATTTATTAGTATGAAATTAGGGATTTGAGAAGATTTGAACGCGAAAATTTTAATTTAAGAGTGAACAACGACAATTATAAATTTATCACAAAAATTATAATAGAAATTGAAAATAATAATTAGGATTACCGTTGGAGATCGGAAGCGTTGAAAGCGGAGAAGCTACGTTGAATACGTCAACTACGAAAGCGGAGAAACAACGTTGATAGAGAGATCCACTTTAAGGTTTTGGCATCGCACCATATAAACTCAAAATAGATTTTTCATTCTCAATTCTTCGATTCATATTTTATGAAATTACAAACTATTTATAAGCTACAAAATAATTAAAATAAGAGCGATTCCGAAAACGAATTACGATTTCCAAATATATATATATATATATATATATATATATATATATATATATATATATATATATATATATATAAATATAAAATATATGTGACTTATATTGTAGAATGAACCATTGTTATGTTGGACAGAGATCACAGGTAACGTAGTGTTTTCGAAAAAAAAAAATATATAGTGTAGTGAATAGTGATCATATTTTGATTTAAATTTCAAAGACGAATAAAAATAGAAAAGATCAGGGTTCGATCGAACCTTGAAATCGTTATTGACGATCATCCCCACCAAGCAGAACAACGTGGCGAAGCAGCCCATGACGAGCTGCATCTCCATGACCAGCGTGTAGGTGATCTTCTGGTTGGCCTTCGCGTAGGTCAGCTCCACCAGCGGCAGCACCAGCCCGTACAGCGCCGCGCAGCCCAGCGTCAGGACGAAGCCCAGCACGTACTGCGGCCGCGTCACGCCCGCCGGCCTGTCGGACCCCGCGTGCAGGCCCAGTATCACCGCCCCCACCGTCAGCAGCGCCACCGAGTTGAGCGAGAACGGCGTGAACCTCTGCTTCACGACCACCCACGCGAAGAACGCCGTGAAGGCGAGCTGCGTCGACACGAGGAGGGCGGATGTCGACACCGGGAGGAAGGAGAGGCCGTAGGCGTAGAGGTAGTCGTCGACGCCCGTCAGGACCCCGATCGCGACGCACGCGGCGAAGACCGGGAGGGTCATGAGGACGGGCTTGGCGCCCGGGTCGGCCCGGCGGCGGTGGAGGTAGGAGAGGGAGAGGGGGAGGGCGATGATGGGGAAGCCGGCCGTCTCGAGGAAGCTGGACAGCCATATGCGCTTGCCGCCGTGGTGGAAGTAGAGGCGGGAGATGAGCGGGCCGCCGACGGTGCCGAGGATCGTTATGAGGCAGTTGAAGACGACGAGGGTGCGCTTGAGCCCTCGGCTCATCTTGCTCTTGTAGTCGTCGTCGCCGTCGGCATTCGGGTTGACGGAGCCGGCCTCTATCTCCATTGCTTGCTCTCTCTCTCTGTTGGCGAGGAGAAGATGAAGTGTGCCAATAGTAGAACAAGTTCTGATGTAAAATCGAGAGTTCTGTGTGTAATATATATTATGTACAAATTTTTTTTTTGTCTCGGTATTGTTAGCTTCTTCTGCTGAGATACCATTCTTCTGCTTAGTCTACCATGCAACAGTTTGTATACAGCTTGTTTTGTTAGCTATGAAATTTAATTAAAATCAATTCGTTTTTGTTTCGGTGCAATTGAAATGATCTCTCTAAAGTCTAAAACAGTCGGCACAAATCCGCCCAAAGCCAAGAGGACAGCTTTCTACCTAAGTTTTTTTATTTCTGTTTTATATATATATATATATACTGGAAATTGCTGAGAAACCCAATTTCGGGGTGGGCTTTTATGAAATGCCCACCTGCTGGATACGTTTTATGAAATATCCAGAATTAAGTATTTTCACGTTAAATATTCCAAGATTTCCTTTTAGATGCCACCCGCTAGAAACTGCTATTTTTATAATACCGAAACTATCCCTCCGCGCGAATTGGTCATCTATATGTATTTGAATTCAAAAAACTCAGATCTGGATTGTGATTTTCGTCTTCTTCTTAACTGGAAATCTGAATTCCATTGCTCTCATCTTCAGCAGAGATCGCAAAGATCGTTCGTAGTTCGGTGTGCTTTTCTTCAGTCGAACTCAGATCATCGCTCGTCATCATCATCATCATCATCACCTTCATCTTCATCGTGGAGACATTTGAAGTTTTCCGACAATTAGGTCAATTGTGGAGAGAATATCTTTCTTCTTCTTTTCCATCAGAATTATCATCGTTTTGAAAGAAGAACGAAACTCTTTGTTCATGAAAAAAAACTAAATTACACGGAGAATGCCATTCTCCGTTTTATTTAAAACGGAGAATGCCGTTCTCCGTCTTAATTTAAACGGAGAATGACATTCTCCGTCTTAATTTAAACGGAGAATGGCCATTCTCCGTGCTACATTAAGACGGAGAATGTCATTCTCCGTTTTATTTAACACGGAGAATGACATTCTCCGTTTTATTTAACACGGAGAATGGCATTCTCCGTGTTAGTAACACGGAGAATGGTCATTCTCCTGCGTTTTAACACTAGAATGACCATTCTCCGTCTTAATGTAGCACGGAGAATGGCCATTCTCCGTTTAAATTAAGACGAAGAATGTCATTCTCCGTTTTATTTAACACGGAGAATGACATTCTCCGTTTAAATTAAGACGGAGAATGTCATTCTCCGTTTTATTTAACACGGAGAATGACATTCTCCGTTTTATTTAACACGGAGAATGGCATTCTCCGTGTTTCTAACACGGAAAATGGTCATTCTCTTGCGTTTTAACACTGGAATGACCATTCTCCGTGTAAACTAAGACGGAGAATGACCATTCTCCGTCTAAATTATGACGGAGAATGACCATTCTCCGTGTAACTTTCAGGACGGAGAATGACATTCTCCGTCTTAATTAAGACGGAGAATGTCATTCTCCGTGTTACTAACACGGAGAATGGTCATTCTCCATGTAAATTAAGACGGAGAATGCCATTCTCCGTGTTACTAATACGGAGAATGACCACCCTCATGTGAAATTAACATTTTTCGTGTTCTAACACGGAGAATGGCCATTCTCCTGCATTTTATGGTCAACTGAAACTTTGGAGGGCCATAACTTTTGACTAGGAGGTCGAAACGAGGTCCCGTTTGTCGCAAAATGAGCGTATCGTCGAGGAGACTGAAAGTAACAGCTTCTTCGTTAGACGGCCTTTCGAAATTTTAGATTCGCAAAAAAATGATGTTTGGACCTCCGTTTTAGCATTTTTGTTGTTTGTCCCAGTCTTTCCAAAAATTTTCAACGAGTTTTTGAAGATTTTTGAGGAGAAAACCTAGATTCGAAAGTGAGCAGCGTAAGGAAGAAGATGAAGTATCGAAACTTTTTTTAAGAGCAGTTTCGTGGGTGTTTTCAATAAATTAAAAGGAAGGGCAAAAGGGTCATTTGAAACCCGCTTTGGATAAGTTTCTCTAATTCTGGGCACGCGATGAAAGTTTTTTTAGCGGTGGGTTTTACATAAAACTTTTTTAGTTTTTGGGCATTTCATAAATCTTCCCATATATATATATATATATATATATATATATATATATATATATATATATATATATATATTTTTATATATATATATATATATATATATATATATATATATATATGAGAAAGGATAGACATTTCTACACTTTTTGCATCCCCATGCATCCATATGTTTACATTCATTGGATGTGTTTTAAGTCATCTAATCTTAACCATTGGTAAATCAACAGTTTATATACTTTTTATTTTTCTTTCTTATGTACTTATTTTTTAATATACTTCTTAACCCCCCCCCCCCCCCACACACACACATAACACAAAGCACACGTAGCACTGACGCACGCGAACTATGTCCCGGACGTGCGAAAACCAACCCTATAAAACGTAACAATGGGACTAAAATGGGCTTCCAAAATTATTATTGAAATTTACTGAAAATTCATACAAATCTTGAAGACTTTATCCACAAAGAATAAAAAACAAAAAACAAACGTGCTAAGGATGTGCACTAAGTGCAGCCAGCAGGATTGCGACAGAAGGTGGAATGTGCACTAAGCTGTTGAATGAGCAAAATTTTGAATACAGTAGAAACTGTTGAATGAACTTCTTGTCTGTTGGAAAAAATAAGACATTTTTCGTATTTGTGATGTGATGAGAATAAACTAAAATGGAAGCGAAAGAGAAGAGAAAATAAGAAAGGTTGCACACACACGATTTACCGAGGTTCAGCTCAATTTGAGCCTACGTTCTTCGCCCGCCCTTCTTTGTCGTTTTTACTATAATCAAATGAAAGATTACAAATGGCCTTCTCTCAAGTTGGTACAACTTAACTGAGGATCACTTTCTCTCACAAACTCATTTGAACTGGATTACAAGTGTGAGGATTACAAGTTGTGTGTGGTTGTGTTGATCTTGCAACTTGTTCATGTTCTCAACCTTTACCATCTTCCTGTTGGATATATTTGCCTTTATCTTCAAAATTCTGTAAACAAAAATAAATAAAATTAAAGTTACCGGCCTCCGGGGAAGTCGCACACGAAGCACTGTCCTAAGAGTTGATTCGGGTCTATGTGCAGACTTTGTCCGAATGCTCCTAGTGGTAAAACTCCCGCTCTACCGGTATCCCATCATCGCACACGACTCGGGAAGATTGACCCGAACTTAGCTTTTGTCCAGAAGATAGAATTAGAATGGAAGTGGATGATTGAAAATGGAATGAATTTTGTAGGAGGAATAGACATAATTTTTAGAGGGTGGAGCTTTTTTTTTTTTCTCTTTTTAACAACATAAAGGAGACATGTATATATAGGAATCATGTCATAAAACAATATATCAATGGTCTTTCAATAGGATTCAATAGGAATAAAGGTGTGATAATGGGTACTAATGTGACCGTTTTAGGGGTTAAAGAAATAATTCATGATAGGACTTTAATGTGAATAAAGGGGATAATAATATGGAGAAAAATTGATTTTTTTTCACCAATTATTACAACAATCCCCCCCAAAAAAAATCAATTTTTGAAACCAAAGATAACAATATTCAAAAGGAGTAAAGATGAAGAATTTCTGGACAATGATATACTATGCATAGATGAGATGGACTACAGCCTTGAATCTCACTTAGTGACTATTGTCTTCATCTGAAGAAGTGCTTGATGGACTACGCCTTGAATCAGACTTTTTGAACCAGATTCAGAAAATAGCACACATAGTACGCTAGAGGTTCTTGGGTCTATCGGGTGGCACGTTTGGTTGGCCATGCGCACTTTTACACATTCATGAGAGTTGTCTAGGATCGCCCTATCCTATAGTCGCGGCCCTCACGACCTCTCATATAGGTAAGTCCTTAAGGGTTGGTGATAGGAATCAACCTTGCATATCATGCTTGGACTTATTAAGAGTTTAAACTCAACCTATCCATATCACAAAAGGAACACTGTCACCATAGGGATGGGGTATGAATGTACACATGTACAGCCTCCTGGGCTTTTATTTTAAAGAGAATTTAATCTCAGGTCAGTGTTCCATAATAGTCACCTAGTCCAGCTTGTTTCTACCCATTGAACCGGCTTCTTGGGATCTCCAGTCAGACTCGGTTGGGTTGCCACTGCTGGTGACTATACTATGGGCTTAACCTCATTCCCCTCGATGATTCTAGGATCAATGTCCTAGACAAACTCTTCGTCAAGAGTAAACAACTCTTCGTCAAGAGATCTGTAAAGTTCTTTTATGACTTTTATAGTCAAGAACCACTTTCTTTTTGCTATTTTTAATGTCTTGAAACGCAGCTGCAGGTACCTGTTCATCTTAGAATTCATAATATCATGCTTTTAGCATAATTTTAAAAGAAATTTCAGGTACAAAAATATGTAGATCATGTATATGCATAATAAGATGTTTGATCTATTCAATTTCAATATATCATGAAGTCATAGCACAAGTAAAATTGGCCTTGATCTATTTGATATATACATAGTAAGATATCTGAGTCATTCAACTTCAACACATACTATGTTAAATATACTATTTCAAATTCGTTGATACTCCTAGATATGATAGTTTGTCACATGAACCTATCAACTTATGAGTATCTAAGTTGTTTTACAAATGAAACCTTACACTGGATCTTAGTGATCTTTTGCGTTTTTATAGCCGAAGAAATTGTCATATAATGACTCAAAAAATACTTAAAATTCTATGAAGCCAATTGTAGTCCATTTCATTATGAATTTTTGGTTTGACTAAACCAGATGTTTGGGTTACTCCCAAATCATACTATGTGTCATTAAAATTAAAAAATGTGATTCCACTAATTGCTAATATAAGTCTTAGGATAGTGAGTCAAAACTTATTTGACTTTGTCACCTCTTAAAGTAAGACATAATAACTTTAAGCTATTGCTCTAAAGATTTATCTTTACTAGCCATGTTTGTAAAAATGGCAGTCTAAAGTAGTAGAATAATAGTTTAAGCGATTTTGCTAATAAATCTTAAAAATCTTTAGTTTGTCAAGTATTGATTAACTTGGGTTAGCTGTAGGGGCCGGTTTCCAGCTATCGGAGGTCCACAGGGGGACGATTAAGTACCGTGTCGCTTAGGGCTATTTACGCCCGGTTGACAGAAGGACCCTTTCGGCTTGTACCCAAAATAATCTCAACTTTTAAAACTTCAGATTTAAAGGAATTTGCAATTTCACTAACTACTTTCTTATGACAAAATTGTTTTAATGAGTCAAAATAATTATAGCGTCACATAATATAAGCTAAGACAAAATTTGTCTAAATATTGTGATAGAACAATATAGTGATTTTTTTTTACTAGAAATCCTAATATTGTGATAACATAGTTATTTAAGGTTCAAACATGTAAACTGACTAAGGAAAGAATATCACCATATTCTACATACAGAAACCTAGAATGATGCCTCACATACTTCATATATTTGTCCAACTAAATTCAGTAGACAAAATGAATAGAATATGTGAATTGTAAATTTAAAAAATTACCTGTCACTCCCCGTTCCCAGAATGCGTATTTTTATACATGTACTACTCGAATGTATTTATTTAATATTTATCATGTATTATCCTGTATTTAAATTTTTTTAATTTATGTTAATTTTATTCCTGCATTTTATTTTCTGCTTTTATTCTCTGCTTTAGTCTTACTTTGGGTTCGGCTTGGTTTGGTTTAGTTTAGTTGGCTCAACATGAACCCAACACCCCCACCTACCACCACCCCTTCCATTTAAAGCCCCCATCCCCTTTCTCTCTCTTCATAAACTCTCCTTCACCATTACTTCTTCTTCTTCCTCATCACTCTCTCCACCTACCAAACCGTAGGCAAGTACAACTTGCTTCACATGAGAACCCATGTTTTTATAGTTCATTTATCTTCCTCTCATGATCCTAAGAGAGTTTAGAACTTGGCATTTTTTATTTCGAAGTCTTAATTTTTGTAGATCTAGAAATTAGTTATTTTCGAATTTTGATGGTTTTGATCTATCAAACTTCTTTGTTTGCAAGTTTTGATGGTTCCATGCTGTAGGGAATTTTATTCTACCCAATTTTGACCTTGGCAAAGTTGGATTTGGACTTATTTTGACCGAGTTATGGATTTTGAAGCTTTGGGTTCGAACCATAGAGTTCTTGCTATTTTGGAGAAGACAGTGAGCAGTGTGTGCTAGCTTTTTAGCTTGCGCCACTGAGCTGTGCGCGCTCTTTAGCGCAGCACAGTCCGGTCCATACGCTGCCTTTTGGGAGCGTATGTCTTGCATACGCTCACTTGGATAGTAAGGAGTCGTATGGAGTTCATACGCTGCCTTTTGGGAGCGTATGTCTTGCATACGCTCACTTGGATAGTAAAGAGTCGTATGGAGTTCATACGCTGCTTTTTGGAAGCGTATGTCTTGCATACGCTAGCTTGGATAGTAAGGAGTCGTATGGAGTTCATACGCTACCTTTTGGAAGCGTATGACTTGAGCGTAGGCTGACCTGAGCGTACGCTGACTTGAGCATAGCATGACCTGAGCGTAGGTTGACTTGAGCGTAGCATGACTTGAGCGTACGCTGACCCTACTTACCCTGGATCTTCTATAGCCCTGTTTATTGATATTTTATTAGATATTTAACGTCCATTTTATATCCTTACGCCTTTTGACATAAAACTTGATATAATCATGATATGTTAATATTTTTGTTAAATATAGATTGTTACGTGGGATGTACCATGTGTCGTGAATTGAGTTATAGATACCCCGATTGACTGGAATTAAACCGTGAGAGTTGTAGACTCGACCCCACTGAATACTAGTTGACTTTCATGCCTTGTCATCATTAATAATGATTGTGACCTTGACTAATAATTGATCATGCGTTCCTAATTGGAACTAAGAGACTGGCTAGTCGTCTTTTGAATTGAATAAATGAGACACATTCATATTAATTGTGAACTATGGAAATCGACTGGCTAATTTCGAATGTTGGCATACAGGCACGTGCAGGCTTCAATTCATTTATTATTTATTTATCTTACCAAAGAAGCATGTGTACTTTATGGTCAAGGTATGATTACTCCGTGGTTAGTTTTGATTGTTGTATTACGCTATGTAAGACCTACAACTTGACCGCACTGGTATCATTGTAGAGTTGTGCATATCGTACCCTGTACGAAAGTACTCATTTGAATAACCATGATCCACGGCATGGAATTTCACTCAACGTAGAGACTATTAAGTTAAATAAAATAATGATTGCATGGAGAGAATGGATTCCCGAGTTCTTACATGGCAGCCCCCTTGGGACAAGTAGTACTCGACGGGCCGGCTGGTTCCCACAGATACTGTAAACCTGCCACACGGACAGGGAACAGTATCTGCTTATATTATTACTGTATATTGTATATTGATGACGGGCGTCCTGCTAGGACTCGTCTAAATCATGCATGGCGCACATGATTAACTAGATAGACTAGCCTTGCTCGCACATAGTAAGAACTGAGGAATCCCTATTGCATAAATTCCAGGATAACTTGGGACTCAAAATAGCAAGCCGTAGGATTTGATTGGCCGTCCAAGATGATTTGTTTGTGCACTGTACCTACTCTGTTACCTAACTGGGATGATCAGAATGTCAGGACATGACGGGCCAACTTCTGTCCTTGTTTGGTTGGGAGGTTGGTTCGAAGTGTCGTGATGTGATGTAAATCCTAGTGGAAAGCAGAGATCTATTATTATATTTTTCATTACTGGTTTTAGTTCTCATGTCGTGCTTCCTTGTGGTACTTGCTATTAGAGGTCTAACCTCTCTGGTTTTGCATGGCCAGATTTAGAGCCGGTCTCCGAGGATCCAGCTTACTTCTACCTCCAAGATGGTCAACACTAGAGGGATGATCGCAGGAGGACTCGAGTGGGTTTCTTACTTCCCCGCTCGTTTTGTTATCTACTTTATACTTTGTCGTTTGGCACCGACATGTTAGTCGGATTGTCTTGTACCTACTTTTGTATAATTGTAACTAAGTCAGACTGCAGCTGCTAACAATTGTGTATACTTACTACATCATCTGGCTGTATTCTGTAAAGCCAGATATCAAGAACATTTTGACTGAGCGTTTGGGACGTCTTACTGCTTTATCTCACATGTTCTCTATTTTCTGTTTCTTGTTTGAATGATTGAGACAATAGAAGTAAAGAGACCATAGGGAGACTTTCATGTAGTATGCACCCCCCTCGTCTTGTAGACAGCATTGATCGTATTATACGGTATTCATCTACCCGTAATATGTAGCTGGCTGAGTCATTCCCCCGCTCTCCAGTATTCTGGTTCTGGGGCGTGACATTACCTTTCCACGTGATCGGAACAATTTTGTACTTCTTGAATTCGACTTAGTAATAACACTTCATAATAAATGTCATTTTGCATATTATTTTGAGATAGTTCTATAATCTCACCGACATCAATTATGTCCAAGAATTTTAAAAAAAAAATATAAACAACAAGTTTAGAATAATAAAGCGAAGAACTTGTAACACCCATATTCTGAATACGTATTTTGTCAAGCTTGCATGTATTTCAGACCTGTATTTATTTTCTCGAATTTTGGCCTGTACTTGTAATTGACTTGACTTGCGGATTTTGGATTTCTCGTAATTGGGTTTTACCTGGCTTGGTTTTATGTTGTGGAGAAGGTTGGTCTGGTTTGGTTTATTTTGCATTGGAGCACCTTAGCTAACCTCCACCCTACACTCAACTTATCCTCCACCATTAAAATCCCCACCTAACACTCTCTCTCTTCATTACTTTCCTCCATTAATTCTTCTTCCTCTTTCTCTACACAACACCATCACCCATAGGCAAGTGCACCTTACCACCACATGAGAACCATATTTTATTTGTTCATTAGCTAGATTAGGCCATGATGATCAACATTAGTGCTTGATATTTTGTGATTTGGAGTCTCCATTGTTCTAGATCTAGGTTTTAACTATTTTTGGATTTACATGGTTTTGATCTATTTTGGTTGGATTTTTGTGGGTTTTGATGCTTCCATGTGGAAGAGAATTCAATTTTACTCAATTAGACCCTTGGAAATCTAGATTTGGTTTTGATTTGACCATGATATGAAGATTTGAACTTTGGTGTTCTTGAAGAGTTCCTCTCGGCCTGGAGTAGCAGACTGCAGCCTGCGCTCTTTAGCGCAGTACTGGACTGCGCATCCTCCTCTCGGCCTGCGCTCTTTAGCGCAGCGCCGACCGCGCAGCTTGCCCCATGGTGAACTGCGCTCAACCCCAGCGCGCAGGGACTCTTGCGCAGTCTGCTCATGCGCAGTCCACTAATGCGCAATCTGACCCATGCGCCATCCATCCCCGCGTACTCCACTCATGCGCAATCTGACCCATGCGCAGTTGGCCCCTGGCGCACTTGACTCCTGTGCAACCCGACCCCAGGGACCCTTGCGCAATCTGTCCAATCATGGAGAATTGGTTTTATTTTTCCTTAAGCTTGGCTCTTCTATAGCCCTGTATATTGATATTTTATTAGATATTTTACGTCCATTTTATATCCTTACGCCTTTTGTCATGAACTTGATTTTACTTAATATGTTTGGAATGACTATTGTACATGGCATGGTATGACAAGGAACTAGCATAATACGACAGTGACCCGTAGTGGTGCACTCCTGACATGACCAACCTGACATGATAGTGGCCCGTCGTGGCGCACTCCTGACAAGTACCCTGACATGATTTATCTTGATGCTGTTGCGACGACTAACTTGACTCGTATAATCAACTTGACACCGTGGGTGTTCCTGCTTGCTTGCTTGTGCAATCCACTTGTCTTGTCTTGCATCATGTCTAGGACGTGACTCTCTGGTTCCTACGGTCAGGGATTCATACTGAATATGGATTAGGCTAATGACTAGATCAAACTATAGTTCATGGAGAATTTCCAGTCACAGGCAATCTCGTTATCTGGGCGCTTTAATTGGACTTGTAGCTTGCCGACGAATAGAGCACATTTCCAGCACACTGTCATGTGTTGCACCCTCTAAGTCACCTAAGGGTATATCGTCTCCGGGGCGATGTACCCAACCATACTCTCAACCCGCAGAAGGATAACTAGATGGTCTACAGGGCTTGGGACTGAGAAATTCTCATTGCATCTTGTTAGTAATTAAGGCTTGTGATAACCCTAGTTATTTAAGTAGTAAGCCGTAGTAATTGCTTGGCCGCATTATGAATGGATGGAGTCCAGCCTTGTCTAAGTCTTGTCTAGCCCCTGTACCTGGAACTCTTGTACATGCTTGTTTTACTTATCTCTAACAATAAATGGATAGAGACAGAGTGCTGTTCAGGCGAATGGTTACAACCTCGGTCCTTGTCTGGTTTAAGGGTTGTAACCTGGCTCCCGGAATGGTCCCACGTCACTAGTCGTTTATTGTCCTGTTGCACTCTTTATTACTTGTACCTTCTTCCATTTCTTTTCTTATGTTCTGATATGCTGGCTTTTGTTCTTATTTCGTGGCCTCCTTTGTGGCACTTGCTCTTTCTGGGGTTTGACCCAGCTGGTTTTGTGTAGCCAGATTTCGGAGCAGCACCCGAGGATCTACCGAACCTCCAGCCCGATGGTGGCGACTAGAAGGAACCCGGGCTACGAGTGGGTTTTCTATTTTGTTTCGCTCACTCTATTGTAAAATTATTCTTTTGAGGCGTTTAGCCGACGAGCACCTGTTAGCTCGATGCACATTTACTTACTGTCTGCCTACGGGCTGTAAACATGATTAACAAATCCTAGGGTTGATCATGTATGACTTAACTCTTGCTAGTCCTAGCATTTTGTACGACTAGCTTCATGATTAGCTGATATGTAATCTCTGGGACGCCTTTTATTGTATATTTGATGGTCAAACATCTTGTAACTATATTACTTGCTTGAGATTGAGACAGTAGGCTCGACCTTAAGAGACCGTTGGCTTGTAGTAAACCCTCATATCTAGACAGCCGTGACCGTATAGTTGAGATGTATTCTATTTCAATATACGTAGCTGGCTATGTTCGCCCCCGCTCTCCAGTATTCTGGTTCTGGGGCGTGACAGAACTTTATATTACTTACCTTATACCTTAGCATGTTTGCTCATTTTCTAACATGTCTAACTTCTGACTTGAAGAAATAAAAATTACAAAGATCATGTCCGAAAAGGATAAAAATCTCTAACAATTTGGTCTTCAACAAATAAAATGTTAGTTTGCATATAAAATAAAGTAAATATATAATTTGAACCGATGCACAAATTGTTCATTCTGACACACCAATATATACTGTTTAAAATAATTCAACAATATTTTTATGGTAAATATGAAAACAAGAATTATAAGATGCTATCAGTATGTCCAAGTCTGACATATATTTTAGTTATATAATAAAGTGAAAGAAAATATTTGGCAATACTATATAGCAACATGTATCATTTTTCATAAATTAAATATTACATATAAAATAATCACATAACAATAATTTTACATTTAGATGACTTTGCAAAATTTTATTCTAAATGCCAAAATCTATAATTAATATTGAACGATGTAAAATTTTGTTATTAATGGTAGTAATACCAAGTCTTGTATCATGACTTGAACAAATTCTATGTCATTATCCATGACATCGGACTACTTAACAAGTTATTTATAATATTAAATTAAACGAATTTCTCTCGATGCATCATGAGTAGAACACATGGAATTAAAAATATGTGTTATGATCTTTGCACTATCCCAATGATATAAAAAGGTAACAAAACACAAAACTAAAGCAACATGGATTTCTCATTCCAGGTGCCTTATTATATGTTGCACCATAAAAAATTAAAGATGTTAAAGCAGGTGCAAAATAATGATTTGCTATATATGTTAGCATAATTATTAGCAATCAAAATTGTGTATATATAAGAACAATAATCGAAATAGAATTGTTAAACAATGGACACAATTAAATCAGATGCGACAAAATGTATATATCTCTACGTAATTTATCCAGGTAATAGTTCTAATTTATTTGAGAACTATTAAAATATTCTATAGAACAAATTTTAGCATATGAATTTAGATTTACTAAAAATTCTTTTGTAATGCCAAATGCCTCTGCAAATGCATATTCTATTTATAGAGATGCAAAATTCTATTTATTGTAATTTTAGATAGCAAATTTGAACAAAGTAGCTTATCATAAAAAATAATTCATCGATACATGCTACATATTGTTACCAATCAAGTTGGAATTGACAATATTCTCAAGATGTGTACAATTGGCTCAAGATACTGCACTAAATTTGAAAATGAACTTTATTCATCCATACATGTGCATATTATTTCTAATTGGAATACAACGACAAATTCGTTCTATGCTAACAAGTATAAGAATGATGGTATATAATATTTTGTGCTAACATTGTGAACAAAATAAAGAACCACTCCAGAAGATATGGAACATAATTGAAAATTCACTAGAAATTAGTTATGATTCCAACCATTGCGGACTAAAGTAGTAAAGAGCTTGAGTAATTGTCAAGACATAAATATTCTCAAAATTATTCATTCTATCCATATATCAAAAAATATGAAACATTCTATTTAATCAAATTTGAAAGATACTCCAAAAAGGAAAAGAAAGAAAAATAGGAGAAACAGTTTATTGTATCATTTGGATGTGCCTGTCTCTATTGGACAACTATGGTGTTGCACGTTAAGTGTCTGAATTCAAATTTTTATTACTGGATGACACATAAGAAAAACTTCACTAAGTAAAAAACATACATGGAAATAATGAATAGTCCGTTAAGTTTGTAAAACAGAATAATTACATTAATCATAACATTTTATATGTTATACTTATAAAACAGAATATAAAAATGTGTCCATATGTTCGGTCACGTAAACAATGTTGGGAAAGAAACACGGAAACCTTTCCCCAAACCGGAGAGTACCTGCGAGAGGACCGAGCAAACAACGCACGAACCCAAAAAACAAGCACACAAAAACAATCACGCAGACACAGAGAATTTTTGACGTGGAAACCCTTGCGGGAAAAACCACGGGACGATCGGAGTCCAACCCTGAGAAGCCTCCACTAATGGAATAGAAGAATTACACCCTCTACAAACTCCTCCCGATCCAAATCGGATTCCCACAACACTCAGAGACAAGAACAATGATCACAAGGCTACGAAGAACGAGAACGACGAGTAGAGATTACCCGAAACACGATCTCCTTCGAAAACGACCTTCGATCCTCCGTCTTCTTCTCCGAAGTTGCAATGGCACTCTTGCCTCCTTCTCTCTCCAACTTGTGTTATGTTGCACTTCTAAATTAGGGTTGAGAAAACTCAATATATCTCCCTAATCCCGCAACCAACCTGGACCGTTGGATTAGATCCAATGATGAAAACTCATCCTGAAATCCGCTTCAGCCCCCCGACACATAGAGTTCGGCCAGAACTCTGTGTGGGGCAACCAGCACTGGATGGCCAAACCCTAGAACGGCCAGACCGAGTTCGGCCAGAACTCGGCCTGGGACCGAGTTCGGCCCGAACTCGGCAGACTTGGTCCAGAACCCCCTTTGGGGCAGCAGCAGCAGTAACAACTACTCCCGAGCTTCTCCGACATCGGACGGCGCTCGTCGCACTCCGGGATCTTCTCCACATAGGTTGGGAACCCCACCCACTCCAACAAATCTTCCCCTTCACAACTATGGGGAGGACGTCGTCATCCCGAGGTTCTGCCTGCAGTACTCAAACTTCTCCCTTGGTAGAATCTTCGTGAACATATCAGCTCCGTTGTCATCTGTATGCACCTTCTCAAGCTCCGCGTCCTTCTTCTCAACCACATCCCGTATCCAATGATACCGAGTCTCGATGTGCTTGGACCGGCTATGAAACGTCTGATTCTTCACAAGATGGATAGCACTCTGACTGTCGCAAAGCAAAGTATACTGCTCTTGCTTCAGTCCCATTTCCTGCAACAGCTTTTTCATCCACAACAGCTCCTTGCAAGCCTCCGTCGCCGCAATGTATTCCGCCTCCGTCGTCGACAAGGCAACACACTTCTGCAACCGCGACTGCCACGACACTGCTCCTCCCGCAAACATCATCACGTAGCCTGAAGTCGATCGCCTCGTGTCTACATCTCCAGCCATATCAGCGTCGGTATACCCAACCAGCTTCGGCTCGTCACTACCAAAGGAAAGTCTCCAACCAGCAGTGCCCTGAAGATATCGTAGAATCCACTTGACCGCACTCCAGTGTACCCTTCCAGGATTCGAAAGATACCTGCTAACCGTACCAACTGCATGAGCAATATCTGGCCTCGTACACACCATGGCATACATAAGGCTTCCCACAGCTGAGGCATATGGAACCCGCTCCATATCTTCCTTTTCGTCCTCGGTAGATGGACACTGCTCCTCAGTGAACTTAAAGTGAGCCGCGAGGGGGAAACTCACTTTCTTCGACCCGTCCATCCCGAAACGCTGAAGTACCCGGTGAATGTACTTCTTTTGGGACAAGTGTAGCAGCTTGGACTCTCTCTCTCTCGGCTGATCTCCATCCCAAGAATAGTCTTCGCTGCGCCCAAATCCTTCATAGAGAAGGCCGCGCCCAGTTGGCGCTTCAACTCCGCTATCCTAGTGGCATTCCGACCCATTAATAGCATATCATCAACATAGAGCAATAAGATGATAAAATCATCATCGGCAAAGTACCTCACAAATGCACAATGGTCCGACGTCGTCCGTGCATAACCATGCTCCCCCATAAACGACTCGAACTTTCTGTACCACTGCCTCGGAGCCTGCTTCAGACCATACAAGCTCTTCCTCAACCGGCAGACCAAATGTGACTTGCCCTTCTCACAGAATCCCTCCGGCTGCTCCATGTACAACTCCTCCTCAAGATCACCGTGGAGGAACGCCGTCTTCACATCCATCTGCTCGACCTCCAAGTCAAAACTGGCTGCTAAT
Source organism: Iris pallida (assembly GCA_029216955.1). Classification (NCBI taxonomy): domain Eukaryota; kingdom Viridiplantae; phylum Streptophyta; class Magnoliopsida; order Asparagales; family Iridaceae; genus Iris; species Iris pallida. The sequence goes on along the minus strand of JANAVB010029617.1, from coordinate 9,581,646 downwards.
GCTAGCACCACCCGAATAGACGAATGCTTGACGACAGGCGAAAAGATTTTATCATAATCCACGCCTTTCCGCTGACCGTAGCCCTTGACTACCAGCCTCGCTTTGTATCGAGGGCGAGTAGCATCATCCGTCTGCTTCACTCTGAACACCCATCGATTCTTCAAAGTCTTCTTGCCCTTTGGCAACCGTACCAGATCAAAAGTAGAATTGGTGTGCAAGGAACTCATCTCCTCCTGCATAGCCACCATCCACTCCTGCCCGTGTTCGTCTTCCATAGCCTCTGCGAAACTTTCGGGCTCTCCCCCGTCAGTCAGTAGCATATACTCATCCGGCGAGTATCTCGTAGATGGTCGACGATCCCTGTTGCTCCTTCTCAGTGGAGCCACTGGTGCTGGCTGTATACCGACAGCCTCCTCCCCTTCAGGAACTGCCTCCCCGGCATGCTCATCCTCCTGAGGGACACCCTGACCACCATCAGCAGGCTGATGATCAAGGTTGGAAGCAACTCCATGTACCGGCTCCCCCATAACTGGATCCTCTGCGAGGTCCTCTGGAAACTGCTCGAAGCGAAATGACTCTAACTCAGGCAATTCCTCAGCCTCAGAAGGCGTCTCGGAATCCTGAGTGTTGGTCATGGTCTGATCCTCGACGAACACCACGTCCCTGCTTCTGTAGAGCTTTCCTTCCACTGGGTCGTAGAGTCTATAGCCAAACTCATCACGACCGTAGCCGACAAAGACGCATCGCCTCGTCTTCGGCTCAAGTTTGGTCCTCTCGTCCTTCGGTACATGCACGAAGGCTTTACAACCAAACGCCCGCAGGTGACTGTATGACGGCTCCTTGCCGTACCATACTTTGTCAGGCACATCACCCTGCAAAGGAGCACTAGGAGACAAATTAATAATATAAGCAGCTGTGAGAAGAGCCTCACCCCAATAACTGCCCGGCAAGTTTGCTTCTGACAGCAAATACCGTACCCTCTCCATCAGTGTCCTGTTCATGCGCTCTGCTACACCATTGAGCTGAGGTGTCTTTGGCGGAGTCTTCTGGTGTCGTATCCCTTGCTCTCTGCAATACGCATCAAAGGGATCGATGTATTCGCCGCCATTGTCGGACCGAACACACAACAACTTCTTGCCCGTCTCCCTTTCAACGGAGGCCTGAAACTCCTTGAAAGTAGGCAGCACCTGATCCTTGGTCTTTAAGGCATAGACCCAAACCTTCCTGGAACAGTCATCAATAAAAGTCACAAAGTAAGAAGCACCACCAAGAGATTTTACCTTCATAGGACCGCAGACATCCGAGTGAATCAACTCGAGCAACGCCGGCTTCCTCGAACTTGGGTGACTCTGGAAAGACACCCTACTTTGCTTCCCAGCCAAACAGTGCGTGCACTTCTCCAACTTTGTAGACTTGAGCCCCGGAATCACTTTCCTGTTCACCAAGTAGCTCATCTCCTTCTCGCTGATATGGCCGAGCCGCCTGTGCCACAACTCGGTAAACGCGTCACTGACTGCGTTCACCTCCTGTGCCCCCTCTGCGCTCCCCTCCATATAGTAGAGACCGGACTTCTTGCTTCCTCTGGCAATCACCATCGAACCTCTGGAAAGCTTCCACTGACTATTCCCGAAGAGACTGAAGAATCCCTCGTCATCCAACCTTCCAACCGACACCAGGTTGAAACGGATATCAGGGACATGACGAACATCCTTGAGAACAAGAACCGCACCCGTCTTCGTTCTTAAATGCACATCTCCAATGGCAACCGCCTTCGACACATCTCCGTTGCCCATCTTCAACACGCCACAGTCGCCTGTCGTGTAAGTGGCAAACAGTGCCCTATTGTGAGATACATGTGCTGAAGCCCCTGAGTCCACCAGCCAAGAATTGTCATCGCAGGCAAGGTTAGTAATGACCTCATCACCTACGACGATCACATCGCCTCCATGCACCGAGCCGCCGCTGTAGTTTTCTCTTCTTGCTTCCCCTTGTCGCCGTTCTTCTCCTTCTTCCAAGCGAAACAATTCTGCTTGATATGGCCATTCTTACCGCATTGATAACACTCTGAGTCCTCGTACCGACCCTTGGACTTCCCCCTGCTCTTGTCTCTGCCACCACCTGGACCCCTGCTTTTGCCCCTTCCGCGGCTCTCTGAAACAAGTGCCTCTGAGTGGTGGAATGTGGATGAAGTGCCATGAGAACGTCTCCGCATCTCTTCATTCAATACCCCGCTCTTGGCAAACTCCAGACTGACCACGCCCTCTGGAGCAGAAGCGATCATAGATACTCGTACGGTCTCCCACGAGTCTGGCAAGGTACACAGCAGCCACAGTCCCTGAACTTCGTCGTCGAACTTGACTCCCATAGAAGATAGCTGGTCAACCACGCCCTGGAAATCACTCAAGTGATCCGTAATAGACGCCCCATCCTTGTACCGCAGACCCATCATCGTTCGGATCAGGAACAACTTGTTTACCCCGGTCTTCTTCGCATACAAGGATTCCAGCTTATCCCACAACGTCTTCGCGTGCTCAATATTGGCAACGTGGTTGTACACGTTCTCATCAACAAACTGCCGTATGTACCCACACACCTGTATGTGCTCGAACTTCCAGTCCTCCTCGGATTTATCTCTGGGCCTCTCGGTTGCAAACACAGGTAGATGCAGCTTCTTGACAAATAGCAAATCCTTCATCTTGCTCTGCCAATAATGATAGTTTGTGCCATTAAGGTTCACCATGCGCACCGGCTTCGCGTCTATCTCTCCTCTCTGGTTCCTCTGTCAACTCCTGACACCCTTTGAACCCAAAGCTCTGATACCACTCTGTTGGTATCAGCCAGAATAAAACCTATGCTCTGATACCACTCTGTTGGGAAAGAAACGCGGAAACCTTTCCCCAAACCGGAGAGTACCTGCGAGAGGACCGAGCAAACAACGCACGAACCCAAAAAACAAGCACACAAAAACAATCACGCAGACACAGAGAATTTTTGACGTGGAAACCCTTGCGGGAAAAACCACGGGACGATCGGAGTCCAACCCTGAGAAGCCTCCACTAATGGAATAGAAGAATTACACCCTCTACAAACTCCTCCCGATCCAAATCGGATCCCCACAACACTCAGAGACAAGAACAATGATCACAAGGCTACGAAGAACGAGAACGACGAGTAGAGATTACCCGAAACACGATCTCCTTCGAAAATGACCTTCGATCCTCCGTCTTCTTCTCCGAAGTTGCAATGGCACTCTTGCCTCCTTCTCTCTCCAACTTGTGTTATGTTGCACTTCTAAATTAGGGTTGAGAAAACTCAATATATCTCCCTAATCCCGCAACCAACCTGGACCGTTGGATTAGATCCAATGATGAAAACTCATCCTGAAATCCGCTTCAGCCCCCCGACACACAGAGTTCGGCCAGAACTCTGTGTGGGGCAACCAGCACTGGATGGCCAAACCCTGGAACGGCCAGACCGAGTTCGGCCAGAACTCGGCCTGGGACCGAGTTCGGCCCGAACTCGGCAGACTTGGTCCAGAACCCCCTTTGGGGCAGCAGCAGCAGTAACAACTACTCCCGAGCTTCTCCGACATCGGACGGCGCTCGTCGCACTCCGGGATCTTCTCCACATAGGTTGGGAACCCCACCCACTCCAACAAACAAAGTAGTGTGTACTGTTATCTAAACAAAAATAGTAGACATTAGTCACAGTATTTTGTTGACAAAATGTTCTTGTATAGTATAAGAACATGTAACAACAAATAAGGTCAACAAAAGTTTCTAATAAATATGAGACCTCAACAATATTGTGTTTGAACTTGTATAGTTCAGCATTGGAATCAAAGTTGCCAATTTGCATTAGAAAATAACATATGTCTGCATATTACAATGTTCCACAAAACTATTGCTAATTCTATAACCTTAACAATATTAAAATAACGAATTCTTTCAAATCCGATATGTAGTAGTATATCATTATTTCATACCAGAAAAAATAAACATTAAAAAATAGAAAATCACAAAATTCACATTAGGGTTAATATTTCCTGGCATAAAGGGAATAAACTTTTCCATGACACAAAAATGGAATATGAAGGGCCTGTATTCTCTTCAAACCCTTTCAACACAAAATAAAGGATAAAATTTTTTTCCGAGAAACCAATATATTAAATAAACAATTATGTTTCTTAAACCTAACATGTGAAATAAAATGATATGATAGTAGGATGACAATGATCACATTTGGAGTCTGACGTCTTTAGTATTTGAAGACATTACTTAGAATTACGTTCTAAGATCGGAACAAACCATATAATTCATCTCTAGATTTCAATCATATGAAACATATTAGTATATACATAATTAAGCAAGTAATAACTAACAAATTTTTTGGAATAAGATTTTCTCAAATTTACAAAGTAAGAGCATAAAGTTGCTTAGGGATTAATGCCTAACAACAATTAACAATAAACGACATATTCTTATGAAGAGTACAATAAACGCCATATAGGAATATATATATATATATATATATATATATATATATATATATATATATATATATATATATATATATATATATATATATATATATATATAACGCTTTGTTGCAGAGGCTAACATATAATTATATTGCCAAATAACATTCCAAAGATTTGAGTAATCTTATGACGTCGAATAACATATACAAGAAAAATTTATTGAAAAAAATTCTATTGAAAATTTGACATAATATGTATATATGCATGTGAAATATCACATGTCAAACTTTGTTTAAACAGAACATATAAAATAAACACATGAACTCAACTCTTAGATTGTTGGATATATTTGCCTTTATCTTCAAAATTCTGTAAACAAAAATAAATAAAATTAAAGTTACCGGCCTCCGGGGAAGTCGGGCACGAAGCACTGCCCTAAGAGTTGATTCGGGTCTATGTGCAGACTTTGTCCGAATGCTCCTAGTGGTAAAACCCCCGCTCTACCGGTATCCCGTCATCGCACACGACTCGGGGAGATTGATCCGAACTTAGCTTTTGCCCAGAAGATAGAATTAGAATGGAAGTGGATGATTGAAAATGGAATGAATTTTGTAGGAGGAATAGACATAATTTTTAGAGGGTGGAAACCTTTTTTTTTTTCTCTTTTTAACAACATAAAGGAGACATGTATATATAGGAATCATGTCACAAAACAATATATCAATGGTCTTTCAATAGGATTCAATAGGAATAAAGGTGTGATAATGGGTACTAATGTGACCGTTTTAGGTGTTAAAGAAATGATTCATGATAGGACTTTAATGTGAATAAAGGGGATAATAATATGGAGAAAAATTGATTTTTTTTCACCAATTATTACAACACTTCCTTCTATTTATATAGAGGATATGCCTCTTGGGAACACCACATTCGCTGTATGGAAAAGACCAAAGAATAATTCTTCCATCTCCCAAGGTTCGTTCCTCCTTTTAAGGTTCGTTCTTCTTTCTTCAAGATTCATTCCTCCTTCAAAGTTCGTTGCATAGAGAATGGTTCGTTGCATGAAGTCATCATGGGGATGGACTCCATTTTTTTCCCCCATCCTCATGAGAAGAAAGATTTCAAACAGTAGTCATACATGTCATCCTTCGGCAGAAGTCATGCTTCTCTTTTGGTAGAGGCTTCGTAATCATATCGGACGGATTTTGGTTTGTATCAATCTTTTTAATGTGCATAAGGCGATTCTCCAAAGCATTTCGGATCCAGTGATGGCATACGTCGATGTACTTTGTCCTTGAGTGATATATAGTATTTTTACTCAAGTCAATAGCGCTTTGAATGTCAAAATATAGAGTGTACTTCTCTTGGTTAAGAGATAACTCATTTAGAAATTTCTTCATCCACAAGAGCTCCTTGCCAGCTTCTTTAGCAGCAATATATTCAGTTTCTGTGGTGGATAGCGCAATACACTTTTGCAGCTTTGATTGCCATGATACGGCTTTCCCTGCACAAGTAAATAAGTATTTCGATGTGGACTTTCTTTTGTCCAAGTCACATGTAACCTTCCAAGATAGGTTTGCCATCTCCAAAACATAAAGAATATTTGGAGGTTCCTCTAAAATATCTTAGGATCCACTTGACTGCTTTCTAATGTTCTTTATCCGGATTGGCAAGAAAACGACTTAGCACTCCAACTGCATGTGTTATGTCCTATTTTGTACAAACCATGGAGTACATCAAGCTTTCGACGGCCAAAGCAAATGGAATGTTCTTTATCTCCTCCTTCTACTTCTTATTCGATGGACTTTTTGTGTACTTAGCTTAAAATGAGCTGCTAGAGGTGTGCTGACTGGCTTGGAGTTCAACAAATTGAACTTCTCCAGAACACGTTCGTTGTATCTCTCTTGTGACAACCACAACATTCTTGCATTTCTGTCTCGAGAAATTTTTATTCCCAATATATGTTGTGCAACCCCTAAGTCCTTCATGTCAAAGGACTTACTCAATTCTTTCTTCAACCTATCAATATTAGATATATCTTTTCCAACAACAAGTATATCATCAACATACAAAGAGAGAATAATGAAATCATCATCAGAGAACTTCTAGACATAAACACAGTGATCTGCAGATGTTCTTTTGTACCCATGGTCAAGCATAAAAGAATCAAACATTTTATACCACTGTCATGGTGTCTGCTTCAACCCGTACAAGCTCTTCTTTAATTTGTAAAGCAAATGCTCTTTGCCTTTTACCTTGAAACTCTCTGGATGTTCCATATAGATTTCCTCTGCCAAATCACTATGGAGGAATGTTGTCTTCCCATCTAACTGCTCAACTTTAAGATCTTGAGAAGTAACAAGACCAAGAATAACCCGAATAGAATACATCTTCACAACTGGAGAAAGTAGTTCGTCATAATCAATACCTTGCTTCTGACTGAAGACTTTCACCACGAGGCGAGCTTTGTACTTGACTTGGTCATTTCCTTCATTCTTGATTTTGAACACATATTTGTTCTTCAAGGATTTTATGTTCTTAGGTAGCTCCATCAGATCATAAGTGTGGTTTTTATGCTAAGAATCTATATCCTCTTATATAGCTTTCTTCCACTTGGCACGATCTTCATGAATGCTTCATGAAAACTTTTTGGTTCACCTGCATATATCACCATGGTATACTCTGAAGCAGGATATCTAGTTGTAGGTTGTCGATCTCTCTTCGACCATCTCAACTGAGGTATTTATGGCAGATCTAAATGTAGTGACTCTGCATGTTCATGCTCCCACTGCTTAGAACCTGGGGAACCTTTAATTTCTTCTTCTACTACTTCTTCTTCTTCTTCCTGCACATCTTGAAAAATATTATTTTCTAGCATAGGAGAAGGAACAACAATAGGTGTGGAGATTGAATCTGGGACGATGTGAATATTTTGTGCCTCATCTTCTTTTTCAAAATTAGCAAGTATTTTATCTTCACAAAGTACAACATCCATGCTCCTCAGAATTTTCTTATTTTTAGGATCCCACAACCTATATCCAAGTTCATCATTTCCATATCCCAAGAAGATACATGGAATGACTTTATCATCAAGCTTTGTTATGTTCTCCTTAGGTACATACACAAAAGTCTTGCACAAAACACTCGTAAGTGGGAATATGAAATATCCTTTCCACTCAAATCCTTTCAAGAACATCTCCGTCCAAAGGAACTGAGGGGGACAATTTTATCAAGCAGCAGACAGTTCACACTGCTTCTCTCCAAAATATTTTTGGTAATTTAGCTAAGGATAACATACTCCTTATCATTTCCATAATTATGCGGTTCATTCTTTCTGCAACCCCATTGTGTTGTGGTGTGTGTGGGATAGACTTTGGTGTCTAATGCCATATTTAGAACAGCAATCTTCAAACATCCTTGAATAAACTCACCACCATTATCCGTGTGAATACATTTTAAGAGCTTCCCAAGTTCTTCTTCAACTTTGGTAAAGTCTTTGAAAACTTCAAAGACTTGATCTTTGGCCTTTAGAACATACACCCACACCTTTCTAGATGCATCATCTATGAAGGTCACAAAGTATGAGGCACCACTAAATGTTTTGACATTTATGGGTCCGTACATATCTGATCATAGACTATGTCCAATATGTCGGTTTAACTTTTGTTGTAATTTTTAACAAAATCTACTCGGTATTTGTCACTCCCGTTTTTCGTTATACGTATTTTCAGTATATGTGTATGGATTCCCGGACCGTAATTTGACTTGTCTAGCCTGACTTGACCTATTTTGGCTTGACTTGGTTTACCTTGGTTCATTTTGGCTTGGCTTGGTTTGGATTGTTTTGGTTCATCATGAGAGAGGGGGGTTGATATATAAGTCAATTCCACTCTCTCTCCTCCATTTATTTCTCATAACTTCTCCATCTTCTTCATTTACTCTCTCCACCTATACCCAAGAGCTCTAGGCAAGTGCAACTTGCTTCATGATGGGTCTTCCATTTTATTTTTCCATTCTCTTCTCCATTTGATTCTAAGCCTCTTTAGAGCTTGGCATTTTCGGTTTTGATGGATAGATTTTTGTAGATGTAAGTTTTCATCTTTTCTTATTTTTCTTGGTTTTGATCTATTAAAGCTTGGTATTTCCTAAAACCAATCGTCCCAGGCTGTAGAAAAACTCGTTCTATGCAGTTTAGACCCTTGGAAGTCTCAATTCGAACTTGTTTTGAGCAAGTTATGGCATTTTGAAGTTTTCAGGTTCCATGGGTTCTTCTTCGCTATTTTGGAAAAGAAGAACAATGCCAGGCACACCCAACCCTGCGCGCGCTTCTTAGCGCGGCGCAACCTGACCCGCACGCGCTTCGTAGTACGGCGCACCCTGACCTGCGCGCGCTTCTTAGCGCGGCGCACCCTGACCCAGCGCGCGCTTCTTAGCGCGGAGTAACCTGAGTCGGGCGCAACCTGAGTCAGGCGCAACCTGACCTCACGCAGCTCAGTCTGGCGCAATCTAGCCCATCGTCCCCCTTGGGCCCTAGCGCAACTTGTTCTGGCTCACCCCAGTCAGGCGCAGCCTGACCTGGCCCACCCCCATCAGGCGCAACCTGACATGGCGTACCCCAGTCCGGCGCAACCTAGCCTCGCACAGCCTAGTGCCTGGCACAACCTGACTTGGCCGGACTTGTTCTGGCGTAACCCAGCCTGTCTTGACCCGAATTTCCTTGGCGCAACTTGACATGACCTGGCGCACCCCAGTGCCTAGGCGTAACCAATAGCCTTGGCACCCCTAGTGCATGGCGCAACCTATTACCCTGGCACAACTTGGCTAATGCCACTTGTTGGCCATGGTACCCCTTGTCCCTTGCATGTTCTGTCATTTAATTATTTGTTTTATGTTAATTGCTTATCCTTTGTACTTGATCTATTTGTGACGACCCGACTCGATAACTTGTTGAGCATAGCAAGACTTGTCAGTATTGATGTTGACATGAACACGACATAAAAATCTGGATAGTGGCCCGTCGAGGCACACTCTTGACAAGCACTCTTGATATGATAAGTAACTTGATAAGGCCTGTACAATCTTGATAGTGGCCCGTCGAGGCGCACTCCTGACAAGTAATCTTGACATGTAACAAGTAACCTGACATGACGTAATAATCTTGAACGCTGTTGCACAGCTACCCTGACTTTCTAAGTAACTCTTGTCTTGACATCGTGGTTGATTTTCTTGATTGTGCCTGTATAAGCTACATGTCTCGTCTTGCATCATGTCTAGGACATGAATTCCTGATTTCCCACGGTCAGGGATTTATACTGAATCTGACTAAGTTAATGGCTAGATTGATCAAGTAGTTCATATAGAGGGATATTTCCAGTTACATGCAATCCCGTTATCCCGGCCACACCAGAGGGACTTGTAGCCTGCCGTCGAGTAGGGCATATTTCCAGCCCACTGTTATGTGGGGCACTTCATGAAACAAGTTCTATGCACATTGTCATGTGTTGCACTCCAAGCCACCTAATAATTCTTGATAACTCTTAAATGAACCTCGCTTGGATAACCTGGATAGCTGCAGGGCTTGTGATTGCGGAAACATCTCATTGCATCTTGCTAGTAACTAGGCTTGTGATAACCCTAGTTAGTTAAAGTAACAAGCCGTACTCTTTGTTTGGCCGTGAATGATGGATGTAGTCCAGTCTAGTCTTGTCTAATCGATGCCAGTCTATGATTACTTCAGCATGTGCTTGCTTATGCTTTACTCTTATCGATAATTGGTTGGAGACTAAGCTCTGTTCAGGTGAAGGGTTACAACCTCGGTCCTTCTTTGGTTTACTGGTTGTAACTTGGCTACCGGAATAGTCCATTAGTTATCTTATCGTTTATCACCTTGTTTTCTCTAACTTATATCTTTTATTACCATTTATTGTTCCCATGTGCTAATATGTTGGTTTTAGTTCTTAAGTGAAGCCTCCCTTGTGGCACTTGCTCTTTTGGGGTCTGACCCAGCTGGTTTTGTATGGCCAGATTTTGGAGTAGAACTCGAGGATCCTCCAGCCTTCTAGCCAGATGGTGACCACTAGGCGTAACCCTGGCAACGAGTGGGTTCTTATTTTGCTCTCCCACTCTCTTTTAAAAATATTCTTTTGATGCGTTTAGCCGCCGAGCAAGTGTTAGCTCATTTGCATCTTTACTTACTGTCTGACTACGGACTGTAACATGATTGACAAATCCTAGGGTTGATCATGTATGACTGAAACTCTTGCTAGTCTTCACATTTTGTATGACTACCTTCATGATCATCGGAATATGTAATATTTGGGACGCCTTACTTTGTATGTCTGATGATCTAACATCTTATAACATTTACTTACTTGCTTGACATTGAGACACTAGGCTTGTTATTGACCATAAGAGACTGTTGGCTTGTAGTAAAACCTTCATGTATCTAGACAGTCGTGACCGTACATCAAGGTGGGTTACACTTCAATGTACGTAGCTGGCTGTGTCTGTCCCTTGCTCTCCAGTATTCTGGTTCTGGGGGGTGACAGTATTGTTATCCAATCAAACAATAATAACAGTGGGATAAAGTTATACCTTACATGGATGGAAGTAATTGTCGCCTTGCAAGAGTTTGTAGCTCTTTTTCGCTCATGTGACCAAGCCGCTTGTGCCACAAATCCATAGAGGTACCTTCCACTGTTCAAGTTTATCATTCTGCAAGTACAACTGAGTCTTGTAGAGAGTGCAACACTTCTTTTCTCTTATCAGTGTCACGCCCCGAGTAGCTAAACCGTTCGTCCCCGGTGTTATTTTGCCGAATCGATCGTCCTCGCTAAGGCAAGGTGTAGTACGAGTCTGGAATTGCACTCGTACAAGGCAAGAACGTTACGTTGATTTTTATATTGAAATGCCAAGTTGAAACTTCACAAATCACATTAAATTGATACGCAGTATTGGAAGAAAGAAATATGCTTTTTATTCATAGCTTGCAACGAAGTGCAAGTCGTAATTACATTGGATGTCGTTGCGGCTACATTAATTGAAAACAAAAGGAACATACTCGACAAGCTGCCTGAACTAACACTTATCGTTCCATACATTCGTCCCTTTATATATAAGCCTTCGATTGAATTGGCTTCAAAATACTTAGGATGGGAAGAGCTTCAAAACGCGTCTCCGCGCTTCAGCTTCAGTTTAGAGCTCCCGCCGCACCTGGGAAATTGGGGGAGGGGATTAGCACACTTGCTAAGTGGACGAGACGAACCCACTCGTCTAAACTGACTCTGATTTGTTAAGGTAGGCATGCTTTAGAGTTGTCTTTCTATTTAAAACTAAATGAGTTCAGTTCATATCGATAGCCATCTTTGAAGTAATAAAACATACAGTAAAAACATAGCATTTTATCACATTTTTTACCACGGTCACGCTCGTCCCTGCATAAAAACAGAGATAATACAAACTACCTGCATAAGACAATAGGTGAGCATGCTACTATCTTATATGTGCGGTCATTGATGCTATGCATCCCGAGGGACTTTTATATGGCATTACGACGTGCCTGTCAGCTTGGGTTACAAGCCCTGCTGCAGTTCCCGCAATGCCTCGTGCCGAAGCACGAATTTGTATATTCCTCCTAGGTCGATTCGGTTCCGATGCCCCGGATATCGCATCGAGGAAAGTTCAACTTGTGCATAAGCTGTCCATGACCATGCCAATGCGTGAACTATTTAATATGTACGGACAAATTTGTATAACGCGGACAGTATTGAGTGACATTATCATTTCTTCCAACTCATGCAACGATTTATTTTTCCCAAGGCCGTACTCCCGATTTAGTGTCCCGTAGGCACCAAATTGTCCGAGGCATCATAACCCATGATCAACGTTTCATATTATTTTAAAGCACGTGAAATAGTCTATCTTTTTACTAGAACCTTAAACTTTCTCGTTTATGTGCGAAACTTATATTTTCAGAGTAGATTACTTTAAATCGATACGTTTTTCCCGAGTTCTTGACCTTAGTGGATTGGCATGCATTTAACTTGGCATCGTCGATTTGAATGAATTCGAGGCAAAGGAAATTCGTTTGCGGGACAGAGTAGAAAAGAAGGGCCGAATCACCCACCAAGTTCTCTGATCGTGCCAACCGTCGAAGCGCTTCGCAGCGTTCAAGCTTCAGTTACGCGAGCTCCTGTAATGGAACCAACACTTAGTTAGGATTCCTTCTTTATTCCTTCGCTTTGAAATTCGTAATTTGTATTCAGAAAACGACGTGAAAGTATTTCAACAAAACCAAACGGCAAAAGCTCCAAGAAAACCATACAGCGGTCCGGTCATGTCGAAGGAACTCTTATATAGAGCTCACTCGCTGAGACGCAGCCCACTGTATCTAGGACTTATTCCAACAGAAGTCGTACCATTAGTTGGATCGATTCTCGTAACATCCGTCCAAATCGATTTGATCGATGCCGCAAGGTGTTATCGTTTACCAAGCTCAGCGATCGAGTCAGATGGCCATCTAAGTTCTCGACCGATCTGACTCGGTGCAAGCATATTATAAAGTACGTCGCCTATCGAAAGCGGGGCACTACAGTCAGTACAAGTGATCCTTTGGTAAGCTTCCAACACCCTTTACCAAATCTGTTTGTGAATCCTTCTTCATCAAGCTTGTCGGTGGAGAGAAGATTGAGATGAAGATCAGAAATAAATCTAACATCTTTTAGCATCATCTTTGTTCCAAGGTTAGTGGTAATACAAATATTTTTGATGCCTAGAATTTGAGAAGAGTTTTTGTTACCCATTTTTACAGTTCCGAGGTTACCTTCACGAAACGAAGTAAAGTAGTCGTTCCGGGGAGTAGCATGGTAGGAGGCACCAGAATCAATCACTCATTCCGAGTCTTGGCAAGTAAGATTTGCATATTCTTCTTCACATGCCGAGAAAAGCACAATTTCATTATCACTGACAACGGCTGGACTTTCATTCTTTTCTTGCTTCTCAATGGTCCTCTTTTCCTTTTCTTCTTGCTTGAACTTGCGGCATTCCCGTTTCATGTGTCCACTCTTACAACACTTATAGCAACTGATATCCTTCCTAGCATTTGATTTACCTCTTGACTTGTCTCGGTTCTGAGGTTGTCGACTTTTGCTCCTCCCCCTATTCTCGGTAATAAAAGCATGAGAATGAGAGGATCCAGATGACTTTCTTCGGATTTCTTCATTCGAAAGGTTGCTTGTAACTTGGTTCATCGATACAATTCTGTCAGGTGTAGATTTACTAAGAGACACCACCAGAGTCTCCCAACTATTCGGCAACGAGCTAAGCAAAAGAAGGGCTTAAAGTTCGTCGTCCAATACCATCTTCATGGATGCAAGCTGATTGCAATACTTTGAACTTCATTTAGAAGTTCAGGTATGGAGTCACCTTCCTTAAACTTGAGATTGACAAGCTTTCGAATAAGAAAAGCTTTATTGTCGGCGGTCTTTCTCTCGTAGAGATCTTCAAGTTTCTTCTACAAGATGTTCGTCGAAGTCTCATTTGACACATGGTGGAATACAGTGTCATTCACCCATTATCGAATGGTGCCAATATGGACTCTTGCTTGGAAGATTCTCGTTCAACCGGTGTGTAAAGGTCCTTGCAATAGAGAAGGTCCATCTTCTTCGTCTTCTATATCATCCAATTGCGGCCATTCAAGCTGATCATTCGAATACCGCCAGTGGGAGTCTCCATAAAAACACAAGAAGATTAGCAATCTGTGCTCTGATACCACTATTGGGAAAAATAAGACATTTTTCGTCTTTGTGATGAGATTTGAATAAACTAAAATAGAAGAGAAAGAGAAGAGAAAATAAGAAAGATTGCACACACAAGATTTACCGAGGTTCAGCTCAATTTCAGCCTACGTCCTCCGTCCGCCCCTTCTTTGCCATATTTACTATAATCAAATGAAAGATTACAAAGGACCTTCTCTCAAGTTGGTACAACTTAACTTAATGATCGCTTTCTCTCACAAACTCACTTGAAGAAGATTACAAGTCTGAGAATTACAAGTTGTGTGTGGTTGTGTTGATCTTGCAACTTGTTTATGTTCTCAACCTTTACCATCTTCCTCCTATTTATAGAGAGGATTTGCCTCTTGGGTACACCACATTCGTTGTATGAAGAAGACTAAAGAATAGTCCTTCCATCTTCCAAGGTTCGTTCCTCCTTTCAAGGTTCGTTCTTCTTTTTTCAAGGTTCATTCCTCCTTATCCAAGGTTCGTTGCATTGAGAAAGGCTCGCTGTATGAAGTCATCATGGGGATGGACCTCGTTCCCATAATTGCCAAGGTAATAAAAATCATTGTTGCTCAAGCGAGATTCGTCATTTCTCGTCCATCCGCTCCCATCCAGCAAGTTCGGTAGAGCTTATGGAACACTCCTGAACGCTCCTAGCTCGTTACCTCCTTGGACGTCGGACAGGGCAGGGACAAAGCACTCCTTTGCTATTGCTACTTCATTTTTTGTTCTCTCTTATATTATTATAGACTGAGTTCAAAAACATAGGTTGCATATTGGGGAGCCAACCCTAATAGCAGTCATAACTCTATAACAACATGAATAAAAAAATAAGGAGTCAATTTTCATAATATGCACGGTTACCGACAATAACTTCTTATAAATATGACAATTACAAATTGAATCGCCCCAACAACAGAAAAATTACGGGAGCATAATAGTAGTCTCGCAGAACCGACGAACCCACAGAATCATGTAACATTGTCACCCAGTGAAACCACGGAGTAACGGAACTTGTGACGGTGTGGATCCGAGGAACCTGCGAATTCTATTAAAGTACGTCATCAAAGTGCCACTTTGTGCGCTTCGTCCATGTCCGTGCCCGAGTCGCTAAAGTTTATTGTGGAAAATGTGAACCTTGCCCACTAAAAAAACACACGACCCAATAACCACTTGAGCTAACTCACTTCATGTGCGCAAGTCAATAAATAATAGTTCAGATACTGAAACACACACACTTGAAATTTGTCACCTCATGGAATGATGGGACCAGATTACTACTGATCCATTTCAAATAAACTCCGTAAATTGTAGCAACAAAATAGAAAGCTAGCTAGTTTGTAAATATATGAGATTATAAGTAGGTGTCTTACTTCAACAATACGGTTCATATTCCTATGCATCTCCGAATAGATCAGACAATCTTGATCCTTGGAATTATGTTCGCCTTGCGGGCTATATGTCGATCCGGATTACTTATCTAACTCGTACATGGTAAGATCCAAAAGTGGTCGTTATATATTTATCATTTGTAGTACAACAATATCTTGGAGGTCTATGAAGCAAACCTTGGTCTCCACTTCTTCAAATTATTTCGAGCTCATCGCCCCCTATGATGCCACCTGAGAGTGCATATAGTTGTAAGAAATAATTGAACAAATTCGGATTGCAAGCGATTTTCTTCTATTACTAATGTTCCAAAGATAATATATGAAGATAATGCCGTATGCATGTATTGGCCAGTTTGAGAATTACTCCATTAAGGGAGATCATATCAAGCTCATCATATCAATAGTTTTCTTCTCGTATTAGTAAAAACAACAACAAAAGATTGGGGTAAAAAAAATCTGATCCCATTACAACTTGACCGACATATTCACTATGTCCCTGTTAAAGTCCACATTCCAGAAAATCGTTTTTGGCATCGAATTGTTGAGGCTCTCTAAATTACAACGTTCGTATTTAGGATAATTTTGAAATCAAAGGAAGTATCCAAAATCATACTCACTTGACCTTAATATATTCCTTTTTCTAGGGATATTTTTTTCAATTGGTTTTGGCACCTTAAGAAGGTTTTAATGAGACACATGTTTGTGTTTTTGCCTTTGGACTAGGAAAGATAGTCCCACATCGGCTACATCAAATGGTGAGTATCTCAATATAATGTATTGCTTGTGTTGAGGTGTGCACATGAGGTGTGGTGGGGCACAAGTGTGTGTCATGTGGGAGTATTTTCCTAAAAGGAAAAATGATTAATTCCAACAAAGATGTAAGTTGATTTTTGTTGAGCGGACTCGGACTCGGACACGGACTCCAGGATGTCTCGTGCATGCACGGGAGTATTCGGGGGGTGGGCGTGGACTAACACACTTCTATGCTGATTGTGGGATGATCTAAAATATCAAACTATATTTTTGAGTATTGGTATTTTAGTCCCACATCGGATAGGAGAAGAGGTGAAGTCGCACTCCTCTCTATAAATAGAGTCCCTTGGCCTTCTTTGAAAGATGCACCAAGAAGAGAGTTAAAGGAGTCCGTAAAGTCCAGGAAGCCCGTTCAAGTCTCAAATATTGACTGACGAGCGTTCCAGAAGTTCTCTAGAACTTGCTGGTTCCTGAAAGCGGATCGTATATAGACGAATCTTGCTTTGAGCAACGGTGATCTTATCACCCTAGCAAAGCTGCCTTTCTCTTAATTCTTTCCTTCTCTTCTTCTCTGATCTAATCAGATACTTCTTGTAGGCTTTCGTCGCTGCTGCTAGCAACTCGATTTATACCTTCCTAAAAGAAGCTTTACTTTCGTTTGCTGTTATAACGAAATTAATTTAGATTTTCGTACCCAGAATCCTCCAAGGATCTCTGTATGCACCTTTTTTGAAGTGTTGCTACGAAACGTTGTTGCTATTGAGGCAACTATTTCGTTTCTCTGTTTTCCATCAAAAATTATGCCTCGGGAATAACAATCTCAAAGCAAGATTAAGAAGATGGAAAACTCTCGTGCTTCTCTCATCGATACCAGCTTTAACAAGTTAGGAAAATTCGACGGAGAACATTTCCAAATCTAGAAGAGGAAGGTCACCCTTAATCTTCAACTCGTGGACGTAGACCATGTGTTGATTGAGGATGAACCGACGATTCCAGAAGGAGGAACTGTAGATGTTATTGCTGTCAACCCCTGATTTTCAAAAATTATTAAACTAGTGTTAATTAATTAATAAATGTCATTATTGGTTTTAAAATAATTTAATATAATTTTAGGAATTTCCTAGAATTTTTAAATAAATTTTTAATGAGTTTTAAATACAAAAAAATATTATTTTGTAATTTATTTAAATGTTTTAATAGCATTTTGTAATTTTCTGAATTATTTTAATAGTGTTTTGCAATTATTAGAAATATTTTATATCAGTTGTAATTAAAGAAATGTTTTAAATTAGGAAATGCAAATTCTGTTATGTATTTTCTCACTAATAATTCTATTATGCAATTCCTAAACTAGAGGGGCTTTTGTGCTAACTATCAAACCCCCCCACACACGACACTCTCTCTCTTCTCTGGCTCTCACCCACCCCCGTTGACCCACTCCGCTGCCCCGACCGACTCGCCGCCCTGCCCCCGCCTTTTCCGGCTGCCCGATCGCCTCGATTCCCCCTATTTAAACCCCAGCGACCCCCCCGACCTAGCTACCACACCCCCCGACCACCAACGACCGCCATAGCCCCCGTCCTTCTACCAAACCCTAGACAAAACCCTAACCCCGGCGACATACCACCACCGCCACACCACTCGTCGTCGACGGTCGCCACCACCGCTATCTGCTTCGCCTTGTCGAGCTGGAGGCAGCGCCACTGGAGCGCCGCCGTCTCGACGCCTTCTCCGCCGTCGAGCACTCGAAAACCCCCCCGATCAACCGGACACGTGAGTGTCAGTGTTCCCTTGTGTCGTGCGTGTCTCGTGTTGGGTCGGAAGTGTTCGCCGTGTCCTGGCGAACACGAACGTGGACAAGGACACGTAAGACTCGTGTCGTACTTATCATGCTAAGCAAGGACACGTTGGTACCTGTGTCCTTAACTGTCAGGACACAGGACAGTTTTTATTTTTTTTATATAAATGCTAATCTAAACTAAATAAATGAATCAAAACCCTAACCCTTAACAAAGCCAACGGGCTGAACCCCTGGCCAGCCCGACTCGACCTAACCCCCCCCCCCCCCCCGCGCGCTGTGTTGGCTCGGGTTCGAGCCCTGCCACTGCTGTTTTCTTTTTCCTTTTCTTTTTCTTTTCCTTTTTCCTTTTTCTTTTTCTATTATATATATATTTATTTATATATATATGTATATACATATATTTGTATATATATATATGTATTAATATATATACTATATTTATGTATATATATTTGCTGTTTTTATATATATATATATATATATATATATATATATATATATATATATATATATATATATATACACTTCATTATTTTATGTATGTATATGTATATATATATGTATGTATTATGAATACATATATATTTATGTATATATATATTTTCTTGTGTATATATATTATTATATATATACTATTATATGTATATGTATACATTATTCTTGTATATATATATATTTTTTTTCTTTTTTTTTTTTTTCTTGTATATATATATATATATATATATATATATATATATATATATATATATATATAAAAAATATATATATATATATATATATATATATATATATATATATATATATATATATAGATATATATATATATATATATATATATATTATATAGTTGAGTATTTTCTTATATATATATATATATATATATATATATATATATATATATATATATATATATATATATATATATATATATATATATATATATATATATATATATATATATATATGTAATTTTTACATATATATATCCATTATGTAAATACCCCTATAATTATATATATATATATATATATATATAT
The DNA here is from genome assembly GCA_029216955.1 of Iris pallida. Classification (NCBI taxonomy): domain Eukaryota; kingdom Viridiplantae; phylum Streptophyta; class Magnoliopsida; order Asparagales; family Iridaceae; genus Iris; species Iris pallida. Next base: position 9,562,405 of record JANAVB010029617.1, on the reverse strand, counting down.
ATTATATATATATATATAGATATATATATATATATATATATATATATAAAATATATATATATATATATATATATATATATATATATATATATATATATATATATATATATATTATATATATATATATATATATATATATATATATATATATATATATATATATATATATATATATTATTTTATATGTATATTACTTAGCTTAGTGTAAATTATCTTTATAAAATAATAGTCATACTTTTATAGTTACTATGTAAAATTTTACCTTATTAAAATAATAATATTTATTTTGACTATTATCAAATTATATTTTTATTGTATTTAAATTACTGCAACCATTTGGTGTCCAAGCCTAGCATGGATATTTGGGCTCAAATGTGTTTTCACATATTCAAGACCTGTACAAGTCATATTGGACTTGATTCATGGCCTTGGGTCCTGTATTTGAACTTTGGTTCAAATTGTATACATGGACAAAATATGCAGATAATTAATTATTGTGTGCAATGCTGTTTTTTTGATTTTCTAAAAATACTTAAAGGACTGCTAAAATTATGGAAAAATAGTTTTTAGATACTATGTTAAGTTAGCTAATTTAGTATAATTTTTGTAGTATTTAATTTACTGTTTTGCCACTAGTTTGGCATATGAAACCAAAACTCATTTTTTGTATACTTAGGAAAACTGATTTTTATAAAATATTTGTACTGGTTAATAAATTCCAGAAAAATTATAATAAATTTCTATGATTAACAAGGATCACTTTGGTACTTTACTTTAAGAAAAACTAGGCTTTTTGTCTATCTCTAAAATTGTTAGAACACAATGATCTTTTAATTTATTTATTGATTAATTACGACTTGTAGCTTTTTGTGTTATTTGGAGTTTTAGCCGTGTTAAACCCCACCCCTCACTAGTGTAAAGACCCTAGAAAGTTAGTTAAAGTAGTGTGTCACCCCACATTGGTCCCCTATGCCAAAGTCATCATTTTGGCTAGGTGCCCAGTCACAAGTCGTGTCGCACCAATTAGTGTCCTAGTGTTTTAGCTTAGTGTAAAAAAACTAAGTTATTGTATTTACTTCTACAGCGACGAGTTACCGGACATCCATAGCACTGTTATCGCAGCTTGTTTTGTTTTGCTTTGCTAGATGCAAGTACTTTCTACGAACTTTACATATTGTCACATAAATGAACTGTAAACCCCACCATGTTAAATGCTGATCCTTGGGGTAGCAAGTTAGATCTCTACATGTTGTACTTCCAGTTACTACCATGTTTAGAACTGTCTTTATGTATCTCTCACATGATTAGAATATGGGTTATGGGAAAACTGATAGTTGAGTACGTGATCATGCCCCCTTCTCCGTACGTACGTACCGAGCAAGGTTGATATTTTATATGTATACCTTGTCGTAGGCTTTATCTCAACGCGAATTTGTACGTATGTACATCTGTCGCCGTTTTACTTGTACGGAAGTATATTTCATTATGTGCCCCCAGCACATTGTATATCTATTGACCGATCACGTACCTACTACAGTTTTAAACATTACATATACATCTGTCTCTATGACATATGTGTCCTTGCCATGACAGAATATGTGATGCCATGCTTTCCAGTTATTCCTCACATGTTCATTTTCATGTTTCATATGCTAGTTTGCTAGATTTAGTACTTGCTCCCGTCCTGACAGGATAACGTTGTAGGTGTCCTTACTGAGGAGGAGTTACTCTGCGACACCTATTATGGGGTTACTGCCGAGGACCCGGCTCTGCTTTACGAGGATGTTCCTGCGGGAAACCTCGCATAGTTGTCTTTTGTTTACTTAGACTTTTGAGAGTAGACATGTATTAGACTATATCTTTTTGTAACTGAACATGTATCCAGTTTTACTTTACAGTTCACTTGTACTTGGATATTTCACTATATACGACGACTTTTGTGTTTGGAGCATTTATGATTCTTCTTCACTTATAGAACTGTTAGCACATTTTAGTCTTATCCTGTTGTCTTTAGAACAGCTTACTACGTTTTATCTCAATGTAGGCTGGGCATGACTCGGCCTGGCCCAACAATTTGGGTAGCGGGTCGTGACATATTTTTAGTGGTGGCCCATGCAGGTCCTGACTAAACTGTTTGGTTACGTTATTATACCAAGCATGCCTGCAATTAGGAACTTAAGGTAATTAGACAACATTAGGAAAGACGCTTAGAACACTTAGAGGAATGCTAGGATTGCAACATAGGAAATACATCACATGTTTGCTATTATAATTAGATTTTCTTGCATATGATTGCTTACTTTAAACAAGTCCTTATAAGTCTTTTTATGTGTAATTTAGATGGTGCTTACTCGTTCATCCCAGTATGTTACCCCCGAGAATGGGGCCCTCCATATCCAGTCAGCTGACCAGTTGACTGATACACCTCCACCTACCACATTTCCCCACTCCACAGATCCACAGACCCAGATACCACCTTCCACATCCCAGTCCCAGCAGGTCCCGATACTTCCACCACCCCCTATCACTATACCCACTCAGGCTTCCGTCACACTCGACGGGACCCAACTGCTCACACTGATCCAGGGGTTCCTAACAACCCATCATGAGCAGACTACCCTACTTCGCCAGAGCATGGAGCGTTCTGAGGGACGTCCCATGGTCCCACCACATGTAGAGCCACGGCAGAGAGCGGGGACGATCAAGGACTTCATGGGTCTGAATCTCAAGGAGTTCTCAGGGACTGAGGGCATAGTAGTAGCTGATGACTGGCTAGATTCGGTAGAGAGGAAGCTTCTGGGAGTTAGGATGCCGGATGACCTCCAGGTCGAGGCAGCGGGATTTCTGCTGATAGACTTAGCAGGAGTCTGGTTCCGGAATGAGCCGTTGTTTGCGAGAGGTAGAGCCACTTGGGACCAGTTCAAGACCCAGTTCAAGAAGAAATTCATCTCGACCACTGCTAGAGTAGCCATGGGACTACGATTCCAGAACATCCAGCAGGGGAACCGTTCTGTTGACGACTATGCGGCAGAGTTTAGTCGCCTGAGCCGTTTTGCTCCTAGTCTGGTTGCTGATCCAGAGGAGATGACCCGTAGGTTTTGCCATGGTCTAGTTCCAGACATTGGCATTCTTATAGTGGCAAACGGTACGACTGACTACTACCAGAGCCTAGAGTTGGCCCGGAGTATTGAGGAGCGTCTTCTGTCATGCAAGAGGCCGACTTCTGTACATCATGAGGGACCGTCCAAGCGTCAGGCTTTCCAGCAGAGAGCACCGACACCACCCCAGCAGACATACCGTCCTCCTACACCACATCATCAGACCCCGCCAGTTAGAGCCCCGGGACCCCGGCATCAGCAGCAGCAGCAGAGGGGAGCTATATGTTCTTTCTGCGGAAGACCAGGGCATGATCACACCGTCTGCAGGAAGAGGTTGAAGCATTGTTTAGCTTGTGGGTCTGCCACCCATCAGCTTCGAGAGTGCCCAGTAGCGAAGACTAGAGGACCGCTCCCGACTCAGCAGCAGAGGTTCGGGCAGCATCTGCAGCAGCAGAAGGGACCTCAGGGGAGAGTTTATAGTCTAGCCATTGAGCCGGAGCCGGAGCAGGTTTCGGAGCCGGATTACTTAGCTGACGTCATTACAGGTCATGTTTATTTGCATACTTTTCTAGCTCTATGCTTGTTTGATTCTGGTGCATCTCATAGCTTCCTATCATTAGAGTTTATGCAAGAACATCACTTAGTATCTACACCTCCTACGGAGATTAGTAGAGTAATGACGGGAGGAGGACCAGTGCCTATTAGAGCTAGCTATAGATGCTCTATTATGATAGCCGGGAGAGAGTTCGAGGGGAGATTCTTTGTGATGCCACTCCCCGGTTATGATATCATATTGGGGATGGACTGGCTTAGCTATGCCCATTCATCTATAGATTGCCATGAGGGTAGTATTTTGTTCAGTCCCCCAGGCACAGCACCATTCAGTGTCAGGAGGACAGGGCCGGAGATCAGCCTAGAGCCGAACTGTTGTGCGACAGTCGGGGACGCAGCACCGCCACACCCTATCATTAGGGAGTTTATGGATGTATTCCCAGAGGATCTTCCAGGACTTTCGCCTGACAGAGATGTGGAGTTCACTATAGATTTAGTGCCGGGTTCATCACCAGTATCCCGGGCTTGCTATAGTATGAATCCCAAGGAGGCCATAGAGATGAAACAGCAGATTGATGACCTGTTGAAAATGGGTTTCATTCGATCCAGTGCTTCTCCATGGGGAGCGCCAGTGCTCTTTGTGCCTAAGAAGGATGATACAGTCCGGTTGTGTATTGACTATCGGGCCTTGAATGCCATCACCATCAAGAACAAATATCCTCTGCCCAGGATAGATGATTTGTTCGACCAGTTGAGCGGGGCGAAGGTGTTTTCCAGGATAGACTTGAGATTCGGGTACCACCAGGTGAAGGTTAGGCCAGCAGACATCCAGAAGACGGCGTTCAACACGAAGTACGGGCAGTACGAGTTTCTGGTGATGCCATTTGGTCTCATAAATGCGCCAGCTGTCTTTATGAACTTGATGAATAAGACATTTCACCAGTATCTGGATAAGTTCGTCGTGGTATTTATTGACGACATCCTGATATACTCGAAGACGCCAGAGGAGCATGCAGAGCACTTGCGGATAGTTTTGGGGATTCTGAGGCAGGAGAGATTGTTTGTCAAATTGCCGAAGTGCGAGTTCTTTTTAGACCGAGTGGAGTTTCTCGGCCATGTAGTCACTGGAGATGGAATCTCGGTGGATCCCAAGAAGATTGCTGCAGTTGAGACGTGGAAGGCTCCGACGTCAGTTTCAGAGATCAGGAGTTTTCTGGGTTTAGCAGGCTATTATAGAAAGTTCGTCCAGGACTTTGCTAGGATAGCTGAACCCATGACGAAGCTGACGCGGAAGGACGCAGAGTACATTTGGTCAGAGGACTGTCAGACAGCATTTGAGGAGCTGAAGAGAAGACTGACGACCGCTCCAGTTCTGACTTTACCTTCAGGTTCTGGAGGTTTCACCATATACAGCGATGCTTCTGGGAAGGGGCTAGGATGTGTCCTACAGCAACATGGGAAAGTGATTGCTTATGCATCTAGGCATTTGCGGACTCATAAGAGGAATTATCCTACCCATGACCTCGAGTTAGCTGCGGTGATCTTTGTACTCAAGTTATGGAAATATTACTTATACGGAGAGCGTGTGGAAATTTTTACTGACCACAAAAGCTTGAAGTATGTGTTCACGCAGAAAGAGCTAAACATGAGGCAAAGACGATGGTTGGAGTTGATGAAGGACTTCGACATCGATTTACAGTATCACCCCGGGAAGGCAAATGTGGTGGCGGATGCGCTGAGCAGGCATCCGATGGCATGGTATTTGATGATTGATCGGCATTTGCGAAAGGATCTGGAAAAGCTCGGTATCGAGCTAGTTCGGCCAGGATCAGTGATACAGATGATGACGCTTGACATTCAATCAGGTTTGATGGAGCAGATCCGGGAGGCACAGTCTACAGATGAGAGCCTTCGCAGACTTCGACCCTAGGCATTAGCTGGATTGCTGGATGACTTCACTATAGCAGAGGATGGATCCCTAAGGCATGGCAGCCGATTGTGCGTACCGAAGGGAGAGCTGGTAGAGGCAGTTTTGCAGGAGGCGCACCGATCGAGATATTCTATTCACCCTGGTGCTAACAAGATGTACCGTGACTTACGGGAACATCTTTGGTGGCACGGGATGAAGAAGGATGTATCGCGTTTTATCTCGAGATGTCTAGTTTGCCAGCAGGTCAAGGCGGAGCGCCAGAGGCCAGCTGGTTTGTTGCAGCCGTTATCCATTCCCGAGTGGAAGTGGAAACATATTACGATGGACTTCGTTTCAGGGCTTCCTCGTTCCCAAGGAGGGAAGGATGCCATCTGGGTCATCGTGGACAGGCTGACGAAGTGTGTGCACTTCATACCCTTCAAGGTGGGGCTTTCCACCGAGAAGTTGGCAGAGCTATACATGCAGCAGATAGTTCGCCTACACGGAGTACCGGAGAGCATCGTATCAGACAGAGACAGCAGATTTACATCCCACTACTGGAGGAGCTTGCAGGAGGAGTTGGGCAGTAGGCTCAAGTTCAGTACGGCGTACCACCTGCAGACAGATGGGCAGTTCGAGAGGACGATACAGACACTGGAGGATATGCTGAAGACCTGCGTGCTGGACTTCGGAGGATCATGGAAGAGCCATCTGCACTTGGTAGAGTTTTTATACAACAACAGCTACCAGGCCAGTATTGGTATGTCTCCTTTCGAGGCGCTATATGGACGACGATGCCACACACCACTCTTTTGGGATGATGTCGGAGACAGAGTTATGCTTGGGCCGGAGATGATCACGGATGCAGCAGAGAAAGTTGGGATGATCAGAGACAGGCTCAGAGTAGCTCAGGATAGGCAGAAACACTGGGCTGATGCTAGTAGCAGGCCGATGGAGTTCGCAGACGGTGATATGGTGCTAGTGAAGATATCACCTACTCGAAGGACGATCCGGTTCGGACGAGGAGGAAAGCTGAGCCCCAGATACATCGGGCCATTCGAGGTACTTGGCAGGATCGGAGAGGTAGCTTACAGGGTTGCACTTCCACCCAATCTAGCAGGAGTTCACGATATCTTTCACGTATCTCAGCTGAGGAGATATGTTCCAGACCCCAGTCATGTGCTAGATCACTCAGAGTTGGAGGTCGGACCGAGCCTTACAGTTTCTGAGCAGCCAGTGGAGATGTCACGCCCCGCTCCCGTAGGAGCGATCGTCCTCGCTAAGGCGTGATGCCGCACGGGCCTAGGTTGCGCCCGTGCAAGGCAAAGTCCAGAAACGGCCGATTTGAGTTCTAGGCCACAGAGTCGCACAGAGTGTCCCCATTTGCAGCGGAATATAAATGAACACAATTGAAGCGAAACCAAATTCTTTATTGATATTCAACAAGTTTACAAGCGGCGCTAGGCCGATATTACAAGTCGCTCAAGCTCTCTCTCTCTCTCTGAAACATAAAAGGCGTGCCAAATGGCTTACAACATGGAAGGATACATGGCGATGTTCCGATACATTATGTCCTGTATAGGGTGCTTCAGCTTCTTGCAACGTTCCAAGGCCCCAGAGTTGGCTCCGCGCCTTGACACGTTCGACGGAAGCTCCGCACCCGCCGGCGTCTCCTGCTATCCTGCAAGCATACTGTGGGGTTATCAGTACATTGTTATGCACTGGTGGGGAGGCTGGCTCGCCCACAATGCCATCATTACCAAACACGTTCTATAATCTTTTGTGCATCTCTATCATTCATTGTCTTTCTAATCTTGCCTTAGGATCAATTTCATGGCATATTGCATAGCCTATCTCGTGTTACCGAACTCGAGTGTCGCATGGAAATACATGTACGACTTACCCATACTTACCGTCCGGCCTTCCCTGTTCAAGGTAAACCAAGTTAAACCACGATTCATGAATAATAACATAACACGATTCATGCACGCATTCAATATCAAGTGTGTGTCCATGTCTCGGGATTCTAGCACGTCGGGGGCATGTTCTAACACGTCGTAGGCACGTTTTTAGAGTGTTACAATTCAAGCATGTTTCGGGTATTTCGTTCAAGCATGTTCAGGAGTGTTACATATCGAGCATGTTCAGCAGGTTACATTTCAAGCATGTTCTGGCATGTTATATTTCGAGCATGTTCATGTTCAGGATGTTACTTTGCAAGCATGTTCAAGAGTGTTATATTTTGGGCATGTTCAGGAGACACTTGTTCATTTAACTTAGATTACTTTGATTTCAATGCAAGAACTTGCACGTGGATTGCCACCAGCATAGTCCACTTAATCTACATGCACGGGTCGCTGGCTTTACAAGCCATTTAGGACATTCCCCTGTGGCAATTCTCAACTTAGCGTAGGGTGATGGCTGGTACACCCCGTTAAGTCTCTTGAATATACCCTCCTACTTACGTCTCTTGGTGCCCAAGCCCGCACCCAAGCAGCCCGTAAGCGCCGTTGATTCTGCCTAGGCCGGCCACGGTTTACCCCCCCAACGCCCGTGCCGCAGAATCCTTCCACACGACGGCCACGGTATCCCCCCCCATCGCCCGTGCCGTTTGTCCACGACCATTTCGTATTGTCTTGTCATTTTAACTTAGCGGCTATTTCCGAGCCGTAGGCTAACCCTTAGCCATAATGCGTTATCGACCAGGTTGGCGTCCGTACAGCGCGGGTAGCGAGCCCCGTTGCACGTGCCCGTCATACCTGTCGATAGCGTCTTCCATGTCTTATCTTTCATGTATCCTTTCTTTTCATGTTATTCTTTCACTTGTTCGTATGTTCATAGAGTCATTCATGTGTTTATTCATTTATTCGTTGATTCATTCATTCATGCATTACGCAACTCCCAGTGTGGGAGTCGCCTTGGCGACCCATCGGTCCCATAGCCTTCCAATGTTGCTAAACTCTACTCGGAGCGACTATGTTGATAGCCTTCCCGTTTCATTGTTGTAAACCATTCATTGTTTCATTGTTTGAACGTATACGGGACATGAACGTGAGCTTGTGCCGTAGCACGAGCGTAGAGCGTGGTGCGAGCGTTTCTATAATTGCCGAGTTCTTTTCCATGTTCTAAACAAGCATGCAAGATGGGATTATTCCCTTAGCTAGGTGCGTTGAATCATTTATTAACATGCATGGTGTTGTCGCCTAGCGATTCTCGTGATAGTGTCCGCATTGTTATGTGTCTAGGCTAAGCACAGACGGGTTCATCGGAGCCACCCACCTTAGCGATGTTCGCATCGGCCGAGCGATCCTCCGAGCGCGCCTTTGCAAGTCTAAGTCTGGATTCTTCTTGACGGGCCAATGCAAGTCTTGCATCAATTTGCATCGATACTTCATCGGGTCGAGGCAACTCTTCGGGTCGACGGCTCGTTTTGAGTCGTTGCACGCGCCGTTTGGAATCGGCGTTCCGCTAGGGCGGAGCGGGTCACTACAGGAGATATTAGACAGGAGAGAGAAGAGGCTGAGGAACAAGGTTATACCCCTAGTACGAGTAGCTTGGAGCCGTCACTCCCCAGGTGAATCTACTTGGGAGAGGGAGTCGGACATGAGGGAGAGGTACCCTTACTTGTTCGATCCAACCGCTGCGAGGGAACCACCCGTTCCCGCTTGATACCTTAGAGGTTAGTTTCGATCGCAGTCTTAGTCATTTTGTTGCATTTGCTTGCTATGTTAGAATATTGTAGGGTCTTCAATCCTTGTGAATTTCGAGGACGAAATTTTTCAAGGAGGGAAGACTTGTCAACCCCTGATTTTCAAAAATTATTAAACTAGTGTTAATTAATTAATAAATATCATTATTGGTTTTAAAATAATTTAATATAATTTTAGAAATTTTCTAGAATTTTTAAATGAATTTTTAATGAGTTTTAAATACAAAAAATATCATTTTGTAATTTATTTAAATGTTTTAATAGCATTTGTAATTTTCTGAATTGTTTTAATAGTGTTTTGTAATTATTAGAAATATTTTATATCAGTTGTAATTAAAGAAATGTTTTTAATTAGGAAATGCAAATTCTGTTTTGTTTTTTCTCACTAATAATTCTATTATGCAATTCCTAAACTATAGGGGCTTTTGTGCTAACTATCAACCCCCCCCCCCCACGACACTCTCTCTCTCTCCTCTGGCTCTCACCCACCCCCGTTGACCGACTCCGCTGCCCCGACCGACTCGCCGCCCTGCCCCCCGCCTTTTCCGGCTGCCCGACCGCCTCGATTCCCCCCTGTTTAAACCCCAGCGACCCCCCCCCGACCTAGCTACCACACCCCCCGACCACCAATGACCGCCATAGCCCCCGTCCTTCCACCAAACCCTAGACAAAACCCTAACCCCGGCGACGCACCACCACCGCCTCACCACTCGTCGTCGACGGTCGCCACCACCGCCATCCGCTTCGCCTTGCCGAGCTGGAGGCAGCGCCACTGGAGCGCCGCCGTCTCGACGCCTTCTCCGCCGTCGAGCACGTCGAAACCCCCCCTCCCCCCGATCAACCGGACACGTGAGTGTCAGTGTTCCCTTGTGTCGTGCGTGTCTAGTGTTGGGTCGGAAGTGTTCGCCGTGTCCTGGCGAACACGAACGTGGACAAGGACACGTAAGACTCGTGTCGTACGTATCGTGCTAAGCAAGGACACGTTGGTACCTGTGTCCTTAACTGTCAGGACACAGGACAGTTTTTTTTTTTTTTATATAAATGCTAATCTAAACTAAATAAATGAATCAAAACCCTAACCCTTAACAAAGCCAACGGGCTGACCCCCTGGCCAGCCCGACTCGACCTAAACCCCCCCCCCCCCCTGCGCGCTGTGTTGGCTCGGATTCGAGCCCTGCCACTGCTGTTTTCTTTTTCCTTTTTTTTCTTTTCCTTTTTACTTTTACTTTTTCTATTATATTTTTTTTTTACTTTTACTTTTTCTATTATATATATCTATTTATATATATATGTATATACATTTTTTATATGTAATACATATATTTGTATATATATATTTATTAATATTTACTATATTTATGTATATATATTTGCTGTTATATATATATATATATATATATATATATAATATATATATATATATATATATATATATATATATATATATAATATATATACTTCATTATTTTATGTATGTATATGTATATTAGTATGTATTATGAATACATATATATTTAGTATATATTTTCTGTGTATATATTATTATATATATACTATTATATGTATATGTATACATTATTCTTGTATATATATATATATATTATATAGTGAGTATTTTCTTATATAATATATATATATATAATATATATATATATAGTATATATATAATATATATATTATATAATATATATATATATATATAATATATTAATTTTTACATATATATCCATATGTAAATACCCCTATAATTATATATATTATTTTAATGTATATTACTTAGCTTAGTGTAAATTATCTTTATAAAATAATATTCATACTTTTAGTTACTATGTAAAATTTTACCTTATTAAAATAATGATATTTATTTTGACTATACCAAATTGTATTTTTATTGTATTTAAATTACTGCAACCATTGGTGTCCAAGCCTAGCATGGGTATTTGGGCTCAAATGTGTTTTCACACATTCAAGACCTGTACAAGTCATATTGGACTTGATTCATGGCCTTGGGTCCTGTATTTGAACTTGGTTCAAATTGTATACATGGACAAAATACGCAGATAATTAATTATTGTGTGCAATGCTGTTTTTTTGATTTTCTAAAAAACTTAAAGGACTGCTAAAATTATGGAAAAATAGTTTTTAGATACTATGTTAAGTTAGCTAATTTAGTATAATTTTTGTAGTATTTAATTTACTGTTTTGCCACTAGTTTGGCATATGAAACCAAAACTCATTTTTTGTATACTTAGGAAAACTGATTTTTATAAAATATTTGTACTGGTTAATAAATTTCAGAAAAATTATAATAAATTTCTATGATTAACAAGGATCACTTTAGTACTTTAATTTAAGAAAAACTAGGCTTTTTGTCTATCTCTAAAATTGTTAGAGCACAATGATCTTTTGATATATTTATTGATTAATTACGACTTGTAGCTTTTTGTGTTATTTGGAGTTTTAGCCGTGTTAAACCCCACCCCTCACTAGTGTAAAGACCCTAGAAAGTTAGTTAAAGTAGTGTGTCACCCCACATTGGTCCCCTACGCCAAAGTCATCATTTTGGCTAGGTGCCCAGTCACAAGTCGTGTCGCACCAATTAGTGTCCTAGTGTTTTAGCTTAGTGTAAAAAAACTAAGTTATTGTATTTACTTCTATAGCGACGAGTTACCGGACATCTATAGCACTGTTATCGCAGCTTGTTTTGTTTTGCTTTGCTAGATGCAAGTACTTTCTACGAACTTTACATATTGTCACATAAATGAACTGCAAATCCCACCATGTTAAATGCTGATCCTTGGGGTAGCAAGTTAGATCTCTACATGTTGTACTTCCAGTTACTACCATGTTTAGAACTGTCTTTATGTATCTCTCACATGATTAGAATATGGGTTATGGGGAAACTGATAGTTGAGTACGTGATCATGCCCCCTTCTCCGTACGTACGTACCGAGCAAGGTTGACATTTTATATGTATACCTTGTCGTAGGCTTTATCTCAACGCGGATTTGTACGTATGTATATCTGTCGCCGTTTCACTTGTACGGAAGTACATTTCATTATGTGCCCCCAGCACATTGTACATCTATTGACCGATCACGTACCTACTACAGTTTTAAACATTACATATACATCTGTCTCTATGACATATGTGTCCTTGCCATGACAGACTATGTGATGCCATGCTTTTTAGTTATTCCTCACATGTTCATTTTCATGTTTCATATGCTTGTTTGCTAGATTTAGTACTTGCTCCCGTCCTGACAGGATAACGTTGTAGGTGTCCTTACTGAGGAGGAGTTACTCTGCGACACCTATTATGGGGTTACTGCCGAGGACCCGGCTCTGCTTTACGAGGATGTTCCTGCGGGAAACCTCGCATAGTTGTCTTTTGTTTACTTAGACTTTTGAGAGTAGACATGTATTAGACTATATCTTTTTGTAACTGGACATGTATCCAGTTTTACTTTACAGTTCACTTGTACTTGGATATTTCACTATATACGATGACTTTTGTGTTTGGAGCATTTATGATTCTTCTTCACTTATAGAACTGTTAGCACATTTTAGCCTTATCCTGTTGTCTTTAGAACAGCTTACTACGTTTTATCTCAACGTAGGCTGGGCATGACTCGGCCTGGCCCAACAATTTGGGTAGCGGGTCGTGATAATTGCTGATGCACTCGTCAAGCTGAGCAAATGGAAAAGAAAACAACATCTGTAAACTGCTGATTCACAATTGTATGGAAGACTCTCTGGAAGAGTCATATTCCAAGAAGGTGAAAGCCAAAGAGATCTGGGATTCTTATGGTAAGATATATGAAGATGATAAGAACAGATCCAAAATCTTCATCGTCGAGAAGTACCAAAAGTGGCTCTTCGAAGACGAGATGACGATGCTACATCAAGTGAAGGAATTCCTGAAGTTGTGCCAGAAGTTAGATGACGAAAAGATGTCCCTCGTCGACAAGTTTGTCGTTGGAGGGGTAGTCTCGAAACTTCCTGCTAGTTAGAGCAACTTCTATGTTAGAATGCATCGAAAGAAGCTGGACATTAGCTTGGAAGATCTTCTACATGAGATCCACGTTAAGGATGAAATGCGATCTCAACAGAATATAGACTCTCTGTCCAAACCACTGGCTAAGGCCAACTTGTTGCATACAAGAGAGTTCAAGGGAAAGCAGGTGGCTTCTCATCACAAGAAGAAGGACTCCACTAATTTGAAAGTGAAGGGTCCTTCGTTCAAGCAATAGAAGTCCAAGTCCGACGTGACTTGCTTCAACCGTGGCAAGAAGGGCCACTACAAGAGTGAATACAAATCCAAGTCCAAACCAAAATAGCAGGTATAGCTAAACTTGGTTGTTTTGATTACTTAACTTGGTTGCTATTGTTGCACAGGTTGAGTTATCTGGGGTGGTAGCTGACTGGTGGTCTGACACTAGTGCATCTGACCACGTGTGCTCTCGAAGAAGCTGTTCACCAAGGACGAGCCGTGTTACGACGAAGGTCTCGATGGCGAACATATACCTAGCAGAATATCTGAAGATCGAGATAGTGGTTATGAACCACCGACAAGGACACTGGAATACGTGTTACACGTACCAGAGATTTCCGAAGATCCGATCTCAGGAAGTCTGTTATCTGATACAGACTTGAAAGATGGACATTCGTACTAGCTAGATGGTAATTTCTTGGCGAGAAACATGCTTCGAAAAGATGTTCGGTGCTGAAGGGATGTTCAAACTTCCGCTGATGGCGACTAAGTTACTTTATTGAATGGACTGAGAGTTGTTCTATGATAGAAGCATACTCAAGCTATCCTACCGGGACCTTATTTCGGAATATGGGGGTAAGGAGGTGAAGAAGTTTAAAGTCTGTGCAGATACAAGACTATTGGGAAGCTGCTCAGACGATTGAACTAAACTGCTGATCATCTGGAGTTAGTACACTCAGATATCTATGACTTTTATCAATTCTCCACAGAGGCCGGTTCGAAGTGTTTCTCGAAGTGCACTTTCGCATGACTTCTCAAGTAGAAGGATGCAGCATTCGAGTAGTTTAGAGACTTCAGGACTGAAGCTGAACGTTAAACCGATCTACAACTACTCAGAAGTGATCGAGATGTAGAGTATAGGTCTCATGAATTCGCATCGTTCTACAAAGAACGTGGAATCATCAATGAGACTACTGCTCCGTATTCTCCTCAATCTAACGGAGTAGCGAAGAGGAAGAACAGAACGTTGACAGAGAAGATAAACTCAATGATGCTAACTGCAAGTCTTCCTAAATGCTACTAGGGAGAAGCTGCATTGATGACCACTTTTATTCTAAATAGAGTGTCGTATGCAACTTCGGAAGTAACTCCTCATGAACTCTGGTTCAAAGTCAGACCTAACTTGAATGTCATTCGAGTGTGGGGATGTCTGGCTTATGTGAAGCTCGTAGATCTGAAGATTCAGAAGCTGGGGACTAGGACTACGAAGACGATCTTCTTGGGGTATGCCGAGAAGAGTGATGCTCGGAGATTTCTTGATATTGAGTCAAATCATATCATCGAATCTCGTGAAGACAAATTTGCCAGGAACAAGAATATTGTTCTTACGGATAAACCGGAGAACAATAAGGGTACGCAAGAAACTGAAGTTTTCAATAAATAAGTAGCCCAAGAAGATGTTGTTGTTGAAACAACGGTTGAACCAGAACTCGCTGAGCCGTCGTCGAAGCGAGCGAGGAGGCCGAAGAACTTCGGAGATGACTTCATTACCTATCATGTGGAAGCAGATCCGCTTACCTATGATAAGCGATGAAGACCAGAGATAATATTTTCTAGAAGGAGGCGATAGATAATGAAATTGAATCAATCACCTCCAATAACACTTGGGTGTTGGTTGATCTACCTGAAGGAGAAAAACCTATCGGATGCAAGTGGATCTTCAAGAAGAAGATGAAAGCTGATGGAACCATTGACAAGTTCGAGGCCATGCTAGTGGCAAAGGGGTTTTCTCAGAAGCAGGGGATTGACTACTTTGATACGTATGCTCTAGTAGTCCGGATGACCACCATCAGAATATTGATTGCTCTCGCAGCGATACATAAGATGGTGATACATCAGATGGATGTGAAAACGGCTTTCCTAAATGGCGAGCTGACCGAAGAGATTTATATGCAACAGCCAGAGGGATTTTTCGTAAAGGGTCTTGAAGACAAAGTCTGTAAGTTGGTAAAATCGTTGTACAGTCTTAAACAGGCTCCCAAGATGTGGCATGATAAATTTGACAAGGTTATAAGGTCAAATGGCTACATGGTCAGCCAGACGGACAAGTGTGTTTACACGAAGTTCGCTGATGGAAGAGATGTGATCGTTTGTTTGTACGTGGACGACATGCTGATCCTTGGTACGAATATGGACTGTGTTACGGAGACAAAGAAGTTCATCTTCAGCAAGTTCAGTATGAAGGACTTGGGGGAAGCTGATGTGATCTTAGGGATCAAGATCATCCGGACAGACACTGGACTAGCGCTATCACAGTCTCATTATGTTGAGAAGATGATCACTCATTACGGGTATCAGGATCTTCCACGGATCGATACGCCGTACAGGGGTGATCTGAAGCTAAAGCCTAATTCTGGGAAAGGCGTCAGGCAGCTGGAGTATGCAAGCGTAATCGAGAGTTTGATGTACGCTACTACTGCCACAAGGCCTGACATAGCTTTCGCCGTGGGAATGCTGAGTCGTTTCACTAGCAACCCAGGCATTGAGCACTGGAAAGCTGTAAAACGAGTTATGAGATATCTCAAAAAAACTCAGACATATGCACTGCACTGCTGCGGAGATCCGCCGGTAGTGGAAGGCTTCAATGATACCAGCTGGTGCTCAGAAGTGGAGTACGAGAGGTCCACAGGTGAATACATTTTCACAATGGATGGAGCTGCTATATCGTGGAAATCGAAGAAGCAGACTATGCTCTCGCGGTCATCCATGGAATCTGAGTTCTTCGCACTTGATACCGCAGCGGAGGAAGCAGAATGGCTTCTGGAGCTCATGTAAGATCTTCCAGTGGTTGGGGCACAAAGACCGAGGATACCGATATACTGCGACAACCAGACGACTGCGGCGATGGCATCAAATGACATCTTCAATAGGAAGAAAAGGACTGTGCGGTTGAAGCACATGGCAGTACACGATCTCATCAAGAGGGGTGTTATTGTAGTGATTGATGTTCGGAGTCAGAAGAACTTGGCGGATCTGTTCACCAAGGGCCCCAAGCGCCAGCTGGTCGGTGAGACAGCTTGTAAAATGGACTTGAAGGCATTCTGATATGTGTTATTACATTCCTCCCATAAAGTTTTATGCTATTAGTTCAAAGAGAAATCTACTAGACATCTAGCTTTTAGTTCAAGAGAGGACTATTAACCAGAAGAATATCAAGAACGGTGGGTACTTGTCCTTTGTGACATGGAGAGGTTACGGACCTACAACCACTGTTGTCTACTGTTGTTTTCCTGCGAAAAATGGATCATGTGGAAAGGTTGGCTTAAATGCCTTAATGAGTTCTCAGGCAGAGTGAATGCCTGGAGTGCTTTACAGGGAGCACGGTAGTGCAGCACTACAAGGAGTGTAACTCCATGCTATAGTGGGGTGACTCCACCATGAGGTTCCCGGTTAAGGGTAATGCCTCGACTTTGTGAGACAAGTCACAGCGGAGTAGCACCGCAAATAGGCAAGTAGCCTAATGTTGTATGATAATCGTAATAAAGAGAGGTAGACAGCACTACAAAGAGGACGATGTCCTTATGTTACAGTGGCATGACACCACGAAGAGGTACCAGGTAGGGTAAAGCCTCGGCTTCGCAAGCCATGTCATAGCGGCGTAACACCACACGGAAGCGCAAGGCTTCATGCTGGGTAGTTTGGCACTACAAAGAGGCTTGTGACCTCATGCTACAGTAGTATGACACTACGATGAGGTACCCAGGTGGGGTAAAGCCTCGGCTTTAAGCCATGTCATAGCGACGTAGCACCGCAAAGAAGCGCAATGCTTCATGCCATGACTCTTTATAAAGAACTCACCTATAGTGTATGGACAGAGATATCAGGCCGTCTCTTGAGGGTAAACTTATAAACGCCAAAAATTATACACTGAAACCAGGCTGGCACAAGGCCTTTAATGTGCAGCCAGAAGCACAGTTGATGTTATTATGTGAGTAGGAAAAATTGCAGTTATGGTACAGAATTCAAGGCTTAGTCCATTCTTTTATCATGCTGTTATTTAACCTATTGAGAAGATTCAAGTCGTAGCGACATCTCTCCTAATGCATGATGGGCAGTCACTGTGGGGAACGCTCAACCCATATATTGAGATATGTGGGGGATTGTTGGTGTTTTTGCCTTTGGACTAGGAAAGATAGTCTCACATCGGCTACACCAAATGGTGAGTATCTCAATATAATACATTGCTTGTAATGAGGTGTGCACATGAGGTGTGGTGGGGCACAAGTGTGTGTCATGTGGGAGTATTTTCCTAAAAGGAAAAAGGATTAATTCCAACAAAGATGTAAGTTGATTTTTGTTGTGCGGACTCAGACTCGGAGACGGACTCCAGGATGTCTCGTGCATGCACGGGAGTGTTCGGGGGGTAGGCGTGGACTGGCACACTTCTATGCTGATTGTGGGATGATCTAAAATGTCAAACCCTATTTTTGAGTATTGGTATTTTAGTCCCACATCGGATAGGAGAAGAGGTGAAGTCTCACTCCACTTTATAAATATAGTCCCTGGTCTCCTTTGAAAGATGCACCAAGAAGAGAGTTAAAGGAGTCCGTAAAGTTCAGGAAGCCCGTTCAAGTCTCAAATATTGACTGACGAGCGTTTCAGAAGTTCTCTAGAACTTGCTGGTTTCTGGAAGCGGATCTTATATAGGCGAATCTTGCTTTGAGCAACGGTGATCTTATCACCCCAGCAAAGCTGCCTTTCTCTTTCTTCTCTCCTTCTCTTCATCTTTGATCTAATTAGATACTTTTTGTGGGCTTTCGTCGCTGCTGCTAGCAACTCGATTTGTACCTTCCTAAAAGAAGCTATACTTTCGTTTGCTGTTGTAACGAAATCGTTTTAGATTTTCGTTACCCAGAATTCTCCAAGGATCTCTGTGTGCACCTTCTTTGAAGTGTTGCTACGAAACATTGTTGCTATTGTGACAACTGTTTCGTTTATCTGTTTTCCATCAAAAATTACGCCTCGAGAATAACAACACACACATCAGGTTGGTCATACAATTTTATGTCCTGAAGATGTATCGATGTCGATTCACTTTTCTTCTTAGATTACAGTTTTTTTCACTGGATTTTTTATATTAAGATTTTGATGAAGTCTATCTAGATTTGTAATTTCCATATACTCGTGCTAATCTACATGAAGATTGATGCTAGTTATTCCTAAAGATTGATGTAGTTTATAATTGAGTTGTGCATACCCAAGGAAGAATATTGTAGTTAGTTTTTACTAACCACTATATATGATTGGGTAAAACCAATTGTTCTCTCTTAGGGATATGGTAGTTATCCTCTTTCCATCACAAATTTTCCACCAATTGTAGTGTTTGATAGCTTATATTTTCCATGGAATTATTTTCCAAAAAACTATCATTTTTCATATTTTCTTCTAAAATGGTGGAAAATAAAACTTGTCCAACCCATAGGAAAATACCATTTTCCATGAAAAATAACTATTTACCATGGAAAATAATGGCAATTAAACACCCAAATTAAGTTTTCCATGAAATTTTTTTCCTAGAAAAATAATTCCATGAAATTAATTTATTTTCCATATCTTTTCCACCTTGCAATCAAATGCAGTTTTTTAAGAATAACACCGCCATTTACACTACAACAATCATAATATCTTTCTTGATAATTTATTTTATCAATATCTTTGGTAATTTATTTCATATTATTTATTTGGTTGTTTTTGTGCTAGAAGTTCAGTTAATATTATGGTCTTGTAAAAACCTTTGATCTATAATATTGATGTCACTCTATCCAATAGTTTTTACCGGTTAAGATTTTTTGTTTTAAATTTTTATTTCTTTGTGCTTGTATTTTATAATTTTTGTATTTACGTATAAGTTGACCAACTAATTTATCATTGGTTAACGATTCATCATGAACATATACGTTGAGGAATAGATTCAACAATTATATACTTTTTGGTCAACATGGGATCTCTCCATGTAAGTTTGGACAATTTAAAATAATAAAAGTAACAATTATGTCATGTTCCAAGTAGTGTTTCAAAAACTGACCGAATGGACTAGTTGAACCGATTAATACGTAAACTAGTAAATTTTTTGGACTAATTTATTGCCAAATCACTAAAAAAAATTCCAAAAATCTAGGTCGATCCGACCAGTCTGACCACCGAATCGTCTGTCCAATTAGATTTTAAGCCAATTTGACTGTGACTTTTGACTTTATTTTTGGACTTCACATGCAATCAAAGTTAATAGGTTTACTTTTTGACTAATTCTACTATCGTAAAACGTTCTACTATTGTAAAACGTCGAACTTTTATATATATATATATATATATATATATATATATATATATATATATATATATATATATATGACCTCTAGGCCAGTGGTTAAGAGAGATGCATGCGGCCCAAGTGGTCGGAGTTCGAGCCCCAGTGGAGACGAGTTCTACACAATTACCCATTGCTTCAAAAAAAATAAAAATAAATAAATAAATATATATATATATATATATATATATATATATATATATATATATATATATATATATATATATATATATATTTCAAGTTCTCTAGTCCAAGTAGTTAGGGAGGGGGGCTCACTTGGGGAAGGTCCCAAGTTCGAGCCTTTCCATGGGCATGGAATGGCTGGGTGGTCGCGGAACGGCCACGGTTCCAAGCTGACGGCCTCAAGAAATGGACAAATAAAACTTATTAAATATGAGATTATAAGTCTATAAAACTTATTAAATCCACATTAATCCATTGATTGGACCTGTTTGAGCTAACCCAATGTCTTGTCGTCCTATCTACTTTTTAAGACATTTGGTCCAAGTCCCCTATATGGAATTGATTGATGGAATAAAGAACGCTGAGTGGTCGCGGAACGGCCACGGTTTCAAGCTGACGGCCTCAAAAAATGGACAAATAAAACTTATTAAATATAAGATTATAAGTCTATAAAACTTATTAAACCCACATTAATCCATTGATTGGACCTGTTTGAGCTAACCCAATGTCTTGTCGTCCTATCTACTTTTTAAGACATTTGGTCCAAGTCCCCTATATGGAATTGATTGATGGAATAAAGAACCTCCACGGTTGAGATACTGGTTGTTTGCAAGGAGCCAGAAATGAGAAAATGACGCTGATATTATAAAAGTTATTGAGATAATGTTAGTATATATGCTCCCAAAATATATTTTGTTAACCTTCTTTTCCAGTTCTTTTCCAGACACATGCTTCTTTTCCAGACACATGCTATTGGCAAATATTGGAAAGTGGCAAACATTGGGAAGTTCTCCATTTGGATGGTGTCTGAGAATGTATGTATGAGTGGTTCTTAATTTTAATGGTAAATAGGTCCAAATTAGTGGATACAAAGTAACAAAACCATTTATAAAGCGTATACACTTATTAATATAAAGAACTACAGTTAGCTTTCATAGGGAAAAAAAAACATGCTTGTTAATTTCTTTTGTGGCACCGATTTTGTTCGGCTCAAAAATTCTCCAAAATCGATGTAATGTATTTTTTGGTGGATTTATAAACACCCTAAATCGGTGGATTTAAGCGGCTCTATTTTTTTTCATTTATATCCTCAAAAAAATATATATAATTATAACTACTGATACCCTTTCCTATTTAACTTATTTGTGTAAAAAAACTTTCAGAAACGTTCGTTAATGAATTACCAAACATAGATTGGACTGGTTTAAAAGCCACTACTTAAAAACCATCAAAAATCGGATCCCTCAAAACCGCTCATAACCGGTACTCTAAAAACACCTCATAACCGCTATCCCTACAATTGCCAAGCAGACCCTAAAGGTAGACTAACACCGCTGTCATAATTGGATGTCGAATTTACGTGTTTTATTAACACCATTGGATCGTGATCACAATGATCCAAATTTGTTCGAAATTTGAGTGATTTAAATAGAAAGTTATTTTGAAGAGAGATTGTTTCAAAGAGTTCTACCACAGTTCTTCCTTGTCATCTTGTCTTTGGTGATCTAAGTTCTACTCGTTGTAAATCTATTTCTATCTTTTTGAATTGTTACGGTGATTTTTGTAGATTGGGGAAGACGTTTGTAAGAAATCGGTGTATCTTCTTATTCCATTAGTGAATATTTTTTTGGGTTGAACTCCTATCGTCCGTAAAAGTTAATTTATATGTTTGCATTATATTTCTTTTTTTTTTGTGATTTTAGCATATTTGGGTTATGTGTATTTCTTTTGGTCCGATAGATTTGGAAGAACCGTTTTAGCGTTTCGTTTTCAACAAAGTTTTCATCGACTTACCAGAAAATCAACAACAAATGACACCTTTTTTTCAGTGACCAAGCTAGTAACACTATGTTATTATTTTAAAAAAAAAAAACCTCTCATATGCATATTCTATATATTCTGAAGAAATATTAATATAACTGGAGTAAATGACAAAAAAATCCTTTCTAGATTGGCCATTTTTGCAAAAAATAAAAATAAAAAAATCCCATGCTCTTAAATTTTTCATTATTTATTTTTTGTTACAAAAAATTCCCAAATGACAATTTACCCCCCCCCCCCCCCCCCCAATCCTCCTTCCTCGACCGTTGGGGGAGGGGTTGTGTCACCCCCGTTTTTCGTTTTACGTATTTTCAGTATATGTGTACGGAATTCTGACCCATATTGTGACTTGTTTTAACTAGCTAATCTTGGTTTGATCTTGACTTGGTTTAATTTGGGTTGGTTCAACTTGGTTTGGATTGGTTTGAGATGAGAAGGGTTTTATATAAAAATCCAACTCCTCTCTCTCTCTCTTCCATTATTTCATTTCTCTTCATCTTCATCCTCTTCATCTTCCTCCAACCTAAGGCAAGTACATCTGGTCAAATGTTGGACAAATATTATTTTGTTTCTTCTAAACTATTCCTTACATGATTCTAAGCATCTTTAGAACTTGGCATTTTTCTATTTTGGTGGATAAATTTTTGTAGATCTAAGTTTATAACCTTTCGATTTTCTTGGATTTTGATCTACTAAACTTTATTATTTTAAAGTTTTGATTGTTCTATGTTGTAGAGAATTTGATTTTACCCAAAATGGACATTTGAAAAGTTAGATTTCGACTTGTTTTGAGGAAGTTATGGAAAAAATAAGATTTAGACATCTTCTATATCATCTGTCATGATTCTGGCAGGGACGATGAATAGTACCGCAGGATGAATAGTGCCGCATGGATGCATAGTGCCGTAGAAATTAATAGTGCCGCATGGCTTGCATAGTGCCGCATGGATGAATAGTGTCGCATGATAAATAGTGCTGCAGGCTTGCATAGTATCGCATGGCTTGCATAGTACCGCAGGCTTGCATAGTGCCGCATGGATGAATAGTGCCGCATGGCTTGTATAGTATCGCATAGTGCCTAATTTGGCTGTTTTATACAATATTTAGCTGATTTATGGCCAGAATTTCTTCCAACTCCCAACATGAAAGTTGTAAATCTTTTCCTTGGCTTCTAGAATATTTTACCAACTATTTTATGCAAGTTTTTTTCATTCTTGATATGGAGCTTATGATTGTATTGCATATTTTCTATCTTGGCCTAAATTGCGACGACCCTTCTAAATAGCTTGATATTTCTTTAATAAATAAATTTCTTAACATGATTTGATAATATTGTACAGTTAGAAAATGATTGTACCCCTCTCATACCCTTAACAGTAGCACAGATTCAATTGGTGTTTTAGGCCAAGTAATTACTGTCACGTCCCGATTCGTAGAGTCATTAAATCACAT
This sequence comes from Iris pallida, assembly GCA_029216955.1. NCBI lineage: Eukaryota > Viridiplantae > Streptophyta > Magnoliopsida > Asparagales > Iridaceae > Iris > Iris pallida. Next base: position 9,539,101 of record JANAVB010029617.1, on the reverse strand, counting down.
ATTTATCTCTTGGAATCGATCGTCCTCGCTTGGGCGTGATGCCGTACAAGTCTGGTATTGCACTTGTACAAGGCAAAGATGGTACATAATCGATAATCTTCAAATAGGAACATATCGCAGCGGCAGAAGCAGACAAATTGAAGTTAATAAGGACAATCTTTCTTATTGAATAGAAGTACATCACTTCTTTATAGCAGCAGAGATAAAAGGATAACTTTAAGTCACACAGAGATATATAGAACTTTATTCTCTTTATTGATAATTGAAGAAAAGTACAAGACTTGTATGGAAGTACAGTGCTTACAACAAATTCTACTTTAAATTGAAAGGCAACTGAACAATGCTATACAGCTTACATTGGATATTTGGATACATTGGATTACAACTCGATATACTGACTTGGCTTACAATCTCACTGGTACAACTGATTACAATGTTCCATACACTATGCCCTTTATAAACAGAAGACTTCATCTTGTGCAAGGAGAGCTTCTGTATGCCCAACAAATCTTCGATGCCACGGGACCAATCAAGCCAATCTTCGGGTGTAGAACATTCCAAGTACGAGCACCTGCCCACAAAACGTGGGTCAGCACATCATCTATGTACTGGCGAGCAGAATCCAACCCACTCGCATAAACCAACATTTAAAGTGATCTTTTAAGCAAGCATTTATTAGAATGATCTTTCTACTTGGGGCCTAGCATCAATTTACAGTTCATGGGCAATAATCAGAGTGAAGCATGTAAACAAAATTCTTAGTAGCATTCATGTGAACATATCATTTTAGCATTCTTGGTGTTATCATACAAGGCATCATTGAGGCATCGTTAACATTAACATCTTAAACATATTATGGCAATTCTCACTTCAAGCATCACTTAGCATGGATGTTATGTTTGAGCACTATTTAGTAAGGCATCTTTCTAGCATACTGAATGGAATATGTTAAGCAGGCAAGTTAAACCAACTTATACAATATCACAATTATGTGATTTCTTACCGATAGCCGACTTCTCGTACCTGCATCAAATACAGGTTATCCGATATACTTACTCTGCCTGCACAAAACATTCATTAGCACACTACCAAAATTTATCGTTTTAGCGACGGCCACATCCGTCGCTAAACCGACGGTAATTACTATTAGCGACCGATAACCGACGAATTTTGGCCAAAAATTTTCGTCGGCAATCAGCTCGTCGCTAATAACGTTTCCGTCGCTAAGTTGTCGTCACATGACTGAATAGCGACGGATTTTCGACGTCACAATACAAAGCATTAGCGACGCATTTCCGACGGACTTTCGTCCATTTCAATTATTAAGTACTGAAATGTGTAGACAATAGCGACGTAAAATTTCATCGGTAACCCGTCGAGACAGCGTATCAGATCGTATCATTCCGTCGCTAATCCGTCGACACATTCGATAACAAATGACGGATTAGCGACGGTTTTCTGACGAAAAATCCGTCGATTAGCTTCTGGAAATTCATGTCATTTCCAGCAATATGGCGACGGATAAGTCGTCGCTATTTCGTCGACATAGATCGACGGAATAGCGACGGAATAAACGTCGGTCTTGTTCTGGAAATTCTTGTTATTTCCAGAAAACGGGCGACGGATAGGTCGTCGCGATTCCGTCGAACATTTTTCCATGCCGACTGATAATCCGTCGACCATCCGTCGCTACCTGGAAACATTTCCAAATATCCAGTTAGCGACGGAATAACCGTCAAAAAGTCGTCGGAAACTGATGGTGAGCGTCGCAAAACGGTCACCAGTCCGTCGCTAACTGAGAATATTTTGAAAAAAAATTACAGCGCTTTCCCTGTTCGCAAAAATTTGCATAAAACCAAACCAATATATAATGTACACCAATTATCCAACAATCACATAGACCAAATATATTATGCACACCAATTATCCAAGAATCACATAGACCAAATATGCACATACGAATTTAATGCACACCAATTATCCAAGAATCATATAGACCAAACCAAATTAATATAAAATAGACATCAATTATCCGGAAGAGTAACCTAATATCCATCGTTATAATCCGATCATTGCACAAATATTCCAAAATTTTCACAAATATTCCAAAATACATAGGAAAGAGTTGGCCAGTTACAGTAACCTAATATCCAATCCTGGCGACCGATCATAACACAAATATTCTAAAATTTTCACAAATATTCCAAAACACATAGGAAAATCGACTTTTGCCTCAACAATGACCGCAAGTCAGACGATGAATTCTCACAGCCAGGGATGATAGTTGCGTTGAGGCATGTACCATTCTATCATCCACTTTGCATACGAAGGCTCAATCTGGTTGAGGTCTTCTGTAGGGACAGGAGGGTCGGTCCCGATGCTACTACTCTCTGACGGTGGCTCCTCCTTAGCTTCAAGCTTGGGAGCAATCTCTTTCCTGATGGTCATCGGTTCTTCCTTGACCTCGACCTTTGGTAACACCTTCTCCTTAACAGTCACCGGCTCTTGTTTGACGGCGGAGACTTCCTCCGTGTCGACCTCCAAGGGTTTCTTGCCTCGATCCCTTCCTCGACTAGCAGCACCACCTCGACGAGTCCTAGGAGCCATCTTTCTGACAACAGAAATTTTCATATAGGGTAAAGAAATTTACTCAAGTTATAAAAGGTGTGACGTTGGTTTTTTGTGTTCATCATCATTAGAAGGAGCAGCACTGGAAAAGTTGTGACGTTGGTAGCATGAGAGAGTAAAAATCTGTATCACAAGACTAACAGAATTACTATGTAATCATGTACTCACCAATAACCGGATGTAACTGGAGTCATTGGGCCTATCGTGTAGTAATTTATGGATCCGCTGGTATAGGCCAGATGTACTTAGTATCTAGTGTATCAGATTAGTATCGGTCTATCGGTTTGGTATAGGACGTATCATATTGGTATTGGCCTTAACAAATTGGTATCGTCCTATATCTGATATGTACATGTATCGGCCGAATAGCTAGGATTTATATTGGCCTTATCGATTTGGTATCGGTCATATCCGATAGGTATCGGCCGTGTTGGATAAGTATAGACTATTTCGGATTAGTATCGTGGAAGGTTTAGTAACAACTGTACTTGGATTTCTCTCTTCTCGAGCTAGAATACCATTGCAAGAGAATGACCAGATCGTGATTGGCCAGTTACAGTAACATACATACTTCCTTTTCCATCAGGAAAAGCGAGATTGAAAAGAAAGTATGTATGTTCTGTAACTGGCCATTTATGCTCTCGTGACTCTCTTGCAATGGTAATCTAGCTCTAGAAGAGAGAAATCCAAGTACAGTTGTTACTAAACCTTCTACGAAACTAATCCAAAATGGTATATAATAATCCAACACGGCCGATACCTATCGGATATGACCGATACCAAATCGATAAGGCCAATATGAATCCTAGCTATACGGCCGATACATATCGGATAGGACGATACCAATTCGCTAAGACCAATACCAACCGATACGGCCCATACCAAAACGATAGATCGATACTAATCCGATACGGTCAATACTTATAAGTACCTACGGTCCAGGAGGTTGATCCGCTATAGTACACCCATGTACGATCAACAAAGTAACGATCCATTTCAATTTGGATGTGAAAATCTGTATCGTAAGACAAACTAAACATAATCAGTTCTATTTCACATGCTTAATTGCCAAGTATGGGAACGAATGGCTCAGAACACAACCCAAAATTCATTCTAGCATACATTAGTGTGAATCATCTACGTTCTGTACATATAGTGTAGTATATGTTCTTATCGTATTTAGTATATGAAAGATGTAACAGAATCAAGATGAACTCACATAGATTACAGGTGCCCCATATTTGAGTGCTACATCAAGACTCACCGTGATGAGGTTAGAGATTTATTTAACCTAATATAGTAATCTTGTAATTTAAAGTTGGAAGAACATGCAAGTAGCCTTATAGTTTCTGCCTCGCCTGTCGAATGGCTTAATTGCCAAGTATCGGAATGAATGGCTCAGAACACAACCCGAGATTCATTCTAGCATACATTAGTGATTCATCTTGATTCTGTTACGTCCTTCAGATACTAGATACGATAAGAACATATACTACACCATATGTACAGAACATAGATGATTTACACTAATCTATACTAGAATGAATCTTGGATTGTGTTCTGAGCCATCCGTTCTGATCAAGCATCTTCCTTCTCCTCTCCTCCACCATGGCTCTGAACAAATCTGCTCCTCCCTCTACTTCCTTTCTTCTTATTTGACTCTCTCAGCAACATATGACATCCAGCTCAAGTGTAGAGTCGGGTGAGAAGAAGTGGGCAGAAAGAGGAGGGGGAAGCAGCATAGCCGGCGACATGACCCGGAGGAAGTACAGAGGTTTTCTTCAACAGACGTAGGAGAACTATAAGGATATATCTTTTCACAACATATCACCTTGTCAAAGACCCTTAATGTGACAATCATGTTACCGCGGTGTCGGAAGACTAACATGTCATAATTTTCTAAGCCGTGTGTTTTGACATAATCCTCAAAACTCTTTCCTGCTATGTAATAATGCAAGATTACTACATAGGAGGAAAGAGTTGGGAAGATTATATCAAAACACACGGCTTAAAAACTTATGACATGTTAGTCTTCCGACACCGCGATAACATGATATTCACATGAAGGGTCTTTGACAAGATGATATGTTGTGAAAAGATATATCCTTATAGTTCTCCTACGGCTATTGAAGAAAACCTCTGTACTTCCTCCGGGTCATGCCGCCGGCTGTGCTGCTTCCCCCTCCTCTTCCTGTCCACTTCTTCTCCCCCGACTCTACACTTGAGCTGGATGTCATATGTGGCTGAGAGAGTCAAATAAGAAGAAGGGAAGTCGAGGGAGGAGCAGATTTGTTCAGAGCCATGGTGGAGGAGAGGAGAAGGAAGATGCTTGATCAGAACGGATGGCTCAAAACACAAGCCAAGATTCATTTAGCATATATTTGTGTGAATCATCTATGTTCTGTACATATGGTGTAGTATATGTTCTTATCGTATCTAGTATCTGAAGGACGTAACAGAATCAAGATGAACTCACTAATGTAATACTAAGACATCATCTACTACTATATAAGATATAGTGATAGGTTGTCGTATCATCATTGTCGAGAGATGAGGGTCGGAGGACAGTCAACTTTATCTAAGGCTACTTGCATAGTTTCTGCCTCGCCAGTCGAATGGCTGCAGGGACTATGTCATGATCACCATGGCGTACCGTAGACTAATGCAAATGGAGCTGGAAATATCCGTCGCTAACCGGTCACTAGTCTGTCGGTAACTGTGAATTTTTTTGAAAAAAATTGCAGCACTTTCCCTGTTCACAAAAATATGCATAAACCAAACCAATATATAATGCACACCAATTATCCAAGAATCACATAGACCAAATATGCACATACGAATTTAATGCACACCAATTATCGTATCTACGGCTACATAGTTTCTGCCTCGCCAGTCGAATGGCTGCAGGGACTATGTCCTGATCACCATATCGTAACGTAGATTAATGCAAATGGAGCTGGAGCCAAAATACAGAAACCAAAATACAAAATACAGAAACCAAAATACAAAATACAGAAACTAAAATACAAAATACAGAAACCAAAATACAAAATACAAAAACCAAAATACAAAATATAGAATCCAAAATAGGACCCTCTGTGAGAACGGATGGCTCAGAACACAACCCAACCGGAGAGAATACTCTGAGAGATCCATCTGTGTAGGACGTATACTCTGAGAGATCACCTTTACAAGAATTATATCAATAGTGGGATCGAGTGTTGGAGAAGATATTATCAAAGTATACGTCCTACTCAGATGGGTCTCTTACCGTTACTATTTTTTCCAGACAGCATGGTGGATGTGCTCCGTCCACATATTCTTGCTCCGAGCCAAAACTTTGTCCCGGAGCTCAAGTGGACATCCTTGGTGTAGAGCTCGAGTGAGAGGTTCCTGACAGCATGGTGGTCTCCTTTGTTAAAGTATCTGTGTTCGTCCCACAACCAATGTTGGATGAGCACGGATACTTTGACAAAGGAGGCCACCATGCTGTCAGGAACCTCTCACTTGAGCTCTACACGAAGGATGTTCACTTGAGCTCCGGGGCAAAGTTTTGGCTCGAAGAAAGAATCTGTTGACGGAGCACATCCACCTTGCTGTTAGAAAAAAATAGTAACGGTGAGAGACCCATCCGAGTAGGACGTATACTCTGATAGTATCTCCTCCAATACTCGATCCCACTACTGATATCATTCTTGTAAAGGTGATATCTCAGAGTATACGTCCTACACAGATGGATCTCTCAGAGTATCCTTTAGTGATAGGTTGTCGTATCATCACTGCCGAGGGATGAGGGTCGGAGAACAGTCAACTTTATCTACGGATACATAGTTTCTGCCTCGCCAGTCGATTGGCTGCAGGGACTATATATGTCCTGATCACCATGTCGTAGTCTAATACAATCCAGAGATTGACACAGTTCTAGTTCATATATGTAGTCCAATACAAATAGTCTAATACAAAAACAACTCAATACAAATAGTCCAATACAAATAAGTACTAATAGCTAATGAGAACCACGCTACTCACGCAAACGCTCAGTGATACGTTCACGCAACCACCTCGAAAAAGCGAGATTTTTGGCGCGAGGAGAGCTGTCGTCCCTTGCAAGGACTGCATAAAGAGTCCTCTCGGTCTCACTAGCTACCGGTGCTGGATGAATAGAACTCCCGGTCTCACTAGCAACCGGTGCCACTTCCTCCTTAACTGTAGGAGGAGCCACCTCAGCATTCACTGTTTTTCTCAAACGACGTGCCGCTCCTCGGGTCATGGGTGCCATCTGGTAAGATCGATAGTCACAAATAATATTATTGTAACATAAGCAAGCTAACTAAAGGAACCATCATATAATTTGAGTACATTTTCGAAAGCCGATAAAGTATAAAAAATTTGATTTTTTGCCAAGTGTGAGAACGGATGGCTCAGAAGACAACCCAAGATTCATTCAAGCATACATTAGTGTGAATCATCTATGTTCTGTACATATGGTGTAGTATATGTTCTTATCGTATCTAGTATCTGAAGAACGTAACAGAATCAAGATGAACTCACATAATGTAATACTAAGACATCATCCACTACTATATAAGATATAGTGATAGGTTGTCGTATCATTATTGTCGAGGGATGAGGGTCGAAAGACAGTCAACTTTATCTACGGCTACATAGTTTCTGCCTCGCCAGTCGAATGGCTGCAGGTACTATGTCCTGATCACCATGTCGTACCGTAGATCAAATGGAGCTGGAACTGGAGCCAAAATACAGTACTACTTCACCATGTCGTACCATTTTACTCTCTCTCTTTCCTCCCCCTTTTCGGCGCTCTCACTCTCTCCGGCGCTGTCACACTACTAATTCCTATGTGTTTTAAGTGTGAGAATGGATGGCTCAGAACACAACCCAAGATTCATTCTAGCATACATTAGTGTGAATCATCTATATTCTGTATACATATCGTGTAGTATATGTTAACCTTATCGTATCTAGTATCTGAAGGACGTACGTAACAGAATCAAGATGAACTCACTAATGTAATACTAAGACATCATCTACTACTATATAAGATATAGAGATAGGTGTTTTCCATAAAGAAATTCTCTTTATTTGTTGTGTTTCTGGAAAAATTACAACTGTAGGAATCCGATCTAGAAGACGATCGCTTTATCCCTTGGACTATGCGAAGAAGAAAAGCTCTCAAAATTTTGACAGTAGATATCAATGTATCTATATAATGAATGAGAAAAAGAACTCTATTTATAGAGTCAAAAATAATAACTGAAAAGATAACTGTCTTCACAGCCTGTGCTTAGTTGAAAATCACGCAGGATTTAACATACGCAAGGCTGTGAGCAGTTACTGGACGTGGCCTGTAACTGTTGGACACATGGCAATCATACATGAGTCGTGTGCAAGTTACAGGACACGCAGGCGAGAGATCAGTGGCATGGCTGCCACGTACCCTAATTTGATGAAATCCACGCAGACTTGTTGAAGACGAAATCCACGCGAACTCAGTGTAGAAAGCTTCAAAATCCACGCAAACTTGGGACAGGAAGCTTCAGGATCCACGCAGACTTCGAGGCAAAGAACTCAAAAATCCACGCAAACTTGAGGAAGAAAACTTCAGAATCCACGCAAACTTGAGATGAAGATCACAAATACACGCAGACTTGAGATAGAACTGCCAGCTGTCTTGATTCGGCGTGTCTCGACTGACACAAAATCTCTGACAGTGATTGCTTTGTCAGTCGTATTAAATGACAAGAAACCCTTTTGGTACGCCAACTCGACGAAGGCTGAGTCTTGCTGAAGAGGATTTCGAAAATCACGTAATAGACGGCGATGATCTCTCGAAGTCTGTGCATACGTGGCATACGAAGAGACATTCTTCGACTGTTGTGTTGTCAGTCATAATTACTCTCTGACAAATGATGAGCTGTCTCCCCAGCGTGATTTGTTTATATTGTCTGGATCAACTGAGCGTGACTTTTGACTCTGTCTTGATCAACTCAGCGTGACTTTCATTTTTGAGGCCTACAATAGGTTATCGTATCATCATTACCGAGGGATGAGGGTCGGAGGACAGGCAACTTTATCTACGGCAACATAGTTTCTGCCTCGCCAGTCGAATGGCTGCAGGGACAATGTCCTGATCACCATGTCGAACCGTAGATTAATGCAATTAATGGAGCTGGAAATATCCGTCGCTAACCGGTAACTAGTCCGTCGCTAACTGAGATTGTCACATACACATATGTATATCACAGCTAGATGTATAGATATATACATCTATACAAAAGCACACAACTGATAGAACTCGCACTGTCCTTGAGACAGTGAACATATATATACACCATGAATCCAAACCCCATATATATTCACATTTACTAATCCAAACACCACCAAACTAATGGAACACCCAATATGGATAACACATTATTTAGCCAATATATAAACTCAGATGAATTTGAGAAGCAAAGCCACCCGCCGCCCCCGACCAAAGCCCGCCGCCCAGTAGTTCAGTTGCATATATATATGAAGAGTGCTTATGGGTGTGCGTCGGTATAGTACGCGTACTGTATCAAACAGGAAAACAATGCCTTCTAATGTGCGTCGGTATAGTACGCCCAGTAGTTCAAAGATACTCATCTCTCATTCTTCTTCTTCTTCTCTGAGAACAAAATTTTTGAGTGATTTCATTCTCAAAACAGGAAAGCAATACCTTCTAATGTTCGATTTCTGCATACTGTATCAAACATGAATTTGCCAATCCTTAGCACCAAACTTGAAGGTAAGTCTAGTATAGTACGCGTACTATTTTTGCTGTTGAAGATAGGCTTTCTGTTTCTGATTGAACAATGCACGCTTGACCAGTCAGTGCGTGTCAAATGACATTTCTGTTGATTAATTCTCTTTTTCCTTGCTGTTTTCGGCAGAATCTCGGCTAAAGATTTTCTTCAGAACTGGCATTGGTGAAGTAGATGCTGTGGAGAATATCCTGCTGACACCAACATCAGGGAGCTCATACGCTTTTGACGCGTACATCAGACAACTCAGAACTCTTCGTGGGATAGAAGGGTCTTCCTTAGATGGTAGGAAGAGCCTTTATACACGAGAGTTGGATGGTGGAGTCAACTCTAGCCCGAGAAATCGGGTAGTAGAGTTCCTTTCACGGGAGAACTAGGAATTATATCCCAAGGTTTGGATACATTCATGTCTTCCTTGAGAGGTTACCCCCAATCCACCAATTGTATTGGCAGCACCACGACTTCGGGCTGCCATACTCTGTGGTTCTCCTCTCGTCTGAGAGAGAAGACCAGAGTTTGATTCCTGCCGATCTGGTCGTGACTGGGACCCAGACAGTCAGGAATTGCCACCAACAACGAACCTGACGGAGAAGATCCGACGGAGAAGATCCAAAGAAGAAGCTAGATCTCTATTAGGTTATTGTTGTGGTGTAGAATAAAAATCCAAGATTTGTAATAGATTTCCATTATGATTTGTAAGAAAGTCTAAGAAAATGTAATAGACTTTTTGTGGTGAAATGAGAATGGAAATGATAATTCTTCTATGCTCAATGATTTGTATTTGTGGATGAATTGTGGACATGATAGATAATAAAATCATCTTTTCTGTTTTAGAGTATATGATATTATCAGAGGTATTATGGACGTGATAATATATAGGAACTCAAAAGAAAATAGATTGATTTCTATACAGAGGTCAAAACATGACAAATGAGTAAGCAGATTCGGAATTGATTCAGAGGTTATGAAAACATGATAAATAACGAATCCCCACTTAATAAATTGATAGAAGATTATGAACGGATGAACCGTTTAGGAAATGATGAACAGATGAACTGTCGAGTGGATATAATAAATGAACGGATGAACCGTCAAGTATTAATGAACAGGCGAACCGTCTGATGAATGTGAGAAATGAATGGATGAATGAATATGTGAAACGTCGGATGAATGAGGAACTTCTGCCTATAAATATAACAGAAATCTGACGAGAACGAATACTTCTACTCCTCAACATAAAGATGTCATCTGGAGAAGCATCCAAGAAGACTGAGATAGCCTCAAAGGTTCAGAAAGGCACTGAAGAACGCCCTGCTGGTCCAGTCAAAACGAAGAAGACGGAAGCAGGTAAAGGTTCGTCTGCACCCAAGCCACCAAGGGACATTCTGGATTTTCTGCTCGAACCAGGAAGGACTGAAGAAGAGGAAGCCATGAGGATGGCCGCTTGCAAATTCCTCGTGGGTTCTAACAAGGAGGTTCTCGGCTCTTTTGCTGATCACGTCTTTGAAAAGGACGGTAGTGGCCCACGTCCAAATGTAGAGAAGGATGATAGTGATCTTCCTTAATATCATGTATCATCATTCATGAAAATAAAATAAAAATTTTATTTTTTAAACATGAATTTGTCTGATGATTACAAGTATTTACATTTATACATAGTACTTTTTAAGAAATTTGCCATTAATAGGCATCAAAACTTTTCGACCATCCAATTCTGTGAGTTGATAAGCTCCATTTGAGAAAACTTTGCTCACAATATAGGGACCTTCCCACTTTGCGTCAAATTTGCCCTTACTCATATGAGTCATAGTCATAGGACGTCTGACTGTTAGAACAAGTTCTCCTTTTTGATATGATCGAACTCTGACTTTTTTATTAAAAGCTCTTGAAATTCTAGCTTGATAGAATTTAATATTCTGTTGAGCAGATAATCGCTTTTCATCCAGAGCTTCTAATTCCTGAAGTCGAAGACGATCGTTATTTTCAGCAGTGAGTTCATTAGCGATTGCTATCCTTAAAGAAGGAATTTGAATCTCTAATGGAAGAACAGCTTCGCAACCATACACCAGAGAGAAAGGTGTACATTTGGTAGCATTACGAACTGTAGTGCGATAAGCCCACAAACATTCCCCGAGCTTGTCACTCCAATTACGTTTGTTAGTGGAGACAAACTTCTTTAGGAGTTTGATGATAGTCTTGTTGAAAGCTTCTACCAATCCGTTAGCTGCTGGATTATATGCGGTAGAAGCCACATTATTGATCCGATGATCGTCGCAGAATCGAGTAAATTTCTGGCTGACGAACTGTGGTCCATTATCATGAATAATGCGTCGAGGAACACCAAATCTGTAGATGACGAGGTGCTTAATAAAGCTGATGACATTAGACGTCTTAACTTCAGATAAAGGGATGGCTTTGGCCCATTTGGAGAAGTAATCGGTTATTGCGAGAATGAACCGATGACCTTTAGATGACGGTGGATTGATCGGGCCGACAATGTCCATGCCCCAAGCTTCGAAGGGCCATGATGCTGTCGTTCGATGTAGAAATTCTAAGGGTTGATGAATAAAATCCGCATGAATTTGACAAGCTTTACACTTCTTTGCATATTCGATGGCATCAGATACCATGGTGGGCCAATAATAACCCATACGTCGAATACGGTCTTGAAGTTTTGGTCCTGGCTGATGTGCTCCACAAATTCCATCATGTGCTTCGCGAATAATTTGTTGAGCTTCGTCACCGGCAACACAACGAAGGAGTAAACCATCATAAGCTCGACGATATAAGGTCTTTGTTGTATGATTGTAGTAGAATCTGAGTGATCGTCGTCTGATAGATGCTGCCTCACTCGGATCATCCGGAAGAATATCATATAATACGAGATCTAAGAAAGGAAGTCTCCAATCTTTATCCGTATTCTGATTCTCAGTCGAGTTACTGAAGATGAATTCCATGCTGGAATCAGATGAAGATGACATCGATTTACGACTGAATCCAAATCCTCTTGTTGTGTTGACGTCATGAGATGTTGATTCTTCAATGTCAACTGGAAGTCCTAGAGTCAAGTTATTTTCAAGATGAAATAATTCTCGATTACGAACAACAATTATTTGTTACCGTCTGATTGGAATAGCCAGCACCGCTGCAAGATTAGCAAGGGCATCAGCTTCTGTGTTACATGCTCGCCTAACATGTTCAATGAAGAATTCTTCAAACGAAGAAGCCATAGATATAGCTGTTTTATGATAAGGAACCAGATCTTGATGGCGAACTTCATAAGTACCCCTGATCTGATTCACAATGAGTTTAGAGTCTCCATACGCCTCCAAATGTTGAATATTCAGATGTTTAGCAAGTTGAAAACCAATAAGTAATGCGTTGTACTCAGCTACATTGTTTGAACACGGCTGATCGGAGAGAATAAGCTCTTTGGATAGCAAGACCTTCTGGCGATACAAGAACAACTCCAACTCCAGCGACAATATCGCCATTAGGACCAATTTTTGATGCTCCATCAAAGAATAGACGCCAAGTAGGATCTTCTTCAGCAATTTGATTTGAATCTAGGACTTCATCTGGGATTTCGTCATAGAGTTTTGAATTTTCTGGAATTGAGTGAGCAGCCAGAAAATCAGCTAAAGCTTGTCCTTTGACTGATTTCTGAGGAATATAGTGCATGTCATACTGAGCAAGTAGGATTCCCCAGTTAGCCAATCGAGAATTCAAAACACTGGATTTCTTCATCATGATCCGTATAGGATTGATCCTAGAGATGACATGAATAGTCTGGCCAATGATATAATGACGTATCTTTTGGATATCAAACATCAAGGCTAGACATTCTTTTTCAACCGGTGAATATCGAGGTTCAGCTCCGGTCATAGTGCGGCTGAGATAATAAATGGCTTGTTCATGACCATTTTGATTCTTTTGAGCGAGTAATACACCCAATGAATGACTCATTGCTCGAGTATAGAGGAAGAATGGTATTCCTGAGACGGGAGGTACCAATACTGGAGGGTTCATCAGATATTATTTTATATCATTGAATGCTTTCTGACATTCATCATTCCAGACAAAAGAGACACCTTTCTTCATAAGTTTGTTGAATGGTCTGCAGCGTCCTGATAAATTAGAGATGAATCTCCTGATATAAGTGATTCTTCCTTGAAATCCTCGTAGCTCTTTTAAGGTGCGTAGAGGACGCATCTCTTGGATGGCTTTGATCTTCTCGGGATCCACGTGTATACCTTTAGAGGTAATGATGAAGCCGAGAAATTTACCACTAGAGACGCCTAAGAAGGACTTAGTAGGGTTCATCTTTAATTGATGCTTACACATTAGATCAAATATAGTCTTCAAATCTTGGATATGATCCTCCTTTTGTCGACTTTTGACTGCAATATCATCAACATAGCATTCGACTGTTTTCCGCAAATGTTCACGGAATATAATGCACATAGCTCGTTGATAAGTTGCTCCTGCATTCTTGAGACCGAATGGCATAACTGTATAACAGTATGTACCAATCGGCGTTCTGAAAGAAGTGTGCTTCTCGTCCTCTGGAAACATTTTGATCTGATTGTACCCAGAATACCCGTCCATGAATGACATTCGTTCAAATCCACAGGTATTATCAACTATGACATCAGTGATTGGTAGAGGGAATTCGTCTTTAGGACATGCCGCATTGAGATCGCGGAAGTCTATGCATACTCTGATCTTGCCAGTCTTTTTAAGAACAGGAACAATATTAGCCACCCAATCGGGATGTTGTTCCTCTCTAATAAACCCAGAGGTAATGAGTTTATTGACTTCAGCTTCAATTGCCTCCATGATATCTGGACGAAATCGTCGCTGTTGTTGTTTGACCGGTTTAGTATTCGGCAAGATATTGAGCTTGCAATTTGAGGATCAAGCCCTGGCATATCTTCATAACTCCAAACAAAGACATCGATGTAATCACGAATGAGTTTGATCATGTCTTTCTTATCAGTTTCTGAAAGACTTTCACTGATGAATATTGGTTTGGGAGATCCCTCTTCACCAACATCTATTTGAACAAGTTTATCTTCAGTCGGAGGTTCTTTTTGCTCGAAATGGAACTCCCATTGATTATCCAATCTTTGGGCCCACTGTTCTGATTCAGGTGAGATTTCAAACTCTTCTTCGTCTTCATCACTTTCTTCAGAATGGTCAATGGAAACCATGTTGGAAGACAAAATGTTGCAGTAGAGGTCACCGATACTCGTATCGGAATCCCAAAAAGTGGTACTAGAAGAATCAGATCTCTTATCTTCGTCAGACTCGGGATCTTCATGGATAATATTGATGAAAGGAGTAGGAGCAATATAACCAAATCCGCATTTTGTCCTTCCATACTTCAAAGAAGGAATCCGGACAGGTATTTTTCTTCCTTTTCCATCATTGAGGCCAGTCCTGAAGTCATAGCCCATATTTTTGATGATGTCTCTAGATTGCTGACTATAACGACGTAGTTGTAATCTTCCAGTATCATTATTTTTGTCATCATCTTCAAGATCAGAAGGATTTTGAGGTCCTTTGTAGAAGAATATTGGAATGTCTCCTGGCTTTCTGCTTGGAACTAGAAAGTATGAAGATTGTACAGGTTCTAGAGATACATCTTTATGAACAGTCTGTACAACTCCTATGGTTATTGTGTTCAAGTCATCTAACAGATGTAAATAACTATGAACATAATTACACACATCAACGTACTGCAAAGGTGGAGACTTTTCATTAAATGTAAAAGCAGCAATATTTACATTGGGAGAAGGCTGAGCCTTAGAGATTTTAGCCAAGTCAATGACTAAAGGGGGAGAAGAAGAACGAAAAGAAGCGTTGTTTCGATTAAGATCGATAACAAATGGCTCAGAAGAGGTGAGCTCCCTTGAAGTTTGAGATGGAAGAATAATTCGCCCTCCAACTGGAATTAGCAGAGTATCTTGTGAAGATACAGGAATTGTAGTACGCCTACTGACAGGAATGATCAGTGTATTTTGAGTAGATGACTGAGGTAACGGAGAGATCCGTCCACTCACTGGGATGATGAAAGAATCTTCTCCAGAGGGTTTAGGAGATTGTTGCTGAGTAGTTCGACTTTTAACAGGGATTATTAAAGTCTCACTTTGTGCATCTTCTTTCTCCATAGCTTGTATGATCCTTGTATACTCTTCTTTGTACATTCGGGAATTATTGAAATAAGCTTCAACCCCATGGAAGGGATTTATATCAGCAACTTCTTTTTGTACTCTTCCATTGCTATCAATATATTTAAAACATTGATGAAGAGTAGAAGGCACCACATTATTTTCATGAAGAAAGGGCCTCCCCAGAAGAAGATTATAGGATCCCGCGATCTCGATCACATAAAAAGTGACTTTAGATCTGAAATCGCCTATCTGAAGCTTCAGATGAATCTTTCCCAAAGGCTCGCTTCGGCTTTGATTGAATCCCAAGATAGTAGTAACCGTCTTGGAGAGCTTGTGAAGAGGGATTTTTAGTTCATCCAACAGACTCTTCGGCATTATGCTTATAGCAGACCCTAGGTCAATGAGGATACGATCTATCTTCATCGTATCAATATAACCAGTGTAGTAGAGAGGTCGGTCATGTCGATTATCCTCCAGTAGCATGTCGTCTTGTGTAAAGGTGATATTTAGGATAATCTCCAGTACACTGTTGCAATGTAAGCAAGTGGCAGGTTTCGCATCTGGCTTCTTCAATTGTGCAAGACAGGAGTCAGCTTGTAGAAGTGCTTCACTTAACGTCTCCCGAGTCTCTTTGGAAAGACGTAGAAGTTTAAAGAGGGACATTCTAGCTGGAGTATTAGCAAGCTGAGCTAAAATGTCGAAATTATAAGGCTTCTGAAGTCCAAGAGGAGAGGACTTCTTGATTGGATTATCAAACCGAGCCTGTTGTTTGCCTTTCTCCAGAGCTGTAGGCTTGGGAAGAACAGGTTCAGTGGATGATTCTTCTTCAGGAAGAACTTTAGAAGCATTTTTATCAGCTGGAGGGATATCAAGAGGATCCTCAAGACTTTTAGAATAATCCTTTAGGTAAGGTTTCCCCGTTCGAGTAGCACTAACAAGTGCTTCTTCTTTGTCTTTTGGCTCTGTGTCAGAGGTAGACCCAAGAGAAGTCATATGACATGACTTGATCTTTCCAGCCTTCTTGGACTTTCGAGAAGAAATCTTTTGAGGAGAAGGTGATTCGAAATCTGCCACTAGATCAGGATGGATCCACATAATTTCTCCAGTCTCCAAAGTGATTGGTGCTAATCCTTCAGACTGTGGAAGAGGAATATTTACTATTTCAAGAGTCGTCTTGGGAATAGGAACAATCCCACCTTCAAGGAGTTGAGGAGGGAAATTTTCGAATTACATAGAGACGACATTAGAAGTGACAGTCTTCTCTTTTGGAGTAAGAGAGATAGCTCCAAATTTAATTATTTCTTGGATCTTTCCTTTCAGTACATAACATGTACGAATTGTATGACCCAGCATTCTGTGATACGGGCAGTATTTGGGATGATCTATCTTACCAGCTTCATCAGGTTTCTTGATCTCAGGTAATTGTATCTTATTACCTTTCAGCAGACATTCAAAGATACCAAGGACATCGTCGTCATCAGAAGAATATTCTTCTTTGGGGTGAGGTGTTCTTGATTGTTGAGTTGTAGAAGAAGTTTGAACAGTTTATGTATCTTTGCTCTGAAAATTAACTTCAAGAGTTTCTTTTCCCTTGCGAGCATTGTTTTTATTGTTAGCACCTTGTCCTATTTCTTTAGGAGTCATCTGCACTCCTAAACCTTTGAAGGTTTCAGCACTGATTTCTGCAGCTTTGGCACTGACTATGAAGGAACGCCAATCTTGAAATTGAGTGGACCCTGTCCACATACTGATGATTGGCAACAAGTTTGATTTGTACGTGTCAATGGTGACAGCATCAGGAGTTCCAAGAGGCATCTTCAGAGCTTCTCTTCGAAACCGTTCAATGTATTCCTCTGTGGATTCATTATTTTTCTGCTTGATTCTAATAAGAGCAGACATAGTCATGTCATTCAGCCCTTCATAGAACCTTTCAAGAAACATCTGTTTGAAACCAGCAAATGAGGTAATGCTCCCATCTGGGAGACTCCTATACCATTCATAAGCCGTTCCCTTGAGACATCCAATAAATACCCGAGTAAGGAGGGCATCACTTGGTTGCAGTTGATCAGTCATCACTTCAAAGTGATTAATAAACTGACTTGGAGAAGTGGTTCCATCATAGAATGAGATAGTAGGAGGCTTGTATTTAGGAGGATATGATACTTGCTTCCATTCTATCGGATAAGGCTGCTTGATGCCTAACCTTTGTAAACCATCCTTTTGTTTGAATGCCTCGAATTGAGTTTTGAGATTCTTCAATTCTTCAGAGACAACTCCCGAAGATTGTGGAGTTGTGGCTTGTAGAGAATAGTTGGGAGGAGGAACAGCATTGTAAGCACTACCCCCAGCTCCAAAGAGACTAGGATTTAGTTGAGCTGGTCCAGGAGTATTGGATTGTACTGCTGGAGGAACTTGTACTGGACTTATATCAGTATCAATTGGTATGGCATCTGGTACAGTCTGTCTATTTTACAACTAAGCTGTCATGAGTTCATACATCGACTTCATTGTGCCAGTCATAGACTTCATTTGCTGTTCCAAAGAAGCAATTCTTTGATCTTGAGGAGTCAAGGAAGAAGAAGGTTCATCAGTATTCCCATCAACCATGTAAGTCGTGACTGTATGAGGGATTATTGATGAACTAGTAGATGTTGTATGTTCTGAACCATTGCTTCGTGCATCAAAGTCAACTATAGGAGAATTACCCCCAGTAGGAAGAGGTGGAAAGTTAGATTCTCCAAGGAATTCAGAATCAATTTCAGGGATCAAATTTCTTTGACTAGAAGCCAGGACTCTTGCTCTGGTGTTTCTATATACTCCATATGGACTATCAACTCTACCCCCGGTGTCCCGAGAAGTCATGTTGACAGAGGCAAACAAAGGCTCATCTTCATCAAGCATAGGTTCATACTGAATCCTATTGAAGACAGACTGTCGTTTAGTTTGACATCTGCATTATATTGTGATTCTTGGCTGGAAGTCACATTCATGATCACCATGGTCTTGAACCGTTGATTGACATCTACACTGAATTATGACTCTTGGATAGAAGTCACATTCAGCATGTTCCTTTGACATAGAATTACTCATTCTCTTCTGTTGAAGATATTCCCGTAAATCTGTTTGTGAAGATTGAGGAGTATACTTCCTGTTCTTGGGTCTTAATGGCTCTTGATTATATAAAGAGTGATTAATGTGAGCCACATAGTTTCTTGCATACTCTACATCTGGATCTTTTATCTTCATATCCAATTGGTATGGTTTCTTAACACCAGAAGTGCTGAGTTTTGTTCTTAAATCAGTGGAAGGTAACACATTAGTTTTGGAAACATGGAGTTTTCCTTCCATTGATCTGGATATTTGCAGAGAAGGAAGAGTTGAACCACTCCTTTGATTAGGAGTTGGTAACAGACCCTCTTTAATGGACAGATTCTGTGCCCAATTTGAAGAAGTCATAGGAGAAGATATTAAGGAATATTTCTTCTTAGACTCATTCAGATTTTGAGACATAAAATGTCCAGAAGGAAGAGTAGTCAAAAGACCATCTCCTTTCCTTTGATTAACAAAAGTATCAGTCAAAGCTATTCCTGAAGTAAAAACTACAGGAGCAGAAGAAACAACTAAAGAGTTATTCCTTTTCGAAGGGACTTTGTGTGGAAGACCACCCCCAGTTCTAGTAGAACTCGGTAAAGAAGAAGAGATAACTAAGGAGTTATTCTTCTCTGATGAAATACACGCTGAAACAGATTTGGCTAAAGAACCAGTACTGTTAGCGTGACTTTTGATTTTAGAATTACACGCTGGAACAGATTTGGCTAAGGAACCAGTACTGTTAGCGTGACTTTTGAATGTGGGATTGCACACTGGAATAGATTTGGCTAAGGAGCCAGTACTATCAGCGTGACTTTTAGAGTTGAATTTGCACGCTGGAACAGATTTGGCTAAGGAGCCAGTACTGTCAGCGTGACTTTTAGAGTTGAATTTGCACGCTGGAACAGATTTGGCTAAGGAGCCAGTACTGTCAGCGTGACTTTCAACTTTGGAGATACACACTGGAACAGATTTGGCTAAGGAGCCAGTACTGTCAGCGTGACTTTTAGTTACTGTCATCTTCGAGCGCACAAGAGTGTGCGTGCTTGCAGTGGAATTCTTGCCAGTGTTAGGAGTAGACGCTGTGGCAGAGACTTCACCATTGACTGCCAACTGATTCTTAGGGACATAGACAGAGTGTCTCTTCGACTTGGCAGTGATGATGGAGGCTGGAGTGGGCTTGCCACCCTTAGCCCGCTGCATTTCTTCATAGACGGGTTGATCGAATTTGATCGTCATCACCTTCTTCGTCGAGCCGATTGACGAAGTGTCGCATTGAGTTGTTGCCATCTCAGAAGAGGAGATGGTTTTCCCCAGCAGAGTCGCCAATTTGTTTTCCATAAAGAAATTCTCTTTATTTGTTGTGTTTCTGGGAAAATTACAACTGTAGGAATCCGATCTAGAAGACGATCGCTTTATCCCTTGGACTATGCGAAGAAGAAAAGCTCTCAAAATTTTGATAGTAGATATCAATGTATCTATATAATAAATGAGAAAAAGAACTCTATTTATAGAGTCAAAAATAATAACTGAAAATATAACTGTCTTCACAGCCTGTGCTTAGTTGAAAATCACGCAGGATTTAACATACGCAAGGCTGTGAGCAGTTACTAGACGTGGCATGTAACTGTTGGACACATGGCAATCATGCATGAGTCGTGTGCAAGTTACAGGACACGCAGGCGAGAGATCAGTGGCATGGCTGCCACGTACTCCAATTTGATGAAATCCATGCAGACTTGTTGAAGACGAAATCTACGCGAACTCAGTGTAGAAAGCTTCAAAATCCATGCAAACTTGGGGCAGGAAGCTTCAGGATCCACGCAGACTTCGAGGCAAAGAACTCAAAAATCCACGCAAACTTGAGGAAGAAAACTTCAGAATCCACGCAAACTTGAGATGAAGATCACAAATACACGCAGACTTGAGATAGAACTGCCAGCTGTCTTGATTCGACG
Organism: Iris pallida; assembly: GCA_029216955.1. Classification (NCBI taxonomy): domain Eukaryota; kingdom Viridiplantae; phylum Streptophyta; class Magnoliopsida; order Asparagales; family Iridaceae; genus Iris; species Iris pallida. The sequence continues at coordinate 9,518,443 of JANAVB010029617.1, read as the reverse complement.
TGTCTCGACTGACACAAAATCTCTGACAGTGATTGCTTTGTCAGTCGCATTAAATGACAAGAAACCCTTTTGGTACGCCAACTCGACGAAGGCTGAGTCTTGCCGAAGAGGATTTCGAAAATCACGCAATAGACGGCGATGATCTCTCGAAGTCTGTGCATACGTGGCATACAAAGAGACATTCTTCGACTGTTGTGCTGTCAGTCATAATTACTCTCTGACAAATGATGAGCTGTCTCCCCAGCGTGATTTGTTTATATTGTCTGGATCAACTGAGCGTGACTTTTGACTCTGTCTTGATCAACTCAGCGTGACTTTCATTTTTGAGGCCTACAATAGGTTGTCGTATCATCATTACCGAGGGATGAGGGTCGGAGGACAGAATACTTTATCTACGGTAACATAGTTTCTGCCTCGCCAGTCGAATGGCTGCAGGGACAATGTCCTGATCACCATGTCGAACCATAGATTAATGTAATTAATGGAGCTGGAAATATCCGTCGCTAACCGGTAACTAGTCCGTCGCTAACTGAGATTGTCACATACACATATGTATATCACAGCTAGATGTATAGATATATACATCTATACAGAAGCACACAACTGATAGAACTCGCACTGTCCTTGAGACAGTGAACATATATATACACCATGAATCCAAACCCCATATATATTCACATTTACTAATCCAAACACCACCAAACTAATGGAACACCCAATATGGATAACACATTATTTAGCCAATATAAAAACTCAGATGAATTTGAGAAGCAAAGCCACCCGCCGCCCCCGACCAAAGCCCGCCGCCCCAAGCCCGCCGCCCAGTAGTTCGGTTGCATATATATATGAAGAGTGCTTATGGGTGTGCGTCGGTTGCAAATAGCCCCGACGCATCCGCCCCAAGCCAGCCGCCCAGCCCCTGACGCCGCCGCCCCAAGCCCACCGCCCAGCCCCCGACCCAAGCCAGCCGCCCAGCCCCCGACTCCCCCGCCCCAAGACAGCCGCCCAGCCCCCGACGCCCCAACCCCAAGCCCGCCTCCCAGACCCCGACGCCCCCGCCCCAAGCCCACCGCCCAGACCCCGGCCCAAGCCAGCCGCCCAGCCCCCGACGCCCCAACCCCAAGCCCGCCTCCCAGACACCGACGCCCCCTCCCCAAGCCCACCGCCCAGACCCCGACCCAAGCAAGCCGCCCAGACCCCGACGCCCCAACCCCAAGCCCGCCTCCCAGACCCCGACGCCCCCGCCCCAAGCCCACCGCCCAGACCCCGACCCAAGCCAGCCGCCCAGCCCCCGACGCCCCAACCCCAAGCCCGCCTCCCAGACCCCGATGCCCCCGCCCAGCCCCCGACGCCCCAACCCCAAGCCCGCCGCCCAGCCCCCGACGCCCCAGCCCCAAGCCCACCGCCCAGCCCCCGACCCAAGCCAGCCGCCAAGCCCCGGACGGCCCAGCCCCAAGCGCGCCGCCCAGCCCCTATACCGCGAGAGAGAGAGAGAGAGAGAGGGTTACCTTTGGGAGAGAGAGAGGAGAGGACGCCGACGTCGACGACGACACCGACGCCGATCACCGAAGCCGACACCGGCGAGAGAGAGAGAGAGAGAGAGAGAGAGAGAGAGAGAGAGAGGAGAGAGAGTGAATTTGGGGGGAATGCGAAAAGTTCCCCCCGCCGTTTCATTTAAAGTCTGGTACGTTTATATAGCGACGGACTAGCGACTGGTAAAAGACAGTTGCCCAGCAGTCACCTATTTTGGTAAGTGCCGACTGAATATCCGTCGCTAAGTCGTCGAAAATATGTCCCGCCAATTTTCTACACAATTCTCGCCAAATAATCGACTGTGTAGCGACGACGGAAACTCCGTCGCTACAACATCGACACTCTAGCGATGGATGTGCGATCTTTTCTTCCCCTAAAATTAAAATAAAAATGACAAAGGCTTGTATTCGGTAATCAGTCGCTGAGCGGCCACGAAACCGTCGCTAATACCGACGGAATAATTTCGTCGCTAATAATCCATCGCTAAATGAGCGTATTTTAGTAGTGGCATGCATCCCGACTACATGGTCACTGGTGTTGTTAAACCATATGGACTCTTTTCATTTCATTTCATTTTAAGATAATGCGGTCAGCATAGTAGGTGGCAAGCCTCTATGCCACCCCGCCTTATCCGTGCTCCCATAGCACTCATCATTATTTCCTCCGAGGCCGAATCGGTCCCCAGGTCCCTAGGAACCGTTCGAGGAAATTATTACTCAAACCTTGTATACAAGTTGTCCATGACCATGCGAATGCGTGTCCGACTCGATTGTGAACATAATCGCATGGTAAAATATATTAAGGAAAGTAAAGGCAACAGTGCATCATTAGTCATATTCAATGACTTATTCATTTCATCTTTACCATCATTTCATTTGGTGATCTCAACGATCCCAGCTTTATCATATCTCATTCATTGCTTCATTGCAACGTATCTCATATCATTCCTTTCTTAAGAGGAACTTAACATACATTCATTTCTTATAAGGGACATGCAGCATTTCATATTCTTGTAACAGTTATAGAGAGAGTACATGATTCTAGTGTTTCATTCAGTTCATTGGGTCGATAGCACAGCCAGTTCATTTCTTATTCTATCATTCACAAGGCATCTCATTAATCAAGTGTTTTGTCGTTTCAGCAGCATTAAGCATAAGGAACAATGTTATCAATTTAATCTCAGGCATCGAATCACATTAGCAGTTCAATGTGTTGTATATTTTAATAATTCTCAGCATAAGCATATCTATTATTCAGTAACTAACATATGGGACATTTAAGAACATTTCATAGCATTTTAATACTTCATTTATTAAGCATGAAGGAGTAAGGAGGAGGAAGGACAGTTCCACTTACCTAAAATTCCACTAAGCGTAGCTCCACCAGCGAGCCACGTTCCAATACCCATTCCGTCTAACCAGCTAAGAGAGACTGCATCAGTCCCAATTCTCCTGATTTCCAACATAATCACGGTCCAATATTCTGATCCCATCCAATAAGTCAACCAAATGCCTTGTGCGGAGCGGGGCATTACATAATATACCACTCAGAAAAAGTTTTATCCTCGAAACTTAAGGAAACAAGCCTTCTACAAGATTCACTTAATCACCATGAGTTTACTCATTCAGCTTCAAATCAATATTCATTTCAGCACACCCGGTCATCTTAAAATAGCTATCCAACTGTACCATTTAAATCCATCAACGATTCGATCTGTCTATCTCTTATTCAATTACTTGTAACTTTTCATTGATTCGCCAACATTTTTCTTACATTTCTATCTCGATCGCAACATATCACTTCGTTTGGATCCATACACATATTTTAGGCGTCCCCAAAACATATGCATTTCAGCCAAAGTCCGCGCTAGTACGATAAATTCTTCCCATAATGTTATCTCAGTCGCAACCAATCACTTCGGCTAGATCCATACACATATTTTAGGCGTTCCCAAAACATATGTACTTCAGCCAACTTTCATGTTAGTGCGATTTGATCAGCCACAATATAACTCTCTTTTCTAAATTCGACTTAGCATCCTTTCAATTGACTTATTGCTTTATTCACTTTGCCACAATCACTATCTTCTAGGCTACAATACTTAACATCAGGGACAACTTGGTTGAGCTCTATACCCAAGCATAGCATTTCTAACATTCGATCAAGGGTCTAACTTAGAGTCAATCATATTAAAAATTTACAACATGCAATCATATTCCTCCCCAATTCCAACAATATTTCTCACCGAGGCCATTCATCTTTTTCTAAAAGATACAATCCGACGTCACCCACTATTAATTACCCGAGTCAAGGTATAATTCTATGCATCAGTCAAGGTTAACTTAGCTATCCGACCATAGGTACACTCAAGTCTTACCTTACGATTGCAATTCCTACTTATGGTCGACATATAATCCTCAAGGGTCAAACATCTCTTAAGGCACAAGTTGAAGCATACATTCCCTTAGGTCAATACTCATTATCACTATCTCTCATACAATGCCACAAGGTTATCCTATGGGTCTCCAATGGTCACCTATTATTCAGTCAATCTCTAAGGTTAGCTACACTGAGAGCTAAACTTAATCGTTCAGGTGACTTCCCTAGAGTGGATGGCTACTAGGGTTATACTAGTTTCTTATTCTCAAGACCAACAAGCAACCAACAGTTCTAAGGAACTCTATCCAAAATACGTAGGACTAGGAACGTAGACATGCCAGCTGTATTCATACGAAGTGTACTCCAATATATGGAAGTCTCGTATAAATACATAAGCTGTAAAATACAGTAGAACCATAACTACTAATCTCATCCACAAATCAAAGAATAAAAGATATCATATATCAACTATAAATTTGTCTTGATACAATATGTTGGACGGAGACAAATCCACTACCAACAAAAATAAGGAAATAAAATACATGGAAATGAAATGAGCGGCGAGCGAAGCGAAGACGATCCAAATGCAATCATCCTCGAAGGAATGGCGATGGACACGGCTAGAGCTAGAACACATGCGAAAGACAATAGCACACACTTGGCAAGACAACCAGGTCCTCAGAGGGACGTAACAAGACACATAATAGCATGCCATATAAACTGAATAAATATTGCTCAATAAATAAGTAAATCGAATTATAACATGTTCCAATACGCACCTACTGAACGAGCGTACCATCCCCCCAACCAAACAAGGACAGGAGATGGTAAACTAATTTACGGTAACGTACCTTCCCATGCTATGAATCCAATATGGTATCCGGACCCCAACAAGGTTCAATACCTTCTCATCGAAGTAGTAAGTCACACCTGCAACCAAACAAGGATAAGATGTGACGAACTAATCTGCGACAAGTTATTGTTCCAAGCCACGATCAGATACAAGTAACCAAACCAAAAGTACTCGTACCTAACGGATAGGGTAGCCTACCATTCTAAGTGAAATATTGTTAAGAACAATCCTTCCTACGTATGGGCCCTGACTGAATAGGATCGGCATAGTCCCCTCTTGGGCACCAGAGGCCCCAGCAGGAAGAGCATGGGTCATCAATCCCGTATCTCCAGCGGAGAGTCCGGGTCATAAGGGAAGTGCATCGAAGCCCATACGCTAAGGAATTGTCCTCCCCACCCAATGCCTACTGTGTTGCATCCACAACACAAAACACTATAACCGCTAAGTCAAACTAGCATGCAATCTCTATTAGCGGTTATTCCTATCGCACGGCTTGTACGTACTGGTGGCCAGCCAATCACGCACTTCCGTATTCTACATGCGACACACAACTTCGTGTTACAACGTGTCAAGGCCAATGAATGCAACACACAAGGTGGTCCCTTAAATCTAGGTTTAATTTGTAAGAAAAATAATACACAGCAGAAAACTGAACAGTAAATTCTAACAGTTATGCTATGTATCACAGTTTATTTTGCATAAAAAAATAATGAATATGCATGAAATATGAGCTAAAATAATTAAGCAGCAAATGGCAAGGTGTCTTGCCTGGTAGAGCGCCTGGTGTGCTGCGATAATCAATGTGGCACGATCTGTAACTTCGGTGCCACAACTATACATGGAGACCTCGGATGGTGGCACGGACAGTTTCATTGGGTCCAGAAGGGTCAACTTGGTTAGGGTGGACATAAGGTAGTCTCGAAATGGCCGAAGAAATAGGAACAATAGTACTTGGATACAGACAGGAGAAAATCAAGGAATAATGGATAAATAAATATTTATATATGCGAGTTTTAGAAAATAAATTCCTAAAACTAGTTTTCATAAGTCAAAATATTTTTAGGAGAAACACAAAAATACTTAAAGTCAAGAAAATCGTTTTCAGTAAAAAAAAACCCTAAGTTGTCAAAATACAATTTTAGGTATATATATATATATATATATATATATATATATATATATATATATATATATATATATATATATATATATATATATATATATATATATATATATATATATATATATTTTGGTCAAAATATTTCTAGATAAAATATCAATAATCCAAAATTTTGTTTATGGTTTTTAAACAGTATTTTAAAACATACTAAGTCAAATATAGTACATTTTTACAAGATAACTTTGAAAATATTTGATAACCATGATAAATATCAAAACCACTTATTGATAATAATCACCAAAATAATCGTTAAACTTAGCACTGTAAAAATAATAAAACTAATAGTAATATATCTACATATTTTTGACAATTACTTAGTATATATTTTTATATAAAATACTTTGATGACACCGTATAATAGATATACCTAGTAAAATACGTAGACTATACTATATTTTGTAATTTACATGAAACCTAAAATTTTTAATCAATTATCATCTGTTTTTATCAAAAAAAATAATAGAGACAAAAACAAACAAAACTTAACAAAACAAAAACAAAAAAAACAAAAAGAATAAAAATAAATAAATAATCAAAAATAAACAAAGGGGAAACTCAGCAGTCTGTACAGCTCACTGAGCTGTGCCCCCTCCCCTCAAAATTAACGGAACAAGAGAGGGAGAGAGAGAAAGAGAGGGGAACAAGTGAACGAGAGAGAGGGAGATCGATGGGGAAGAGAGAGAGGAGATCCAGAAAGAGAGGGAGCGAGAGAGAGAGGGTGAGGAAGAGAGATAGGCGGTCGGTGGTCGGATCCGGCGGCTGCGTCGGGCGGACGGGCGACGCTGGGCGGTTGCGCGCGGCGCTGAAGGGGGTTTTTGGGGACGGCTCGCCCGGCGTTCTCCGACGAGGAAAGGAAGACGCGGTGGCAACGGAGTCTGGAGGCGGAGAGGGAAGATGGAGTGGCTGGTTGGAGCAGAGATCCGGCGGCGGAGGCTGTAAACCGACGCGCGGAGGCGGGTTCGAGAAGGGATCGGTCGATCGGGACGGACGGGCGCTCAGGGCGGCACTCGCTCGGCCGGAGCCGAGCGTGGGAGCGACGGAGGTGAGCAGGTACGGCGGGGCGGTGGTGGTTTCGATTTTTTTTCTCTCTTGTTGGCTGTGGGTTTTGGTCTGCCGGTGAAGGCCGTGATGGCGGAGGAGGTTGGGTTTTCCGGCCAGTGGCCGTGGTCGGGTTCGGTTGGAGTCTGGGTACGGTGGATGGTGGTGTGTCGACGGCCAGGGGTCGGTTATGTTCGGAGGAGACGACGACGATGATGTCGGGGTTTCGGACAGAGGTTGTGGTGGTGGCTGGTGATGATGATGGTGGTTGTGGTGTTGGTTTGTCCGGTGGTTTGGTGGCGGTGGCCTCGGAGACGATGGTGTTGGTGATGGGGGCGGTGATGGATGGTGGTGTCGTGGATGGTCGGCCAATGATGGTGGCGGTGGTCGGCCAAACCAGTCGGGGTGGCTGGGACGTTGGGTCGTGGTGGTCTGGTGGGTGGAGACAGGGTGGTTGCCGTCCGGCTTGGTGACGGTCGCGGCGGAGAAGAAGTTGTGGTCGGATTAGGCTTAAGATTTGGTGTCGGGGTGTGTCCGACACGAGAACATAAATGTAATTGTAAAAGAACTGGAATAAGAATCTGGGCACAGACACGGACACGAGGCACTGCACTTGTGGTAGAATATTTGTGGAAAACATTTGTGGATGAATAATGTGGAGGAGTACCTGCCTATATATAGGATGTGGGAATTCCCACTTAGATAAAGATTAGGATTGTTCAAACCCAAAATAGATATTCCCTAATTTAATTTAAAAACAATCAAATTAAAATCCAAATCCAAATCTTAATCCAAATCTAATTTAAATCCAATTAAATCAAATTAAATCTTTAGTTTAAAATCGAATAGGATAAATCAAATTCAATACTTAACTATTTAAATAAGTCCATAAATTCAAATTAAGATTTAAATGGCCACAATAACTTCAAAATATATTTTCCAAAAATATTAATAATAATAATTTTGAAAATTGTATTTTTATTTAAAATAACTAATAAATATTTATGAGATATATGTATGCACAATTATTCTTTACATAATTACGTTTTTTCTAGTATACCAAAAATATTATCTATTATTAATAACTTTTAGAAATGATGTAAAAATATCGAGCTTGAAAATGATAGCAAAAACTAATTATTATATCTATTATTTGAAACTATAAAAATAGAATAAAATATTTTTATAAAATATGTACGCTCGTACATATTCGCACTCGTTGAGCAAAAATAAAATTTCGTGCGCGACGTAAAATACGATTACGTGACGTACAATACAAAATTTTTAAATCAGTACCAAAATCGATAAAATAAAAATATAGTAGAAATTTAGGAGTTTTACATCCTACCCAACTTAAAAGAATTTCGTCCTCGAAATTAAGAACTAGCAGGGAGGTGAGAAGACACAAGGGGGTATCGGGGGGAACAATCAATAACAAAATCTTGTCGTAAGAAATTGCGATCTAGATCATAGGAAAATAATACAATACGGTCGGAATGAATGAGGGTCACGATTAAGAGAACGAAATAGATTCGATTTAATCAAGCGATTAGAGGGTCTTGATAGGGTCGAGTAGTTTAGGATGAAGATATAGCAACATCGAGTGATAATGGTTATAGGCGATAGGATAGCTAGAGGAATCTTCTAGCACAAGCTTTCGTTCTTCTAAAGTAGGTGAAGGTAAAAGCAGTATAGAGTTCGAAGGAGGCATTATCGAATACGAATACGTGATTCAAAGACGATCGAATAATTTCAAAAGAATTGTCAAGGCAGTCATGGATGGGACTCTAGAGGACAAGCTTAACTATGTCCCCATCCACGTAGAATAATAGGCAAAAGCGAACCAAAGTGCACTTGGTTGATCAGACCATTATGCACCGGTTCTGATTAGACAACATGTTAGTAGGATATCTTCCAATAACATATGTCGTGAACAAGCTCGACAATCAATGAACTTGCAAATCTAGGTTGTAGTAGCAACATTTGTCAAGAGAGTGAAATTATAGGCACGAGAGTAGAAATTGGTTCGAACCTCTAAAGGAGCTAAGTCATGTCCTGCGATGGTCTTTATACAGTCGTCCTATAGTCTTCTTCTCCAAGTCCTTGGTTGGCTAGACGGATTAGGTCCTCTAGTTTCTAGGATATAAATAAGCTTGCTAATATAGATCACTAGGTCAAAGGGGTTGCTAGTTCATAAGGTATTCTACCCAACTTAAAGAATTAAACTAATGGTGTTTTAGGACAACTAACTAGTAGGGTCAATCTCTAGTAAGCACGAAGGGAAGATAAGAATAATGATAGAAAGAATCAAGCGAGATGCGATTGATGAGTCAAACGGTAGATATAATCAAGGAAAGAGGTCAAGTATGTGGATGAGATCCTAGACTTCTAATCCTATACGCAGGCTTGCTTGGTACGGTGAAGTAACCAAACAATTTATCTTGACCTGCATGTGTAGGCCTCAAAAATGAAAGTCACGCTGAGTTGATCAGGATAAAGTCTAAAAGTCACGCTGAGTTGATCAAGACAATATTTAAAAGTTACGCTGGGTTCTACCAGACTATTTCTTCAAATATACGCAGAGACAGCTCATCATTTGTCAGAGTGTCATTATGACTGACAACACGACAGTCAAAGAATGTCTCCTTGTATGCCACGTATGCACGAAACTCGAGAGATCACAGCCGACTATTGCGTGACTTTCGAAATCTTCTTCAACAAGACTCAGCCTTCATCAAGTTGGCGTACCAAAAGAGCTTATTGTCATTTAATACGACTGACAAGGCAATCAATGTCAGAGATTTTGTGTCAGTCGAGGCACGTCGAATCAAGACAGCTGGCAGTTCTGACTCAAGTCTGCGTGTATTTTGAACTTCTATGTTCCTTCCTCAAGCTTGCGTGAATTCTGAGCTTTCTGCTTCCAGTTAGCGTGTATTCTGAAGCCTTCTATCCAAAGTCTACGTGGATTTCATCCTCAACAAGGCTGCGTGGATTTCGTCCTCAACAAGCCTGCGTGGATTTCATCAAATTGGAGTACGTGGCAGCCATGCCACCGATCTCTCACCTGTGTGTCCTGTAACTTGCACACGACTCATACACGATTGCCATGTGTCCAACAGTTACAGGCCACGTCCAGTAACTGCTCATAACCTTGCATATGTTAAATCCTGCGTGATTTTTAACTATGCACAGGTTGTGAAGTCAGTTATCTTTTCAGTTATTTTTGACTCTATAAATAGAGTTCTTTTTTCATTCATTGTACAGATACATAGATATCTAAATTGCTGTCGAATTTTTGAGAGCTTTTCTTCTTCGCATTGTCTAAGGGATAAAGCGATCGTCTTCTAGATCGGATTCCAACAGTTTTATTTTCCCAGAAACACGATAAATAAAGTAAATTTATTTATAGAAAACAAATTAGCGACTCTGTTGGGGACAACCATCTCCTCTTCTGAGATGGCAACAACTCAATGCGACACTTCGTCAGTCGGCTCGACGAAGAAGGTGATATCGATCCAATTCGATCAACTCGCCTACGAAGAAATGCAGCGGACTAAGGGTGGTAAGCCCACTTCAGCCTCCATCACCACTGCCAAGTCGAAGAGACGATCTGTCTACGTCCCTAAGAATCTGTTGGCAACCAATGGTAAAGTTTCTGCCACAGTGTCTACTCCTAACACTGGCAAGGACTCTACTACAAGCACGTACGGTCTTGTGTGCTCGAAGACGACAGCAATCAAAAGTCATGCTGGCAGCACTGGCTCCTTAATCAAGCCGGTTCCAGTGTGCAATCTCAAAGTCAAAAGTCACGCTGACAGCACTGGCTCCTTAGCCAAATCTGTTCCAGCGTGTATTTCTAAATTCAAAAGTCACGCTAACAGCACTGGTTCTTTAATCAAGCCTGTTTTAGCGTGTATTCCGCATACGTCATCCAACAAGTCAATTCTCTCTGACTCAGTGTGCGTACCAAAATCTGGCTCTTTAGCCAAGACTTTATACGCTGACAATACTGGCTCCTTAGCCAAATTGTCACCAGCATACTCTAAGAAGAATAGCTCTTTAGCTATCTCTTCTTCTTTGCCAAGTTTTTCTAGAACTGAGGGTGGTCTTGCTAGAACCCCTCCACAAATGGCTCACAAAGTCCCTTCGAAAAGAAATAACTCTTTAGTTGTTTCTTCTGCTCCTGTAGTGTTCACTTCAGGAACAGCTTTTACTGACAGTTTTGTTAGTCAAAGAAAAGGAGATGGTCTTTTGACTACTCTTCCTTCTGGGTATTCTAAGTCTCAAAACTTGAATAAGTCTAAGAAGAAATATTTCTTAATGTCTTCTTCTACGACTTCTTCGAATTGGGCACAGAATTTGTCTATAAAAGAGGGTCTGTTACCAACTCCTAATCAAGAGGATGGTTCAACTCTTCCTTCTCTGCAAATATCCAGATCAATGGAAGGAAAACTCCAAGTTTCAAAAACCAATGTATTACCTCCAACTGATCTAAGAGCAAAACTTAATCAAACCCGTTTAGGAAGCACTTCTGGTGTCAAAAAACCGTACCAATCAGGAACAAAAGCAAGAAATCCAGATGCAGAGTATGCTAGAAATTATGTGGCTCAGATTAATCACTCTCTATATAATCAAGAGCCATCAAGACCCAAGAACCGGAAATATATTCCTAAAAATACACAAAGAATGTTCTCTGATGTACCTCAATCTTCACAGACAGATTTACGAGAACACCTTCAACAGAAGAGAAGGAATAATTCTGTGTCAATGGATCATGACCATGCTGAATGTGACTTCCAGCCAAGAGTCATAATTCAATGCAGATGTCAATCAATGGATCATGACCATACTGATCATGAATGTGACTTCCAACCGAGAGTCATAATGCAATACAGATGTCAAACTAAACGACAATCTGTCTTCAATCAGATTCAGTGTGAACCTATGCCTGATGAAGATGAACCTCTGCTTGCTTCTGTCAACATGACCTCTCGGGATACTGGTGGTAGAACTGATAGTCCAGATGGAGTATATAGAGGCACCAGATCAAGAGTCATGGCTTCTAATCAAAGAACTTCGGTTTCTGAAGATTATTCTGAATTTCTTGGAGAATCTAACTTCCCACCTCTTCTTACTGGGGGTAATTCTCCTACAAATGACTTTTATACACAAAACAGTGATACAGAACATACAACATCCACTAATTCATCAATAATCTCTCGTACAGTCACAACATATATGGTGAATGGGAATACTGAATTGAACAATGAACCTTATTCTTCGATGACTCCTCAAGACCAAAGGATTGCTTCTTTGGAACAGCAAATGAAATCTATGGCTGATACTATGAAGTCGATGTATGAACTCATGGCAACCCAGCTGCAAAATCGACAGACTGTACCAGATGCCATACCAATTGACACTGGTGTAAGTCCAGTACATGATCCTCCAGCAGTACAATCCAATACTCCTAGGCAAGCTCAACCGGTTTCTAGTCACTCTGGAGCTGGGGGTAGTGCTTATAATGCTGTTCCTCCTCCCAACTATTCTCTACAAGCTACAACTCCACAATCCTCCAGAGTTGTTACTGAAGAATTGAGGAATCTCCGAACTCAATTTGAGGCATTCAAACAGAAGGATGGTTTACAAAGGTTAGGCATCAAGCAACCTTATCTAATAGAATGGAAGCAAGTATCGTATCCTCCTAAATACAAGCCTCCTACTATCTCATTCTATGATGGAACCACTTCTCCGAGTCAATTTATTAATCACTTTGAAGTGATGACCGACCAGCTGCAACCAAGTGACGCCCTCCTTACTCGGGTGTTTGTCGGATGTCTCAAAGGAACGGCTTATGAATGGTATAGAAGTCTCCTGGATGGGTGTATTACCTCATTTGTCGGTTTCAAACAAATGTTTCTTGAACGGTTCTATGAAGGGCTCAATGACATGACTATGTCTGCTCTTATAAGAATTAAGCAGAAAAATAATGAAACTATAGAGGATTTCATTGAACGGTTTCGAAGAGAAGCTCTGAAGATGCCTCTTGGAACTCCTGATGCTGTCACCATCGACACATACAAATCAAATTTGTTGCCAATCAACAGCATGTGGACAGGATCTATTCAATTTCAAGATTGGCCTTCCTTCATAGTTAGTGCAAAAGCCGCAGAAGTTAGTGCTGAAACTTTCAAAGGTTTAGGAGTGCAGATGACTCCCAAAGAAACAGGTCAAAGTACTAACAATAATGCTAAATCCAATACTCGCAAGGGAAAAGAAACCCTTGAAGTTAATCTTCAGAGTAAAGATGCATCGACTATTCAAACTCCTCCTGCCTCTACGACTCAACAACCAAGAGCACCTCGCCCCAAAGAAGAATACTCTTTTGATGACGATGTTGTCCTTGGTATCTTTGAATGTCTGCTGAAAGGTAATAAAATACAATTACCTGAAATAAGAAACCTGATGAAGCTGGTAAGACGGATCATCCTAAATACTGTCCATACCACAGAATGTTGGGTCACACAGTTCGTACATGTTATGTACTGAAAGGAAAGATCCAGGAAATGATTAAATCTGGAGCTGTCACTCTTACTCCGAAAGAGAAGACCGTCACCTCCAACGTCGTCTCTATGCAATTCGGAGATTTCCCTCCTCAACTCCTTGAAAGCGGGATCGTTCCTATTCCCAAGGCAACTCTTGAAATAGTGAATATTCCTCCTCCACAGTCTGAAGGATTAGTACCAATCACTATTGAAATAGGAGAAATCATATGGATTCATCCTGATCTGGTAGCAGATTTTGAATCTCCTCCCCTTCAAAAGACTACCTCCCTAAAATCTAAGAAGGCTGAAAAAATTAAGTCATGTCATATGACTTCTTTCGAATCTACTTCCGACACAGAGCCGAAAGATAAGGAAGAAGCACTTGCTGGTGCTACTCGAACGGGGAAACATTATCTCAAGGATTATTCTAAAAGTCTTGAAGATACTCCTGATAGTCCTGAAGATGTTCCTGATATCTCTCCAGCTGACAAAGATATTCCTGATGTTCCTCGGGAGGAAGAATCATCCACTGTACCTATTCTTTCAACTACACCGGTTGTACTTACTCCTTCCAAGCCCACAGCTCTTGAGAAAGGCAAACAACAGGCTCGATTTGATAAACCAATCAAGAAGTCCCCTCCTCTTGGGCTTTAGAAACCTTTTAACTTCGACATTCTAGCTCAACTTGCTAATACTCCAGCTAGAATGTCCCTCTTTGAACTTCTACGTCTTTCTAAAGAGACTCGGGAGACGTTAAGTGAGGCACTTCTTCAGGCTGACTCTTGTCTTGCACAATTAAAGAAGCCAGATGAAGAACCTGCCACTTGCTTACATTGCAACAGTGTATTGGAGATTATCCCAAATATCACCTTTACACAAGACGACATGCTACTGGAGGATAATCGACATGATCGGCCTCTCTACTACACCGGTTATATCGATACGATAAAGATAGATCGTATCCTCATTGATCCAGGGTCTGCTATAAGTATAATGCCAAAGAGTCTGTTGGATGAACTAAAAATCCCTCTTCACAAGCTTTCCAAGACGGTTACTACTATCCTGGGATTCAATCAAAGCCGAAGCGAGCCTTTGGAAAAGATTCATCTGAAACTTCAGATAGGCGATTTCAGATCCAAAGTCACTTTCTATGTGATCGAGATCGTGGGATCTTATAATCTTCTTCTGGGGAGGCCCTTTCTTCATGAAAATAATGTGGTGCCTTCTACTCTTCATCAGTATTTTAAATACATTGACAGCAATGGAAGAGTACAAAAGGAAGTTACTGATATAAATCCTTTCCATGGGGTTAAAGCTTATTTCAATGATTCCCGGATGTACAAAGAAGAGTACACAAGGGTGATACAAGTTATGGAGAAAGAGGATCCGCGAAGTGAGACCTTGATAATTTCTGTTAAAGGTCGAACTACTCAGCAACAATCTCCTAAACCCTCTAGAGAAGGTTCTTTCATTATTCTAGTGAGCGGACGGATCTCTCCATTACCTCGGTCGTCTATTCAAGATACACTGATTATTCATGTCAGTGGACGTACTACAGTTCCTGTATCTTCTCATATAAAATAGGATACTCTGGTAATCCCTGTTGGAGGGCGGATTACTCTTCCATCTCAGGCTTCAAGGGAGCTCACCTCTTCGGAGCCATTTGTTATCGATCTTAATCGAAACAAAACTTCCTCTCGTTCTTCTTCTTCCCCTTTAGTCATTGATTTGGCTAAGATTTCTAAGGCTCAGCCTTCTCCCAATGTAAATACTACTACTTTTAAATTTAATGAAAAGTCTCCATCTTTGCAGTATATTGATGTGTGTAATCATGTTCATAGTTATTTGTATTTGTTAGATGACTTGAGAACAATAACCATAGGAGTTGTACAGACTTTTCATACAGACGTATCCCTAGAATCAGTACAAACTTCATACTTTCTGGTTCCTAGTAGAAAGCCAGGAGACATTCCAATATTCTTCTACAAAGGGCCCCAGAATCCTTCTGATTTAGAAGATGATGACAAAAACGATGATACTGGAAGATTACAACTACGTCGTTATAGTCAGCAATCTAAAGACATCATTAAAAATATGGGCTATGACTTCAGAACTGGCCTCAATAATGGAAAAGGAAGAAAAATGCCTGTTCGGATTCCTCCTCTGAAATATGGGAGGACAAAATGCGGATTAGGTTATATTGCTCCTACTCCTTTTATCAATACTGTCCATGAAGATCCCAAATCTGACGAAGATAAGAGATCTGATTCTTCTAGTACTACCTCTTGCATTCTGATACAAGTATCGGTGACTTCTACTACAACATTCTGTCTTCCAACATGGTCTCCATTGACAGTTCTGAAGAAAATGATGAAAACGAAGACGAGTTTGAATTCTCACCTGAATCAGAACAATGGGCCCAAAGGTTAGATAATCAATAGGAGTTCCGATTCGAGCAAAAAGAACCTCCGACTGAAGACAAACTTGTTCAAATAGATGTTGGTGAAGAGGGATCCCCCAAACCAATATTCATTAGTGAAAGTCTTTCAGAGACTGATAAGCAAGACATGATCAAACTTATTCGTAAATACATCGATGTCTTCGCTTGGAGTTTTGAAGATATGCCAGGACTTGATCCACAAATCGCAACTCATAAACTCAATATCATGCCGAATGCTAAACCGGTCAAACAACAACAGCGACGATTTCGTCCAGACATTATGGATGCAATTGAAGCTAAAGTCAATAAACTCATGGCCTCTTGGTTTATTAGAGAGGAACAACATCCCGATTGGGTGGCTAATATAGTTCCTGTCCTTAAAAAGACTGGTAAGATCAGAGTATGCATAGACTACCGAGATCTCAATGCGGCATGTCCTAAAGACGAATTCCCTCTACCAATTACTGATGTTATGATCGATAATACCTGTGGATTTGAACGGATGTCATTCATGGACGGGTATTCTGGGTACAATCAGATTAAAATGTTTCTAGATGACGAGAAACACACTTCTTTCAGAACGCCGATCGGTACATACTGTTATACAGTTATGCCATTCGGTCTCAAGAATGCAGGAGCAACTTATCAACGAGCCATGAGCACTATATTTCGTGAACACTTACAAAAAACAGTCGAATGCTACGTTGATGATATTGCAGTCAAAAGTCGACAAAAAGAGGATCACATCCAAGATTTGAAGACTATTTTTGATCTAATGCGTAAGTATCAATTAAAGATGAACCCTACTAAGTCCTTCTTAGGCGTCTCTAGTGGCAAATTTCTCGACTTCGTCATTACCTTGAAAGGTATACACGTAGATCCCGAGAAGATCAAAGCCATCCAAGAGATGCGTCCTCCACGTACCTTAAAAGAGCTACGAGGATTTCAAGGAAGGATCGCTTATATCAGGAGATTCATCTCTAATCTTTCAGGATGCTGCAGACCATTCAATAAACTTATGAAGAAAGGTGTTTCTTTTGTCTGGAATAATGAATGTCAGAAAGCATTCGATGACATAAAACAATATCTGATGAGCCCCCCAGTATTGGTACCTCCCATCTCAGGAATACCGTTCCTCCTATATACCCGAGCAACGAGTCATTCATTGGGTGTACTGCTCGCTCAAAAGAATAAAAATGGTCATGAACAAGCCATTTACTATCTCAGTCGTACTATGACCAGAGCTGAACCTCGATATTCACCGGTCGAAAAAGAATATCTAGTCCTGATGTTCGCTGTCCAAAAGACACGACATTATATCATTGGCCAGACTATTCATGTCATTTCTAGGATCAATCCTATACGAGTCATGATGAAGAAACCAAGTGTTTTAAATTCTCGATTGGCTAACTGGGTAATTTTACTTGCTCAGTATGATATGCACTATATCCCTCAGAAATCGGTCAAAGGACAAGCATTAGCTGATTTTCTGGCTGCTCATTCAATTCCAGAAAATTCAAAACTCTATGATGAAATCCCAGATGAAGTCCTAGACTCAAACCAAATTGCTGAAGAAGATCTTACTTGGCGTCTATTCTTTGACGGAGCTTCGAGAATAGGTCCTAATGGTGACATTGTCGCTGGGGTTGGAATTGTTCTTGTATCGCCAGAAGGTCTTGCTATCCAAAGAGCTTATTCTCTCGATCAACCATGTTCAAACAATGTAGCTGAGTACAATGCACTGCTTATTGGTCTTCAACTCGCTAAACATCTGAATATTCAACATTTAGAAGCGTATGGAGATTCTAAACTCATTGTTAATCAGATAAGGGGTACTTATGAAGTTCGCCATCAAGATCTGGTTCTTTATCATAGATCGGCTATATCTATGGCTTCTTCATTTGAAGGATTCTTCATCGAGCATGTTAGGCGAGCATGTAACACAGAAGCTGATGCTCTTGCTAATCTTGCGGCGGTGTTAGCTATTCTAATTAGACGTCAACAAATGATTGTTGTCTGCAATCGAGAATTATTTCATCTCGAAAACAATCTAACTTTAGGACTTCCAGTTGACATTGAAGAATCAATATCTCATGATGTCAATGCAACAAGAGGATTTGGATTAAGTCGTAAATCATTATCATCTTCATCTGATTCTAGCATGGAATTTATCTTCAGTAATTTAGCTGAGACTCAGAATACGGATAAAGATTGGAGACTTCCTTTCTTAGATTTCGTATTGTATGATATTCTTCCAGATAATCCGAGTGAGGCAGCATCTGTCAGACGACGATCACTCAGATTCTATTACAATCATACTACAAAAACCTTATATCGTCGAGCTTATAATGGTTTACTTCTTCGATGTATTGCCGGTGATGAGGCTCAACAAATTATTCACGAAGCACATGATGGAATTTGTGGAGCACATCAGCCTGGACCAAAACTTCAAGACCGTATTCGACGTATGGGTTATTATTGGCCTACTATGGTATCAGATGCCATCGAATATGCAAGGAAGTGTAAAGCTTGTCAAATCCATGCAGATTTATTCATCAACCCTCAGAATTTCTACATCCAACGGCAGCATTATGGCCCTTCTGTGAGCACCCTAAATTTTGGGTTGATTTTTTTTATTTTATTTTAATTTTCTGATTGAGGATAATTTTGAAATTTCGTGTTTATAATTATTTTAATAATGATATTTAATTCATGATATAATTTTAGGTGATTTTAAATCATTTTAAAATTATTTAAATCAATGACTTGTGGTTTTGACGTTTTGCTAGTGAAATCCTAGAGATTGTTTGACCTAGAGCCTAACCATGTGATTATGATATTTTAATGTCATTTTTGGCCTAAGGATATTTTTGCATTTGACCTCTTTGAATTATTTTGATATTATTTTATTATTTATGATATTGTTTTGGGGTTATTTGAGTCGGGTTCGAATTTCAACTCAATCCGACTTGAAACGGGGACCCGGGGATAGTTTGACTACACTAGTTAGGCATAGCCCACATGATATTAATTTTAGTCTACATGATAGAAATATTTTAGTTAGAGGTTAGACTAATTATTATGGATAAGGTTAGTGTGATTAGAGACATTAGAATGACTAATTTAGCCACAACCAATTAGCCCTTTCCTAATACTCATAGAATAGGTTAGTAGGGGCTTTTGGACTTTTCCTAATAGGACAAAACCACCTTTATGGCCAGCCACAATAAGGATAGGGTTGAGCCTCCCATTTGTTATTATCCATCTATTTTTCTCTCTCTTGTTCTTCCCGAAATTCCTAGAGAGCAATTCCTAGCAATTTTTCCACCAAATTCTTTCATTTCACCACCAAATCTTCTTCTTTCCTTCTCCACTCTAGTCAAGGAGGAAGCTACCCAAGTTTGGGAGGATTCGGAGCTCGTTCGTGTCCTTTTGGAATCTCTACGTGTCGGTGTCGCTCCGGGAAGGTTTTTCTTCGATTCGATCTACCGGGAGGTATAAATTCCTTCTCCTTTTCATTTCCTCATGCATATAGGTCTATTTTGAACCCATAGGAATGACCCCCATGGTTGTATCTCCATTTGTGTCTATTTTGTGTCCATTTGGAGGTCATAGGAGTGTCCTTTGTGTTGTGGATGTGTTCATGTTACATATATAGATTTATATATATATATTGTAATGAGAGTGTATCTATATTTATATATGTAATAAATGGTTCATGATGATTATATAATCAAGTTTGTGAGTGTGGTTCCTTATATTATTATTGTTATTATTGTTGTGGATAATTAGGATATATATTGTGTATTATTTTGGCTCAAACTATCTAAATCCGTCATAATTTTTATCTACGTTTTTAATTTCAGCCCTAACTTCGAAATGTCATAACTTCTAGCTCAAAGCTCGGTTTAATCTCCCATTTTTTTAAAAGAAGCATATTGAAGTTAGATTTCCAAAAACATGTAATAATAGGCCTAATTCTTTCTGTAACTTTCTGGAGAATTATTTGAGTGTCAGCTGTACAAAAAATAAACGCGTTCTCATTGTTTTTGCGATTCCGGGAGTTTCCGGAAACGAAAACGCGATCCGTTTAAAGTTTCGGAAAGCTAATACATAGATCTATAACATACTTTAATCATAGAGTTTAATTCATGCTGAGATGGTATAGTATTCATTATTAGTAGGAGTTACTATTCGGTATATGCATTTTGTGCACCCTTGTGTGTAATATAATGTTCTATTTAATTTTAACCCATATTAATATATATACATTATGTAACTAAATAGAGAATACAAGCATGAGTAAATGTTTAAATAAATAATGTATGAGGTGTAAGTATCATATCTAATGTAAGCATGTATAAGTATGGCTTGTAATGAATATGTATGTTCCATAGTACGTAATGTATGGTGCATATAGTGGTGCAAGAGAATAAATAAATGATGAATGAATGCAAGCATGAATATAATATAATAATAGATGTAATATATGCAATATACAAGTTAATGAGATGTAATGTTCTATGTTAACACAAATCCTATATTACCTCATGTACCCCCTTACACTATGTTGACACTATCACACTTGACACATTGTTCACTTACACTTTGACACTCTTTGATATGTATACACTATGTATGCCCATTTAACCCTCACTTGATCCTTTGTCATGTTCACATACACACACATAGCCTCTTAAATAAGAATTTATGAATATAGTTAACTTAGCTATGTATGTATATTATATATATGTTAGCATATTGTGTTGTAATATATAAGTTTATGTAACCATTTGAAATGCCATGATTATAGACCTAATGTTGAATACTAATATATGCATGTTTATATATGTGTAGACATATATAGCTTAAAGTAATAGATTACCTAGTGTATATCCAATATAAATTCTTGCCTATTTGAGTATTAAATAATTGCATGCTATATAGAGTTGGGTGTATGTTGGCTTGTATAGCCTTGTATTAATGTGTACTTGCTAGGATAGTCTTGGTTAGGCCTAGTAAGACTTATTGGGTTAGGACATGACCTAGTTTGACCTAGTTTGACTAGTGCAGTTGACCAGAGTTGACCAAGGATTGACTTTGGCCTAGTTTGACCTAGATTCATGTAGAATGCAGTGTAGTGCTTTATATTACCCTTCTGGACATGTTGTGACTTGTGCTGTTCTAATTAGGAGCCAGACACCTCTCCTCGGACAGTATATTTACTTTGGACATTCAGACATCAGGCGAGTACATTCTCTGATAGTTCTCTCATTTATTTGTCAATTACTGTACTTCAGTTCTAGTTAGCTGTATGTGATTCTCTGTTACAAACACGTATTTTTATTTCTGAATCCATGTATGCGACACACATACTTACTTGTCTTACCTCTATTATTCGAATCACCATACGAATCACCATACGAATCACTATTCGAATCACCCTATTCGTATCTTCATATGTTGGTTGGACTTTTATTCGATTGATGTGTCGGATTTTGGATTCATTTGTATTGGATGGGCGGAGAAATACTTGATTAGACATGTGAACATTCCCACTATTCGAACCATCCCCTGTGAATATATTCGAACGATAGCCATTCCACACCCGGCCAGGTATGTGATGTGCCGAATTTATCCATAGCCGTTTACATGTCTAACTAAGTATTTTAAAACACACTTGGAGAATTTATTTGAATCATTATTAGAACATCATGTGAATCACTATTCGTATCACCTTATTCGTATCACCTTATTCGATTCACCTTATTAGAATAATGATTAGAATTACATTCGACTCATCTTATATTAGACTCACATTGGGATTACACTCGACTTATATTGTACCATCTGAACTCATTATGTTACTCTAGTTCAGCTAGATTTTATTTTACAGTCTTTATTGCTATGATTTCTTCTCTTGTTTAGTTACTTACTTTCTTTGTACTTTATCTGTCTCTCCATACCATCACCTGAATATAAACTGCCATATTCATCAATACAACTGTCTATAACTGCTTTATAGTTCTCTGTCATTTACTTGGGTTTTCTAGATGAGATGTGCTCGTTCCTGTCCTGACTGGACCTGTTGATAAATTTTACAGATAGCTTGGAGGTTGTCTGCTAGCCTAGAGGAGACACAGTAGAGATTGCGTAGATAGTTATTTTAGTTGTCTTGAGTTGTATTTACTTGTGGATTACTGTATTTGAGTTTTGAGATATATTTCTAGGATTATGTATCTTAGACACTTAGACTTCTATCTCCTGTATCTCTTTTGGATTTCATGTTTATCTATCTTTATCATTCTACCTTAGATTGTGATTGAGTTGTACCTCTGTGTTGGCCTCCTTATGGAGAGTATTCATATTACGCTAGTTATAGTTCATGACCTAGAACACCGTTCTACCGTCGACACTGCGGCGTAGGCTGGGCGTTGTTACGTACTCGTACCCTCACGGTAGGTGCGGGTCGTGACACGTTTTTAGTGGTGGCCCATGCAGGTCAAGTTTATGTAGTGGTATTCGAACTTGAGTACCACTACAGCCTGCAGTAGGAATAGGATATATCTTCAAGATACTCAATCACAAATAAGAACCCTTGAGAGATTCCTGGGACGACCCTTGAGAATCTTGTTTAACTCCGATTTGAAAACTCTTTTTTCCTTGATTTGATTTATCATTACTTTCTGTTGTTGAATTTGATTTTGATGTATTATTATTGAATTTGAGTTTATATTTATTGAATTTGATGAAGGTTGTGGAATTTTGAATCTTGATGTTAGCTGTAGCATCCGAGTTTGTAGTTATATGATTTGAAGGATTTTGTTCATTTCTGAATTTTGATGTTCGTTGATAAATTTGATTTTTTTTGTATTCATTGTTGATTTAATTTAATTTTTGGCAAAATAAAATTATATGGGCTAGGTCATCTAAGTTATGAAAATCTTGTCTGATATAGTCACATTAGCCATCATGGTGAGAACATATAGTCTGATTTTGGATATATTTCTCGGGTGTGAAAATTTAAAGTTTTCACAGCCAAGCTAGCGGCATCGCAAAAATGTTAAATACCATAATTCTAGAGGTATGTGCATAAGTCAAGGACTCTGTGATTATCGTAGCCTTGCTCACTAGTATGACGAGGATTTAGAGTACCATGATTTTGGATAGATGCATATGATTATCAGATTGTACCTTAAATATTTTCGAACATGTTTTTGCTACTTTTGTTTCAGTCATTCAAAAAAAAGAGAAGAAATTATTGTTGTTTTGTTTGTTTTGTTTCTCATTGTTTACTTAGGATGTAGCTTTAGCTATTTTTATAAACCTTGTGTAACTTCTTACAAAAATTTATTTCTTCTTAATACAATAAACCAATAATTTTGCTAGGCCTTATTTTGGATTTGGTATTATAATTCTTGTTTCAAAAAAAAATGGGTCCCTCTTTTAAATAGATAAGCAGAACAGATTCTATTATCATTCTTTTCCTACCAATATTTTTACTACCATCATTCCTTGTCTTATATACCTGTCCTGATTATATCAATTCCCTGTCTCATATATAATTCTGTCAGCTATACCTTGAAAACTCTTGAATCTTTATATCATTTTTTATCTGAGAAATTTTGAGGAAGTGATATAAATCATCTAGTTCGGAAATAATGTAATTGGTTATCATATGATTATTTTGTGGGAATCAGAGTGTTGGATGTCAAATATGAAAAATTTGAAATGAAGACATGGTAAAGGTTTAAAATGAAATCGAGGGATAAATGTTATCAATTTAGAAACAATCACAGAAAGTGGGTTATGAATAATTCATGGATGTATTTTAAAACTAATGAGGATGTTTAAGGTCAACCTAGTTTTGAGAACTTAAAAATCTTTGTTATTGATTCTTGGGAACTATTACAAGGCTATGTAGAAATTTAGAGATGGAAAGGAGAATTTAATCGAATAAAATGATTATGCGAAATTGAACTAGATATTGTAAGATAGTGACTAGAGACAGAGAGAACACAAGGATTTTACGTTATAAAAATTATTTTAGATGATTGGAAAAAAATTGTAGAATTCAAAAAAAAAATATTTGAAGGTGAACGTTGAAGAAAATATGAAGGTTGATTTATAAAAAAAGAATAAATTTTGTGTGACATAGTGGTATTGGAGTTTAGTGAATACGAGACTCGATTTAAACAAGTCCAAGGATTCCATAAACTGGATTTAGAGGTTTTGGATCTAATTTAAAACGAGGTGAAGGAATTTGAAATTTTGATTAAATGAATAAGTGTTGACTCCTAAAAAGAGGGATATGTTTCGTGGAAAATGTTTTGGAACTTAAAGATTTTGTCTATGGTGATTGTGGTAAAGGTTTAGATGACTGAGGTTATAAAATTTCGATGATAGTTATATAGAGGTTGATTTTCATATTGGGACTTCTGAGAAAAAAAAAGAATATGGTTTAGCAAATGATAAACTGATAGTATTAGAGAGGGATGATTTGCTGACTTCGTATGAAATCTTTTCCTGTTTTCTCTAAAAGGGGTTTTTCAATATCATTGAATCCTAGTTTCCTTAATCCGACCAAATCGACTTCGATTATCTTTTCTTATCATATTTATATCTTGGGTTGTACTTAATTGAATTAAATTTGATTGTGACCTGAATCTCTATCCTTGTATGCTCGATCTCAGACTTTGTTGAACCTGTCCTCCATATTGCCTAAATTTTGATTTCCCCCAATTTGATCAACTTAGATCGTATCAAGACTAAATATTCTTAATACGTATTGTGATTGAAAATTTTCCATGGAATTGGCTTTCATTCCTTAACTTTGATTTTGATTTTCTTTTTTTTTCTGAACCCTTTAAAGATAATGGGTAGTTACTTTTCTTTATTCTTATGATAAGTATCAGTTTTCATATAGGATGGTAGACTGCCTTAAAGTTTTGATAGTTTGTTGTTTTTGTAACTTTTGTTTAGCACCCTAGATTGCATGTGTGTTTTGATACCCTATGACCGTTTTGGTTTAGCATGACTAGAATACCTAGACGAGACTTTCACTACCACCGTATGCCATGACCCTGTATGTCGTCCTTTCGATGGTATGATTTATTTAAGTTCTGGGATTTGATTGTGGGGTTTGACCTAGAAGGATTACGAACATTTTAATTTCGAGGACGAAATTTTTATAAGGTGGGTAGGATATGAGCACCCTAAATTTTGGGTTGATTTTTTTTATTTTATTTTAATTTTCTGATTGAGGGTAATTTTGAAATTTCGTGTTTATAATTATTTTAATAATGATATTTAATTCATGATATGATTTTAGATGATTTTAAATCATTTTAAAATTATTTAAATCAATGACTTATGGTTTTGACGTTTTGCTAGTGAAATCCTAGAGATTGTTTGACCTAGAGCCTAACCATGTGATTATGATATTTTAATGTCATTTTTGGCCTAAGGATATTTTTGCATTTGACCTCTTTGAATTATTTTGATATTATTTTATTATTTATGATATTGTTTTGGGGTTATTTGAGTCGGGTTCGAATTTCAACTCAATCCGACTTGAAACGGGGACCCGGGGGTAGTTTGACTCTAGTGGGACCCACACACTAGTTAGGCATGGCCCACATGATATTAATTTTAGTCCACATGATAGAAATATTTTAGTTAGAGGTTAGACTAATTATTATGGATAAGGTTAGTGTGATTAGAGACTTTAGAATGACTAATTTAGCCCCAACCAATTAGCCCTTTCCTAATACTCATAGAATAGGTTAGTAGGGGCTTTTGGACTTTTCCTAATAGGACAAAACCACCTTTATGGCCAGCCACAATAAGGATAGGGTTGAGCGTCCCATTTGTCATTATCCATCTATTTTTCTCTCTCTTGTTCTTCCCCAAATTCCTAGAGAGCAATTCCTAGCAATTTCTCCACCAAATCCTTCCATTTCACCACCAAATCTTCTTCTTTTCTTCTCCATTCTTGTCAAGGAGGAAGCTACCCAAGTTTGGGAGGATTCGGAGCTCGTTCGTGTCCTTTTGGAATCTCTACGTGACGGTGTCGCTCCGGGAAGGTTTTTCTTCGATTCGATCTACCGGGAGGTATAAATCCCTTCTCCTTTTCATTTCCTCATGCATATAGGTCTATTTTGAACCCATAGGAATGTCCCCCATGGTTGTATTTCTATTTGTGTCTATTTTGTGTCCATTTGGAGGTCATAGGAGTGTCCTTTGTGTTGTAGATGTGTTCATGTTACATATATAGATTTATATATATATATATATATATATATATATATATATATATATATATTTTATAGATTTATATATATATATATTGTAATGAGAGTGTATCTATATTTATATATGTAATAAATGGTTCATGATGATTATATAATCAAGTTTGTGAGTGTGGTTCCTCATATTATTATTGCTATTATTGTTGTGGATAATTAGGATATATATTGTGTATTATTTTGGCTCAAACTATCTAAATCCGTCATGATTTTTATCTACGTTTTTAATTTCAGCCCTAACTTCGAAATGTCATAACTTCTAGCTCAAAGCTCGGTTTAATCTTTCATTTTTTTTAAAAGAAGCGTATTGAAGTTAGATTTCCAAAAACATGTATTAATAGGCCTAATTCTTTCTGTAACTTTCTGGAGAATTATTTGAGTGTCAGCTATACGAAAAACAAATGCGTTCTCGGTGTTTTTGCGATTCCGGGAGTTTCCGAAAACGAAAACGCGATCCGTTTAAAGTTTCGGAAAGCTAACACATAGATCTATAACATACTTTAATCATAGAGTTTAATTCATGCTGAGATGGTATAGTATTCATTATTAGTAGGAGTTACTATTCGGCATATACATTTTGTGCACCCTTGTGTGTAATATAATGTTCTATTTAATTTTAACCCATGTTAATGTATATACATTATGTAACTAAATAGAGAATGCAAGTATGAGTAAATGTTTAAATAAATGATGTATGAGGTATAAGTATCCTATCTAATGTAAGCATGTATAAGTATGGCTTGTAATGAATATGTAGGTTCCATAGTATGTAATGTATGGTGCATATAGTGGTGCAAGAGAATAAATAAATGATGAATGAATGCAAGCATAAATGTAATGTAATAATAGATGTAATGTATGCAATATACAAGTTAATAAGATGTAATATTCTATGTTAACACAAATCCTATATTACCTCATGTACCCCCTTACACTATGTTGACACTATCACATTTGACACATTGTTCACTTACACTTTGACACTCTTTGATATATATACACTATGTATGCCCATTTAACCCTCACTTGACCCTTTGTCATGTTCACATACACACACATATCCTCTTAAATAAGAATTTATGAATATAGTTAACTTAGCTATGTATGTATATTATATATGTTAGCATATTGTGTTGTAATATATAAGTTTATATGACCATTTGAAATGCCATGATTATAGACCAAATGTTGAATACTAATATATGCATGTTTATATATGTGTAGACATATATAGCTTA
Source organism: Iris pallida (assembly GCA_029216955.1). Lineage (NCBI taxonomy): Eukaryota > Viridiplantae > Streptophyta > Magnoliopsida > Asparagales > Iridaceae > Iris > Iris pallida. Next base: position 9,490,930 of record JANAVB010029617.1, on the reverse strand, counting down.
AAGTAATAGATTACCTAGTGTATATCCAATGTGAATTCTTGCCTATTTGAGTATTAAATAATTGCATGCTATATAGAGTTGGGTGTATGTTGGCTTGTATAGCCTTGTATTGATGTGTGCATGCTAGGATAGTCTTGGTTAGGCCTAGTAAGACTTACTGGATTAGGACATGACCTAGTTTGACCTAGTTTGACTAGTGCAGTTGACCAGAGTTGACCAAGGGTTGACTTTGGCCTAGTTTGACCTAGATTCATGTAGAATATATTGTAGTGCTTTATCTTACCCTTCTGGACATGTTGTGACTTATGCTGTTCTAATTAGGAGCCAGACACCTCTCCTCGGACAGTATATTTACTTTGGACATTCAGACATCAGGCGAGTACATTCTCTGATAGTTCTCTCATTTATTTGTCAATTATTGTACTTCAGTTCTAGTTAGCTGTATGTGATTCTCTGTTACAAACACGTATTTTTATTTATGAATCTATGTATGCGACACACATACTTACTTGTCTTACCTCTATTATTCGAATCACCATACGAATCACCATACGAATCACTATTCGAATCACCCTATTCGTATCTTCATATGTTGGTTGGACTTTTATTCGATTGATGTGTCGAATTTTGGATTCATTTGTATTAGATGGGCGGGGAAATACTTGATTAGACATGTGAACATTCCTACTATTCGAACCACCCCCTGTGAATATATTCGAACGATAGCCATTCCACACCCGGCCAGGTGTGTGATGTGCCGGATTTACCCATAGCCGTTTACATGTCTAACTAAGTATTTTAAAACACACTTGGAGAATTTATTCGAATCATTATTAGAACATCATGTGAATCATTATTCGTATCACCTTATTCGTATCACCTTATTCGATTCACCTTATTAGAATAATGATTAGAATTACATTCGACTCATCTTATATTAGACTCACATTGGGATTACACTCGACTTATATTGTACCATCTGAACTCATTATGTTACTCTAGTTCAGCTAGATTTTATTTTACAGTCTTTATTGCTATGATTTTTTCTCTTGTTTAGTTACTTACTTTCTTTGTACTTTATCTGTCTCTCCATACCATCACCTGAATATAAACTGCCATATTCATCAATACAACTGTCTATAACTGCTTTATAGTTCTCTGTCATTTACTTGGGTTTTTTAGATGAGATGTGCTCGTTCCTGTCCTGACTGGACCTGTTGATAAATTTTACAGATAGCTTGGAGGTTGCCTGCTAGGCTAGAAGAGACACAGTAGAGATTGCATAGATAGTTATTTTAGTTGTCTTGAGTTGTATTTACTTGTGGATTACTGTATTTGAGTTTTGAGATGTATTTCTAGGATTATGTATCTTAGACACTTAGACTTCTATCTCCTGTATCTCTTTTGGATTTCATGTTTATCTATCTTTATCATTCTACCTTAGATTGTGATTGAGTTGTACCTCTGTGTTGGCCTCCTTATGGAGAGTATTCATATTATGCTAGTTATAGTTCATGACCTAGAACAGCGTTCTACCGCCGACACTGCGGCGTAGGCTGGGCGTTGTTACGTACTCGTACCCTCACGGTGGGTGCGGGTCGTGACACCTTCGAAGCTTGGGGAATGGACATTATCGGTCTGATCAATCCGCCGTCATCAAAAGTTCATCGGTTTATTCTTGCAATAACTGATTATTTCTCCAAATGGACCGAAGCTATTCCTTTATCTGAAGTCAAAACTTCTAATGTCATCAACTTTATCAAGCATCATGTCATCTACAGATTTGGTGTTCCCCGACGCATTATTCTTGATAATGGACCACAATTCGTCAGCCAGAAATTTACTCGATTCTGTGACGATCATCAGATCAACAATGTGGCTTCTACCGCATATAATTCGGCAGCTAACGGATTAGCAGAAGCTTTCAACAAGACCATCATCAAACTCTTAAAGAAGTTTGTCTCTACTAACAAACGTAATTGGAGTGAGAAACTCGGTAAATGTTTGTGGGCTTACCGTACTACAGTTCGTAATGCTACTAGATGTACACCTTTCTCTCTGGTGTATGGATGCGAAGCTGTTCTTCCATTAGAGATTCAAATTCCTTCTTTAAGGATAGCAATCGCTAATGAACTTACCGCCGAGAATAATGATCGTCTTCGACTTCAGGAATTAGAAGCTCTGGATGAAAAGCGATCATCTGCTCAACAGAATATCGAATTCTATCAAGCTAGAATCTCAAGAGCTTTTAACAAGAAAGTCAGAGTTCGAGCATATCAAAAAGGAGAACTTGTTCTAACAGTCAGACGTCCTATGACTATGACTCATATGAGCAAAGGCAAATTCGACGCAAAGTGGGAAGGTCCCTATATTGTGAGCAGAGTTTTCTCAAATGGAGCTTATCAACTCTCAGAACTGGATGGTCGAATTGCTATGATGCCTATTAATGGCAAATTCCTTAAAAAGTATTATGTATAAATATAAATACTTGTAAATCATCAGACAAAGTTCAAGTTCATGAATAAAATTCAAATGTTATTTCATCATATGATAGTACATGATATTAAAGAAGGTCACTATCATCCTTCTCTACATTTGGACGCGGACCGCTGCCGTCCTTCTCGAAAACGCGATCAGCAAAAGAGCTGAGAACTTCTTTGCTGGAACCCACGAGAAATTTGCAAGCAGCCATCCTCATGGCTTCCTCTTCTTCAGTCCTTCCTGGATCAAGCAGAAAGTCCAGAATGTCTCGTGGTGGCTTGGGTGCAGACGAACCTTCGCCTGCTCCTACCTCCTTCGGCTGAACTGGATCGACAGGGCGTTCTTCAGAGCCCTTCTGAACCTTCGGGGCGATTTCAGCCTTCTTGGATGCTTCTTCAGACGAAATTTTTATGTTGAAGAGTAGAAGTGTTCGTTCTTGTCAGATTTCTGCTATATTTATAGGCAGAAGTTCCTCAAATAATGAAGCGACACATTCCTCCGACGGTTCGCCCGTTCATTAATGCCTGACGGTTCATCCGTTCATTTATCACATTCATCCGACGGTTCTCCCGTTAATTAATGCCTGACGGTTCATCCGTTCATTTATCACATTCATCCGACGGTTCGCCCGTTCATTAATGCTTGACAGTTCATCCGTTCATTTATCACATTCATCCGACGGTTCGCCCGTTCATTAATGCCTGACGGTTCATCCGTTCAATTATCACATTCATCCGACGGTTCGCCCGTTCATTATAATCCGACGGTTAACCCGTTCATTCATCATCATCTGACGGTTCATCCGTTCATTATCATTCATTTTTGACGGTTTATCCGTTCATTCCATCATTTGTCGGTTTTCCCGTTCATCCCACATACATTTACGATTCATCATCGTTCATCATCCATGTCAGTATCATATTTATGAAAATGATATCTAGTCTTTTGATTCTTGAGTCCAAAGATCATGAAAAATTGAGTTCAAAGATATTTTTATGTCTGAATTCTATTTTTTCTAATCAGTATTAAACTAAGATCATCTCTGGTTTAATATCATCTGATAGAATTACAAAGTTCATTTGTATATTCTATTCTATAGAAATGTGTCATGTATTATTTACCTCTGAACATATTTTCTATAAATATATCATTATCAAAACAACAAAGTCAAAAATCAGATCAAAAGTTCTCATTCGTCTTCATTCAAAATCAAAATATTGATTACAAGTAAAAATGTAAGAGATCTATTTATTAGGAGTTATTAGCTCCTTAATACGATCAAGTACAGTACTCATTTTCTCATCATGAGCTTTGCGAACTCTTTCTGCTGCTTCGACTGTGATATTTTGTTCATCAAAAGTGATAATAGCAGATTGGCGACGGTTAACTTCTTCAATTTGCTCTGCCTGTATCTGCTCTCGCTCTTGTTGAAGAAGTTGACAACGTTCAGTTTCGATATACGAGCAGTAATGACCTCAGCTTGCTCCTTTTCCATGAGGGCAATTCGCTCCTGAAGACGAGTCAGTTCCTCTTGCAACTTCTTGAGCTCTTCAGCTTTTGACATTTCATCCTTCTCCAGAAGTTCTACTCTCTGACGAGTAGCTAATATTTCTTCACCCTTTTCTACTAACTTCTCAGATGAAGAAGCAAGAAATTCTTCTAATGCAGCTTGCTGGGCCTGGGCCTCATGCTCCAATTGACTGATCTCAGCCACAGTTAAAGATTGAATATCTTCCTTCTTAGTTTTCCAGTATTTTCGGAAGGTTATCTCTACATCCAGGAGATGTTCGAAGAAGATACATTGAGATTCGCAGCCAGCATGTCGCAATGCCAGTAGCGGGAAATTGAGCACGTTCGTAGCTCAGAGAAGGGCATAGCTTCGTCTTTTAAGAAACGCTTGGAGTACGTATCCAGATATGAATAGATGATATCTGAATACATCCCCAGAGTCCTTGCCAATCCCGTCTCAAACCCAGGGGTTGCTGTCATTATTGAAGAAGAAGCTTGTACGTTTTCTATCCTGGGAATTGAAGTATGTGCCGCTGGAGAAGTTGGCAAATGCGAGCTCCCTTCATCAACCTAAGTCTGAATAAGTGGAACATGAGTCGAGCTCATTGCTGCAGCAGTTCCTACTAGTCAAAGGAAAAAATAATCAGCATATAAAGAAAAAGAAACAGTAGAAACAGAATTTGAAATAAAATTCTACCAGGCTGAGGTTCATATTCTATATATTGAGGGAGTCTTGCGTCTTCTCGTAGCCGGTCCATGATGGTGTCCGACACCTGCTTCATGTGACTGCTTCCAGCTCCAGAATTACTGGGCGCTGGAGCGTTGTCCGGAGATTGAGCAGGTTCGGAGCTGAGTTCCATTCTGTTCCCTCTGACTTTATCTTCATCATAATGAGTAGAAGTGCCAGCATGCCAATCCTCTCCTTCTTCAGCTTCTTCTTCTTCTTCTTTAGACTCTTTTTCATCCCATCTTCAGATGAGTCTCTGATCCGGAGTCCATGATGTTCACATCTTCATCTATTCCTTGAGATGAATGAATCTCAGGAACATAATGATAGCAAGCTCATTATTGACTGTCGGTTCAGTTTTTTTTGGATATCAGTTCGAAGAATGATGTCTTTACAAACATTCTTCAACAAGTCATCAGCACTGATAGCTCGATAGCCGGACGTTGGCACGTCTTCATCGCCTCTGGCCAAAGAAATGTTTTTCTCAACCAACTGAGTTTCTGGAACTTCCGGTTGTTCCATAACTTCTGCCGGGCTGGTTCTTCTTCAGAATATTCAATCTGGTCATCCAATGCCTGGATGATGCCCTCTGTCCCATGCTCAAAAGGGATCATCCTCATCTCTGAGGTTCATAGCTACTCTACTTGTGTCGGAGCAGTCGTTTCCTGAGCTCGAGTGGACTCTACCTCAGTCCGTTCAGCTGAAGTGCTGGAAGATG